>OX328124.1:97015046-97615046 GCA_946811695.1 Gonocerus acuteangulatus | reverse complement strand
CCATTTATAAATTTAACTCCAATTCAAGCATAAGAACAATAATAAAAACGAAAGGATTAATTATTTCCAATTAAGCCTCTTATTAATCAAGAGGGAACTTCCCCTAGCGGATAATAAATTGAACAAATTGGTAAAACCCTAACAAACGACCAGAAGGACTGCTCCTTTTTTCCTTTTTTACAGCAAATGGAGTACTTAGGAAAGTCGAGGGTCCTTAATGAGGGTAAGCAGTCACACCTGTTTGATCCTCCAAGTTAGATTATACATTTTTAAAGCCTCCCTAAATTGCTGTTTTCGCCCCCAAAGTAATAATCATTACAACTTTTTGCAGTCATACATTCTCAGGACGACTTAAATCAGGGTTAAAAAATATCATTCTATCCGAAATTATTTATTATTTTATTAAATATTTTGAAATTGCTTATATACGCAATGTCCTCATCCTTGTTATCCGTGGCGAATTTCTTGATGCCTCTAACAATAAGCTGTTAAATAGATATTAGATTGCATTTTGTAATATTTGTTCAAAAAAAAAAAAAAAAAAAAATGGTAAAAATGTGTGCAAATTGAAAACATACGTGTTTCATCCTCCAAAGAAGATTATGCATTTTCCAAGGCAGTATAAATTGCTATATTACCTCTGAAGTGATAAGCAGGCCCTTTTTAAAATGTTACTGGACCCATAATTTCATTTCAACCACTGTGGAGTATTTCTGGAAAAATCATGATGAAATGTTTCTCCGAAAGAGTATTTCCTCTCAAAAAGAAAACTATGTTAAACATGCAATTTTAATTTGATACGTAAATAAAAAATAGTTAATCATTACCCTTAATAAATTGTGCATTTATATCATATATCCACTAATTTACATTAAAGTTTTACAATTACGATTAAAAATCAATTACCGCCAAATTACGAAATCAATTACCAACCATAGTTTCCAATCAAAACCATTGTATCGTAAAAAAGAACCACATTTTTAGAATCTAAATTAAATTTCCAATAAGAAACACCCGTTATTGAAATACTACCATGTACATTAAGGGCTACATTAAAAGCCATATAAATGAGAATGTTTAATATTAGTATTTTATTAAATTATTCAATATTTTCTTAATCAGCTATTTTTAGACTTAGACGTTTGCCTCCGCCTCATAAGTTGCATTATTTAATAAGCTTCAAAATGGTACCCCATAGTTTTAGAAAACAAATACATTTTCAATCTATTTTTTTCTGATTTCTAAGTCAAAACCAATAAATGTGCTTTAGCGTGAACGAGCCATTCTGAACAAATTCTGTAATTTCACACGATGATGGCAATGCCCAATCCTTCCCAAACTACATGACGTTTATTACACAAGCCCATCTACCAAATAACAACTCACTCTGGTTTCAAATGGATGGTTGCCCAGCTCATAATGGAAGAGTGGTGACGGAATGGCTGAACACTGAATTCCCTAACCGTTCCCACATTACGTAATGACAATTTTTGCTCTGATAAGGGTAGGGGGACACTTCGGAATCAACGGTGAAAGTATTCAGAACATATTGGAAATAATTACCATTATTGTAAATACAAAGAATACTTGTATTCTATGGTTATGCCTTGAGTGTCATATTTTATTTTATTTGTAATATTAATTCTATTCTATTTAATAAAATTTCTGCTTTTAAGTTTACTAGGTTATACATTACAATAATTTGAAATTGTATACAAACAACTCTCCTGCGGATAAAAAGCGAAAAAGATACATTCAAATAAAAGGCACTCTCAAAAGTTGCTTTAAAATGTTACCTCGTTTTCCTAGGAAAAATCTATAGAAATCTATGGTTGAGAGAAAAATTACTGTGGACTAATAACTTTATTTATCTGGTAGATTTTCAAAATATCTACAAATAGCTTGTCTAACTGAATCCCTGGCATTACGGAGGACGTCTTGTCTTAGAGTTCTCATGAGCTGGGACTGCTCCTGGATCCTGTTGATGAGTTCCTCCTTCGTTGTCTCGGGCTCTGAGTACACTCTGCTCTTCAATGTTCCCAAGACATGGAAATATAGAGGATATAGATCAGGAGGCAAACGAACTGGCCCATAGTGGCCGATAGAACGATTAGGGAATTCACTCTTCAGCCATTCCGTCACCACTCGTTCATTATGAGCTGGGCAACCAACCATTTTATACCAGAGTGAGTTGTTATTTGGTAGATGGGCTTGTGTCATAAACGTTATGTAGTTTGGGAAGGATGGGACATCACTATCATCGTGTGAATTTAAAGAAGTTGTTCAGAATGGCTCGTTCACGCTAATGCACATTTATTGGTTTTGACTTAGAAATCAGAAAAAAATAGATTGAAATAGATTTTTTTCTTAAACTATGGGGTTCCTTTTTGAAGCTTATTAAATAATGCAACTTTTGAGGCAGGGGCGAACCTCTAAGCCTAAAAATAGCTGATCAAGAAAACATTAAATAATTTAATAAAAAATAATTATTAAACATTCTCACCTATAGGGCTTTTAATATAGCTCTTAATTTACATGGTAATATTTCAATTACGGGTGTTTCTTATTGTAAATTTAATGTAGATTCTAAAAATGTGGTCCTTATTTAGGATACAATGATTACAAACTCAGTTTTTTTTTAAAAAAAAGCCAGTAGTTTTTAAAAAAGACAAAAGTTTGAGTAGCACCTCTACATTTTCAGATAGAACGCTCATTTTTGCGCCCCTGGACTACAAATGATATGCAGAATAAACCCCTAAAGTTATGACATCTCGTCATATATATATATATATATTTATATTATTATTCTTGTAGATGACCCAAAATATTTCTTAATGCGTTTCGTTCTTTTTTTAGGCTTAGGGTCGGAAAAAGTAGTACTTTTTTTTGTCACACCACTTCATTTTGCATGCCCTACATGTTTCGTGCTTAATTCATTCGCACCTCATCAGGGGCACTTCTTGCTAAGAAGTCGTCTCGTCTCATGTATATATATATATATATATATATATATATATATATATATATATATATATATATATATATATACTTGTCGTTTTGGTTTATTGTTATTTGATGTTATAATCTCATAATATATCTCTTTTTAAATGCAATATTCAGAAATACTATTTTATCTTAAAACCTTTAGCCCTCACCTTTAGCACTCAAAATTCTCATGCAGCATACAAATGCTCTTTATACGATGATGTTTTGTATTTATTAGGACGCGACAGAATTGTTCATTATTCCTGACCTGATTAAGATAAAAATATGTTAGGTTACGCCTTAAGTTTTGTCGCCAATCACATTTTTGGTAGGAAGTCAAAGCATAATGATATATTTCAACCGTAGTTTTAATTTATAGCTGTTACTAAATTAAATCCCGAAGTGCTCTGGCCCTTTTACTAATTACGCAGATTGTGTATAGGCCTGAGCTCTGGAGGATGAAGGGTGTACTGTCCTAGTCAGCAAAACCTCCGCTAGATAGCTTTCAGAGCTTCGATCTTGTAAGTAAAACCTAGGAACTATAATATTAATTTTTTTTTAATATTACAGTTTGAGTAAAACACAGAACATAATATTACTCAAAAAAACGTTTAATTAGATTAGATGAATTGGATGATTTTAATTAGAAATGCAAGTATATTTTTCTTTTTAAATATACTTTGAGAAGAAGAGATATTAAAAAAAAATCTTGGCTAAAAATTGAACAGGTAGAAGCCAGTTAATTATCTCCATGAAAAACATTTTTACATAATTACACATTTTATGGCTCAACTGAAGCAGGAATTCTTAAAATTGTAACGCTCAGCTTTGTAATGTTAATTTAATTAATGTGAAGTAAAAGAAAATAAATATGATCCTAAATGGGTTTCATCTAAATTTATTGAAAGCTATACCGATCGACGAACTTCTTACACACACAGGCATCTTGTTATTATTAAATAAGAAATAAGAAACTTCAAAGTTGTTAGTTTTATTCTTTTTAACGTTTATGTGTCTCTGTTTACCTAACTTTTTAAGCGGTTGTTGTATTTTTACCCCCCAACGGAAACAAGCACGGTTACCTCCACATGGTGATTCCTGGGTAACTCTAAAGTCCGTGCAATACAAGCTGTACAAAATTATGTAGTAGCGTTAATTTCGATCATACTTTATTTAACGCAATATAAAAACTACTTGTGAAGCACGAGTAGTCAGCTAGTAATATATATCAGGACCTTGGAAGAGTAAGGACGAATCACGAATTCCGGATGATTGAAAATCGAAGTCAATGTTCTAGAAGTGCTTCAGGATAGCAAAGGCGAATGTTTACTCTATAGACTGCTGATTCATTAATCTGATTGAAAAATTTTACGATTGAAATTCAAGGTTTTAATTATAATTTTTACGTTAATAATATTTTTTTTTATTTGATGCTCTTATAATTATTGTTTCATCCTTTTACATAATTTTGCTTTAACTTTTAATATATTTTTTTCATTTTATTCACGTGGCGTAGGACTTTAAATATTCATATAAACCAAAAATGAATTATTTGGTGCAATTCATGCCTATAGAAGAGCTATCTTAAATAGAATAAGCAGAAAAAAAAAAAAAAAAAAAAAAAAAAAAGTGGGAACCATTTTCCCTCAGATTAGTCTTGCTGAATATGACAACCACCTTGTGATATGTGAATTTTATAAAGTTTAAAAAAAAATCGTTTTTCATTATCAATTGTTAAAATAGCAAAGGAGATAAATTAAGTATTCATTGAATGATACTTTTGAGAGCTCATCGCCATAAACGGGAAACCGTTCAATAAAATAATGAATAATTACGAACGGAATTCTCAAGATTAGCCGTATATATGAATACAGATTTATAAAATCTCTGCATGAATAAAAACTAAACCTTATTGAACCAAAAACATCTTGATTCAGTATTGAATGTGTGCCTGCTCTGTAGGATAAATGAAAAAGCTTGTAACTCCCCAGAGCACCGCTAGTCAGCACAGGGTGCTTCACTTTCCATCTTCACTATTTTAATCTTTAACACATATTTAACTTTTCTTCTTTTTTGTCGGCTTGTATCATTAAAAAAGGAGAACAACCTTTTATATTTGTACTACTTTATTATTTAGGCCAAGAGAACGTAAACACTTTTTTAATTCACATTTAATAAACTATTAACCATAACCGGCAAATATTAGTAATATTTATAAATCATTATCTAAAATTCATTCATTAATTTGTCATCATATGAAACCAGATTATTTGTACATACTGCATGTCACCCGCATGAAGGCAAAGGCTATATATAAGATCAGATAGAAAAGTTTCTTAGACAGTTAATTGACACATTAGCAAGTCTCTATGGTATTTTAGGTTCGAAATTTTAAGTACTATTCTTTCCTAATTTTAGACAATATGATAAAATATAAATATTTTTTTTGAGATATGAATATTCCAAAGACTATGTAAAACCAGAAAAACATCCTACATTTCGAATATTATGTTTTTTGGAGTACTCCCCGTTGTCTAGTCGCTAGATCTCTGGATTTTCATGCGGGAGGATATTTATTGAGCAATGGACTTGCTGAAAATTTCTCTACTACGCCATGGGCGTTAGTAAAGCTAGTGTACCCTAAAAAAAAAAAAGAAAAAAAAGTGGTTTATACATTGACCACGTCTCAAAAATGGTACGATTTCGATGAAATTTAATTAAAAAAACTCTTTCGTCTAATTTGAAAAGGTCAAGTTTGTTAACCAGCAGAATCCGTTTACCGGAACATAGTTTATGGAGCGAAATCATTACGCTTACAGCATTTGCTTGCTGGTACTCGTATTATAAGTTACTTTACGTACGAAAACGGCTGAAGACATTTTCAAGGCGATATCTGTAACCGTTTTCGAGAAAAGTGGAAAAATAGTGGTTGAATATAATTTTTTTGTTTGGGTACTTAGAATCATGGGATTCAGATATTTTCTGGATGTTTTAAATTCATATAAACAAAGATGTTTAAATTTTGGTTACGCTTAGAGCTAAGGAAAGATTTGACTAAAATATTTCATTAATGGGCATGAAAAGTTTTGGGAACTGCGTATATTTTCCCTAATATCTCGAAAACGGTTGCTACAAATAATTTTCCAAACTAAGTTTCAGTTTGGGTATTCCGAAACGATCGATTCAGTTTAAACTTGTTCCAGGCGTTTGACATACATCTCTAAGATAGTTAAATTTTGGTTCCGTTTAGTAAGTATGAAATGTTTTGGGATTTTCGTATATTTTATAAAATATCTTGAAAACGGTTGGAAATCCCTGGTGAGTGAAAGGTGACCATTCGAAAGGTTACTATGTTTTCAACAAAAAGATTTTGAAGTTATGTTCGATGGGCGATTTCTATAAAAGAAATAAGGATTTGAAACGTCGAAATTGTTAGTTTTGCTCTTTTGAACGGGGGTTTCAATCTTTTTACCTAGTGTTTTTATTTGTTGTTGCTTATTTTAATTGAATTTAACAGTAAAATAAGTATTTTAGTAAAACAAGGTAAGAAAATGTGATATAGTGTTCTAGTGTTTCCAAGAGCGAAAATTGAGATGTTGGGGGGAGTCGCTTATTATACTTCCAGTTTCCTGATTTGGGGCCTAAATCTATTTTCTCTTGAAGATTTTATCTCATTTTTGCACGAAAGATCAAACCCCACCAATAACTACTACTAATCCTTTACTAATACCATAGCACTAGAGATATGAACGGAACTGCGCTAAGATGACGCAGTTCCTGCGAGCCGGACTTAACATAAGAACAATCGTTCATTAGGAACGATGGATATTTGTAGAATGTTTTTAAATATTCTTTCATGAATGCTAAAAGGACTCTCAATAATATTAATATGAATGTCTCCGCATTTACAATTGAATTTAAGGTAGTCCCTTAACTGAAAATACTTTTCGTAATGTAAATTCCGGTTTGAGTATTCAGAAACAATTGATTCAGTTGAATATCTATCTAGACATTTGACATTGATTTAAATTAAGATATTTGATTTTTGGTTGCGTTTAGATTTAAACAAGTACAAGAAAAAAAATGTACAGACATGAAACGTTTCGAGATCTTCGTATATTTTCTTAAAAATCTTTAAGCGCTGGGAAATCGTGGTAACTATTCGAACTCTTCCTAAATTCTTGTCGAAATATTCTAAAGAAATTTTCGACGGAGCGATGTCAATCGGACAAATACGTAAATAAAACTGCCGGTTACGTTCTTTTGTACCGGTTGGCCTTAGTTTTTAATTGCTCGTTTTTGCTTTAATTTGCATTAAACAATAAAATGTGTATTATAGTAAAACAAGGTAAGAATATTAGGAACATATTGTTGACAGAAGTTCCCTAGAGTGAACGTTTAGAATGCAGGAAGAGTCATTTCCACTCAGGATAGTTACAGTTTCCTGTTGTAGCGCCTAAAATCTTCCTTCCCACTGAGATATTACGAATGATCAAAACATATCAAAAACTTCGTCCATTCCTTTACTCTTGTCATTAGGGATATGAACGGAAATACCCTAAGATGACGCAGTTTCTGTGAACTGGACATTTATTTTGTTTTTTTCTTAAAAAGAAAACTGTTAAATCGATGTTACAAAGGAATGAAATATATGTGTATTAGAATAAAAGTAATAATGACAATAAATGACCAGAGCTAAATGAACTGTTTTTCTCAATGAGGAAACGGAGATTTAGTAAAAGAGTGAAACGGCTGTGTTGGAGTATGTACGGATTTTGTGGAATTCGATTATGACGTGAGTGGCCTAACCGATATTAGCCGAACGAATAACCGAACAATTAAACATGGAAGCCCTGGAAATTCCGCAGCTGAATATTGAGACCACAGAATTTCAGCTTGAATTCCGCTCATATTAGTCTGTCTGGTAGTCATTCCGCAGGCCTCCCTTGTGTGTCTACTTCAACACCATCTTTATCATCTATTTCTGTGAGATTCTATCTTCCACAAAGGATGGACATGGAAGAATTTTCACTATTTCTATTAAAAGTTGTGTAATAAATTCCAGCATAAGGCATTTTATTGGGCATTTATATTCTAGAAACATTAAATCCAAGCTACGATTTGAACCTATATTATGGGGATAAAACTTGCAATTACGTGAGATTACCATTGTTTGGCTGGGTCTCTTCACGGTCTAGCGGCAGCCGCCAAGGATTCGCATGCGGGTGATGAGGGTTCAAGTCCCGTCTACAACAAAATGAGTTCTTTCACCCATCGGCCCGTTGAAAGAATTCCATGGATGTTTACGAAGGGTGAAAACCTATTGATAGCCTGGCCCTGATGGCCTAGATGCAGATGTACCGTAAAAAGAAAAAAAAAATTAATTTAACAAAAACCATCGTAAGTTAGGCCCGATTAACACGTACAACTTATTTGATATTGAAATTGGATACTAAGTACAAAAATTGGTTTGAATAAGAACTACCGTGTGCTAAAGCCCTCAGCAGCCGATGCACAAAAATTGATAAAAAAAATAAGATCTACCGCCAAAGGCCATAGCCACTTTGAATGCACCCGTAAATCACCGAAGTTAAGCAACTTCGGGCGTGGTCAGTACCTGAATGGGTGACCGGCCACGTGCTGTTGGCATTATAAAAGGGTGGTAACCTGTAGATAGCCCGGCGCTAATAGCAAAAAAAAAAGAAAGAACTACGGCTTCCATCATTTCTTAAATAAGATTATATCTGACTTAAAAATATTAATTTTGACAGCAACTTTGAATACGTTAATTTTTGGTACAGTGGATGATGTACTTAATTTGTTTTGTATTTAAAGTGTCATAAACCATTGAAATCTCTTTCGACCTTTTGCGTGAGGTTACCACGAAATGAGTGGTGGGAGAAAACCAGCCGAGCCACAGAATTGCGCCTCAGAGCCGCTGACGATTACTGCCTGCATGCAGCTCGATCTGGAGTTCCACTCAGAAAATCATCCAGGCCGCCGCATCCCCACCATCCGAGCATGTCTGTTCTTATTTCAATTATAAATTAATTGTGCAAGTTATTATTTTTAACTCGGGAGATTTTTTTAAATAACAATATTTATTCTTTAATATATTTCTTGATTTGTAAACTGTCTGGTTATAGATTCAAATATTCTGTGATTTTTTTTTTTTAATTATTTAATAGCCCAGTAGACGATAAAATTTGAAAAGCGTATCGATCAGATTAGGATGACCCGTTAATATTTTAATATTATAGCTGGGCTTCTCTTATTAGTATCTCATAGACATTGCAATCTACTTTCAGGTGGTGTACGAAAACTCTTCATTAAGTCAACGTTGAAGAAAAATATTTTATTCCAAGGATTAAAACTGTTGTTGAGCAAAATTTCAATTTTAATTGTAGAATAGAATACGCATTGCGCTGTTAATTTATTAAAAATACGAAATCTAAATACCTTTTCAAAAATTTATTTCATCTCTTCATAACAATGGTATTTAAGAATTTCTAAATAATATTGATGAATGATGTATATTACAATGTTTTCTTCATGATCATTGATTAGAGAAATTTCCCAGTGAATGTGGATACTCTTTCAGGTGATGAACAAGACGGGTTATGATGATGAGTTAGCTGTAGTATGAATCAGAGGTACACGAAGGTTGAGTCACTCCATGACATTTTGCGTAACAAGGCAGGCGTTATTGCTTCCCTTAAGGTCTGCACGCGAACTACATGCGTCAAGTGTTTGTTCGATAGCTTCCGCTAGTAGGGTTTCATCGCCCTGGTGATATTTCAGAGGGAATTCCAGGATGAGGTAGTATTCCTTTCCATTCCAGGTATTTATATATTTGTGATACCTAAATGGAGATATTTCCTCATTTTCATGATCAATAATATGTAAGGCGAAGATTGGAATCACTCCTCAACAGAATGTACTTAACAACATAAGAAACACTTTTAAGAAATGCAATGCAAAGATAAACGCAGCTTATTTCATCGCAAGAACCTTTATGTGTCCAAATTTTAGCATGTTTTAGTTAATATTGTATATTGGATAAATTAATCAATTTTTGATACACTCGACATTCAAAGAAAATGTTTAAATAAAGACAATGATATATCATGTGAATTAAAATATAAATATTATACCAATTTATTCTAAACTATCAAGGTCTTTTACAGTACAGAAAAACCCAACTATCATATGTCTGTGAGTGTTCTCAAATTCAACAGTGGTACTATATAACTCATTTTACAGCATAGAATTCATCATAATATCTGATAGATTTTACACATCAGAGACGGTAAAGAGAAGAAAAGACATTTAAAAATTAGTGAGTTCACATGTACAGAAAGTTCTTATCTTAAGAAATCTATAAACAAAGGAAAAGAAACATATAAGTAAATATTATTTAAAAAAATAATATATATCTACAAATAGCTACTATTTTTTTTTTTTTTTGTCACCAAGGCACCGACGATGATGGTCGCCTCGAAATCAAAAGAGCACAGAGCTTTTGAATTGATAAACGTAAGCTTTTATTGGCTAATTTGTTTTACTGGAGCTAAAATTTAATAACTGATCAAAATGGTTTGATATGTTCCATTGAAGTAAACAACTCTTGTCCTTTCTTGCTTCAGCTGGCTGAAATCGACGTAAAGTACACCAACAGGCACGCTGAAATTTTCCATCCAAATCTCATTGCTAATAAATCGTGTTTATATTTGTAAGTTTTCTCGCCTCATATTTATGAGAAAGTTAGATGATGCGAGAAGAAAGGAATTACGTCACGTAGCTATCAAAGTTTTCATCCCAGAAGAGCTTGTGACTCTGAAAGTCAAGAAAATTTCCCTCCTTTATTTTAGCTTTACTAAATCGACTTATGCTGTGCTTCGCATGTGTATAATCTTCTTATGGATAGTGTTAAGAAAGTGCCATGTCGATGATTTCTTCAATCAATAATTATAGGTAAAGCTGTGCTTAGTAAAAGTTCTGTTTTTTTCTGTCTTTTTTTTTTCTTTCTTTTGGAAAATCCATCGGTTATGATAAACTTTGCGCGTTTTTACATCTATTTTTTCGCCAAAAAGGCTTTTATTCTTTTTTTCGAGGTTTAAAAGCGTTAGGTAATTTTTGCTTTGACCATTACTCGTATCGGACACATTGCATTTTATATTGACGATGGACTAGTTCTTGGACTTCATAATTGATAAAACTTTATTATTAACTCATTTTTGTAGGGACTTGTAGAAGTTGATGATGAGTCCCAGCAAAAGAAACTTCATTATTAAAGCCATCTAAAAATAAAGAATGAACATATACAATATAGTGCAGAATGTCATTAGATTCATTAAAATTACCCAAATGCAGGAGTGTTAGATAAATTATTGTAAACTTTTTGTTACCCCTTAAACCAAAAATCTTAGTTTTAAAAAGAAAATTCGCGTCCTTTAAAGTTATGCATTAATTGAAACTTTTCGAATGAAATTAATAATGAAATGAAGAGAGCCCCCAGTTAAGGTTATCAGAAATAACCGAATGGTTGGGGTCCTGCTACAAAAATACGTCATATTTTTTTTTTAAAAAAATCTATGTTTCGAACATTTTGGTATGCTCTTTGGCGGCCTTCTTCAGCAATAAATGCCTAGGTGATGGAGGAAGACCATGGTATCTTTTAGGTGATCAAGAATAAGTCAGAAGTTCCAATGGGCATGAAAAAACTTTATTTCTAGCCTTTCAGCATTCCCTTGGGCAGTAATGACTTAACCATGGTCACCTAAAAGTTATCGCTTTCTTCTTCTATCACCTAGGTATTTAATGCTGAATAACCGTTTATATAATGTGCGTAAACAAAGGAATCATAAAAGAACCTTTATTTTAAAAGCGACCTGTTTTCATTCTACGCTTTCCAAAAGATCTCTAAAAATTGGACATATGAAAGCATGAACTGAAAACAATATATTTTACGCTTTTAGAGAGTGTATTAATATATTTATTGTGAATTCATTCTAATCGATAAATATTTTTGAAAACCGATCACAGTTCTAAAAGAAAAAGATTATATTTTATTCTCTTTTTCTGAATATATTTGTACACACAAGCTTCATAAAATAAGGAATTATTTCCTGTTTTTGAACAATATATCGTCGCTGCAAATGCAAAGTATCGAATGTGAAAATAACCACTTTTGGGTGGAAAAGCATTTATTCATAACTTTTTTTTGGACAGTCAAATATTCGGCAGTTTTGACCTTTTGATAGTGGAATACTTTCCCTTTAATAGAGTGATCTAAGATTCAAGAATTTGCCATACATAAGACCAGCAGAAATTAGTAAAGATTGACAATGAAAGATGTATTTTTTCACATTCGTTACTTTGCATTTGTATCGACGATATGTCATGTTTTGTTGGCTGAAAATAATTGTAATTGTAATCCTGGCAAAATTAGACAAAAAATAAAAAGAGAAAAACACAAAGCCTGGCATTCATTATTCTTCCGTAGGAAGTGGATTTCCGCATTTGTACAACCGGCGTGCGAGTTGAAAAATTGAATTTAATAATCAATGAATTTCTGCATGTTTTATTTCCAGCTGGGGATTGCGGGAATGCTCAGCCCTTGTTGGAATAAACGAGGCCGGCTGAATCTGTAGCTTTGATGAGGTGGACTCGTCCTGTATTCATTGCTCTCTGACAGCCTGTAGTCTCATGAGCTATCCATGTCATGCAGTCTGTCTCTTACACACTTCATAGCTCTTACACAGTATATACCATATATACAGTGGATCAAAAAAGTATTGGCACACTTACTTTTTTTTCTGTGTCTTTTTGAAAAATTAAAAATTTTATTTTTGAACATTTTTTTATAATAGAATATTCCTGAATACAAATAATTTGAAAAGAAAAATGAATGAATTATAAATTATACGAAAATGAGAAAGAATAAATCCTTTTTAGAGAGTCAAAAAAGTATTGGCAGTCTTAAATGTTTAGCATTAGCTCCAGTCAAAACAAGGTAATTCTTTTTCTTTCAGTAGATATGGGTTGAGGATTACAAAGGTCAATGTAATAACATTTAAACTCAGTCTTTGTTCTGTGTTTGTAATATAATCATGGCTAAAACCAGTGAACATAGCACTTTTCTTAAAAATATGATAATAAAACTACATTCTAAAGGAAAAAGTTACCGACAAATAGCGAATAAGTTAGAAATTAGTTTCAGTACTGTTCGAAATATTGTCAAGAAGTTTAGACAGACTGGTTCTGTGTTGAACAAACCTCGTTCAGGGCGGCCACCGAAGTTCAGTGAAAGGGAAAAACGGGACATACACCGAATTGTTGTGCGTGATCCCACAACATCAGCTTCCAGGATAGCGGAAGAGGTCGCGTCAACTTCAAACACAACCTTCTGCTTACAAACAGTAAGAAATGTTATCCACAAATTTAATTATTATGGCAGAGTTCAAAGGAAAAAACCTTTAATTAGCGAGACTAACCGTAAAAAGCGACTTGAGTTTGCTAAATCTTTTTTAAATAAAGACTTAGACTTCTGGAAAGAGGTAATATTTTCCGATGAAAGTAAATATAATATTTTTGGGTCTGATGGTCGCAAGTACGTTTGGCGGAAACCTAACACCGAGTTTCAAGCTCGACATGTGAGGCCCACTGTGAAACATGGAGGCGGAAGCGTTCTAGTTTGGGGATGCATGTCGTGGAATGGCATAGGAAACTTGACCTTTATTGACGGTATTATGAATGCTGAAAAATATGTCGACATTTTGCGGGCGAACTTAGCCAGTAGTGCTGAAAAGCTGGAGGTAAAGGATACTTTTATTTTCCAACATGATAATGACCCCAAGCACACAGCTAACAAAACGAAAGAGTGGATGCTGTACAATGTTCCGAGACAACTTAAAACGCCACCACAGTCTCCTGATTTAAATCCTATTAAACACCTATGGTATCTTTTGGACCTTAAAATAAGAAAAAATAAAATTTCTTCAAAAAATGACCTGAAGGTAACTTTATCTGAGGAATGGAATAAAATTGGCCAAGAAGTAACTCAAAACCTTTTTTCTTCAATGCCAAGAAGATTACAGGCTGTTATAGATGCCAATGGCATGATAACAAAGTATTAGGGGCACACAGATTAAATTTATTAAATATAGTGTACATTATTAATAAGAGTGCCAATACTTTTTTGACTCTCTAAAAAGGATATTTTGTTTATTATTTTTATATACTTTATAATTCATTTATTTTTATTTTTCAATTATTTGTATTTATGAATATTGTATTGTACAAAAATGTTTAAAAATAAAATTTTTAATTTTTCAAAAAGAAACAGAAAAAAAAGTAAGTGTGCCAATACTTTTTTGATCCACTGTAGCTCTCTTACACCATATCTATATACAGTGGAACATGGATAATTCGAACTTCGATAATTCGAAATCGTGGTTAATTAGAATATTTCTCTCGGTCCCTAGAATTTAGGGCATAAACAATGTAAAACAAATCGTGGTTAATTCGAATAAAATTTTGGATAATTCGAAGTTTTTACGCGTCTTTACCTCCAATGGGAAGTGTTCGATCTTAAATCTTGTGTAAATATTCTCCCCTCGGGTAAGAAGGATAGTATGATAAGGATGTAGGGGTTCCTGGACAAGAAGCGCGGCGGTCTCATAGTCAAGTTCTTGGACTCTAGGAGTTCTGCAAAGTGGTGGGTCGCGCTTCCTCCCTTCCAGGGGTTGTAGTTACATACACCATCCTGTCGTTTATCCTACCCCTAGAATGACACACTTCAAAAAGTCAACCTTATCTGACACACTGGGGTGTGGTACACCACAGCATATAAATTGATGTAAAATATAAGTGATAAGACCTGCGATGCTTTTAATGTATTTTAAAATATCTAAGTAGTCTAGGAAAATAAACAAAAATAATTTCAAAATGGATTATGTTCAGATATATTTCCAAAAATCTCGATAATGTAAAATTTAACGGTTCAACTAGCTGCAAAATAAAAAAAAATTCAATTTTCTTCCTAAATAACAACATAATTTGTATGGCTCTTAAACACAAAAAAAATATTAAGTAAAATATTCATAAAACGTGGCGGAAAAGACATTTTTTTGAATTATATAGTAATAAAATACATAGTGGTGGCCCTGAAGGAACCTCTGTCACTCACTGCACTCCAGACATCTTGCTGGCCTGTGTTCGTTGCAAATAGCTCTCTTTCATTGCAGACATGTAAATTTCGTCTTTCTATCCTTTACCCTTTCACAAAATGAACACCTTTCATGTTTTTCTTGCCTCTAAAGGCCAACAATTGCTTATCACAAGAACCATTTCAAAAGGGGTATAATATTTTTCAAAATTGTTCATAAAAATTTCCCATATGTCTCTAATAGGTGCCATTTTGTTGAAAAAGAAAGAAAGAAAAAATCTGAAATTCCCAAGGAATTCCTCCTACCACTTTATCAACTTACCTGAAAAATAAAGAAAACATCAAAATAAAGAAAACATTCTTGCCCATGAAAATGAATTTTTCAAAACAATAGAGTTTCATTTTTACTTTTTTGATAAATTATTGATTACTTATGTACATAATCATGAATTTATGAAATGTTTGTTATTGTTCAAATAAAATATATGTATTTTGTTTTAATTAAAAGATGTGAAAATATGAAATTTGATTTTTTATCCCTTTATTTTCAAAAACTTTTGTAATTCGAATTTTGGATAATTCTAACTTTTTTATCGGTCCTTAGGGGCTCGAATTATCGAAGCTCTACTGTATATGAAAGTCACGTGTCTGTCTGTTTTTTGTTTGTTTGTTCCTTATACAAATCTACACCGTTTGACCGATTTTGACCAAACTTGGCACACAGGTATAGCCAAATTTCAAAATTTGGTCAAAAGGTCAAAAGTTTTGTTCAAGAGAAATTGGCTACACTGAACCATTCAGATTGTGACGGCCATTTTGATCGACAGCAGGCTCTGCTACTGGCCTCTGTCGGCTGTTAGATGAAGTGCTGTTGTGCTGGCCTCTGCCTGTATCATTATGAACTAAAACGAATTCACATCGTTTGACCGATTTTCTTAACTGGGTATAGACAACTAGTTATCAAGTAGATCTTGATACGGGGAGAATCATAGACATAAAGTAGGTGTAGCATGGCACACTGGGTAACAGCTAGTATACAATATTAAGCTTACACATATACGACATTCAAATCTATATTACACGTATACTAAATTCATAGATCTTTTACAGAGATACATTATTCCAAAGCTCTCATAAACATTACATTATTCATAGCTCTCTTACACCATATAGACCGTACAAATCTATCTTACACATATACGATATCCATGTCTATATTACATATAAACTCCATTCATAGCTCTTTTACACAGATACACAATTTCAAAGCTCACATAAACATATACATTATTCATAGCTCTCTTATACATAGACGAAATTAATGTCTATATTACACAGATGCATCATTCACTCAGCTCTTTTACAGAGATACACTATTCTAAGCTCTCTTACACGTATACATTATTTATTGCTCTCTTACACAATATACACCGTACAGAGCTCTGTTACACATATTCATTATTCACAGCTTAAACATATACACGTTGGTTTATGAAACTCGGTAGGCCTGCTGGAAAAGTATCAGGCGGCGAAACTGGAGGATGTGGCTCCAAATCTTTCTGATCAGTTCATTTAAAATAAATATTGAAACACAAATAGACTGTTAATTTGTCTCTTATATAAAGGCACTGGTTGCTAAAAAGCAGTTAGTTATATTGAGCCAATTTTGATTTATCTCTTCTCCCGTCGATAGATAACGTAGAGTGAGATACTTTTAACCCATTATGAATGACATACCCAAGCATTCCTGTGAGAAAACCAGCTCGAAATTATTTTAAATAAATAGCACTTTTTTAATCAAAAGCACATAAGATCTGTTCAAATAAGTTTTTGAACTACTAAAAACAAAACTTAAATTGGCTATGTTATTTTTGGGGTTACCTCAAAGTCGCCGGAAAAAATTTAAACATTAATTAATAAATTATTGTGGCACCGGCAACACTGACTAACCCCGCGTAACCTTCCCGTTGTTGGCAGTCACGTTAAGATGTTGACCGTCAGTTTACTTTTGTGTGGTGCTACAAATGTGAAACAATGCCTCTCGATCAATTCATTCTAGTAGTTTTAGCATCTCTTGTTGTTTCATATGCCTAAATCAATTTCTTCCCTCCCTCAATAGGGAGGCAATTCGCTTTTGGCGTCGGCCTTATGACGCAAACCGGAGTTGCTAATAAGAAATGCACCTGCTGAATTGTACCTTAGTGAAGTTTGGATCCAGTAAAGTCACTCGATTTTTCCTGAAAACAGAACTTCATGGAACAACCCACTAAAATGACATACGCATTTAGCGCAATAGGTTTAGCAAAACATATTGACTTTGGAAGTACGAAAGGAACGTTTCGCATTTCATTTAAAAATAGATGTTTCTATACCAGGAATAAGACCGATGCAAAGTGCTATTTATCCATGGATAATATATTTGCAATTGTTAAACGCTAGAGCATTCTAAAACATCATTACCCCTACGTACAGAGAAAGCTTAACAGAAATACCTTTGAACTCTAGGGCAAAAGCATTATGCATTGCATGGTAAAATATAAAACAAACTCATCAACTTGTAGGACATATATATATATTTATATATATATTATCTGTTACCCGGCGTGTCATTGTAAACTTATTTTATATTGCTCTGCTAATAGATGGAGCAAAAAAAAAAAAAAAAAGAGAGAAGAAGAAGAAGAAATGATTTAGAATCCAAATAAGTAACATTAAAATATAATAACAAAAATCGAATAGAAAAGAAAATCTCCTTACAGGGCGACTCGAACTTGGAACCTTGGAGTTATCGGTAACCAGACATGAGGAAGCAGAGTAGACGGGATAGCATATTTAGCTTTGGACTTCAGTTTTCAAACAACTGACAATATGCAAAAGATGATAGAATGATGTTTTGTTACGGTGTGTCTTAGTAAATATATCATTTTTCAAGTAACGATTTCTGGCAATTCACTCTTTCTGTAACTGTTCAGGTTCACAGTTTCGAACCCGTAACCTCCGAACTGTGAGTCCTATGGTAGACGATTTTGACCTAGCCTACGACAGTTCGTGGATCAAGATCTTCTTGTGTGCCAAGTTTGGTCAAACGGTGTGGATTTTTTTAAGGATACAAACATCTGATATATATATATTAATAAATTGACACATCATAACGTATGCGAAAATCATCAATTATAAATACCAGATCTTTGCGTGGATGAACATTTACAAACAACAAATCTATGAAAAGTAGATGTTTTTTATTATTTCAGGAGTATTTATATTTTCAATAGCGACGTTAGAGGTTTAATGTCATTATGTCTTATTTTGTTATGTTATGCAATTATAATAACTGAAGAATAAACATCACAGCTGTGAATATTTTACACTTTATTTATTTACACTTTACAATTTATTTTTTTGAACTTTTGATGTATTTCGTTTTTATACTCACAGATTTGTGTGGAAATTTTAATTTATTTTGTTTGTTATTAAAATCAGAGCCAATCGCATTCGTTGCAAATCTCTTAAAACGAATAAATCTAATTAGTTCAGCGTTTAATCTCAAAGACCATATTCATAGCTGTACCCCGGAGGTTAACGACACCATGTCGCATATAATTGTAATTGCTCAGGAGAGCCAATTTTCCTTTGAACTATTAAACTATTAAAATTTGATTCTTCATTACTATGAAGCAGTTTAAATATAATATTTCACATTATTGGAATAGGTAGGTCATTTGAAGTATTGCTCATAGTCAAACAAAACCAAGTCCTCCACATGGTGTCTTTTACCCCTAATGAAAACGGACATTATATTATTTTCAACTGTCTTATCTTCGTTATTCATGAAAACAGGCCATAGTGTCTCATACCATTATATGCATAAAAAAAATCCACATTAAGAACTTGTTGTTAAGTCAATTTAATTTAAAAAATGGACATGGTGCCCTCTACCTCAGGAGTACACATATTTTTCTCTAAGCCATCTTTATCCCGAAAATCGCTACGAAATCGTCTAAAATTGAAGGTGCTGTTTGAGAGCTGAATATATTTTCTAAAAAATGGAATCTCATAAATTTTTCAATTGGATAATATTTCGAGAGAGTGCTTAACATTTTAAAGTGTAGGTTTCAATCCTGGGTACCGCTCAATCAACGAAAAAAGGTTTTCAGAGAAGAAAAAGGTTACCTAATTATTAAATTCGATTAGCTGATAAATAGAGCTTAGAAATAAATACTTTTTCACAAATGTCCAGACAAGCAACCTTTAATGCAATCAAAGTTGACAGAAACAATTGACTTCACCGTGTTCCGTAATTGCTCCTGGTGGAGTTAATTGTAGTTTGATTCAAGAGAAGAACGCTAAATTAGAAATCGTGCGTTTGTTTGCACTCCTCCTGTATAAAGTAATCCGATATCTTTTCAGGTAGAAATATTAAAGAGGAATTTGGGTACTTCAAAACAAAGAGCTTTCACTAATTGTTTGAAGGATTTGTAATGATATACTGAAAGACTCAAAAATTGTTTTTCTAAAATCATTTCAAGCTCAAGTTAAAGATTCACAGAATCTTCCTCTCCAATAAAACAACAATATATCGTTCAATCTACACCGCTGCAATTATTGAACTATAATATAATTTTATTTAGAATTTACTACCTAAGTAAGGCGAGAGTTGCTAACCAAAATTGTTTGAAACATTAAGTTATAACTGCGACTTTTGGAACATGCTTTGGTTCATCATCAGGCATATTAAATTTAAGATTACTATAATTTTAAGTCGCGGTTAAGTCTACTAAAATTTATATAATTTCATATTAAAGTCCATACATTTTAAAATCATGTTCACACTCTTCAGTATGAATATGACTTGCCCACTCAACAAATTATGAAGAATCTTACCCGGATTTAACGTTAACTCTTAAAATTATTAACGTCCATAAATTTTTACTTTTAAGAGTTGAGTGTTACTTGAGTGGACAACATACTGAAGAGTGTGAACATGACTTTAAAATTTATGGACCTTAATATGAAATTATAAAATACCTGCTGATGGCTTGCGCTAATGGCCCGGAAAAAAAAACTTCCTGATGAATCTAAACAGATTTGAAACGTCGTAAATATAAGTTAAGTTTTTCAACAATTTTGTGGAGCAGCTCCTTCTAAGTTACTTTTAGAATTTAGTCTTCTGGATTATGTCATTCGATTTGTAACGCCTCAGGAATAAGGTTTAATTATTCAAAGTCAGAATTAATAGTGAACATTTTCGAAGTTCGTTTCTATTAAGTAACTGTCAAGTAAAGTGAGTAGCTCCTAAAACTTGATTTCTGTCCAAGCGTATTATTCCAAATTCTCCTTGTTACTCTCCTCAAGTGTAAAACGTAATTATTTAAAAATCAATTTTAAATTTAATCTTAACAGAAATATATAATTTTAGCATCGGTTGAATAACCGAATATTATCTATTTCCTTGGTGAATTATAAGCATGAAATATATTTATTCATTTTTTTTTTTTTTTTTTTTACTTTAAGAGCTGCCCAGCAATGGTGATCTGCCCTAAAAGAATTTATATTAAATATAATAAATAAAATAATAAATTATAAGCCAAGGATCAGAAACAAAGTTAAAAAATAAAGGGTATGGAGAATGAATAATAAAAGGAAAATAATAAAGAAATATATAAGCAATTAATAAAATAAATAAATACAGAATTAAACGTATAATTTTAATCTATTATATAAAAATGAATCGCTAAATGTGTTGGTAGGCGCAAATCTCGAGAACAACTGAACCGATTTCGCTAATTCTTTTTTTTATAATATTCCTTGAACAACGATGATTGTTCTTACGGAGAGAAAAATTAAAAAAATTGCCTGAATAAGTCTAAAAACAACACTTTTCGGGTTTTTAGCACTTTCCTCCGAAGGAACGTAGCTATTGAGGTTGGACTCATGACGGAATTTTTGAAAAATTTCTTCAAATCTTTATCGATCCTACCTAGTAGACACCGAAAATGACCCCCGTTAAAATTTATATATATATCTATATATCTATATATATATATATATATATATATATATATATATATATATATATATATGTGTGTGTGTGTGTCTGTTAACACGATAGTGGCCAGAGTTTTTGTTTTTTCGTTACGAAACTTGGTATATAGCATTCAATTAGCAAACGATTGAACGAGTTCGTTAACCACCAAAGTCGGTCAACCGGAAGGGGGGGTTTACCCCGAACCCATTACACTAATTTGACTATGTCAGCCGTAATATTTGTTATATTTCAACGAAACTTAGTATTCGTTGTGTTAATATAGAGAGAAAATTGAGATATAAAACTGAACTAAATCGGCTCATTAGAAGGGGGGGTTTACTCCGGACCCACAATAACAATTCGCCACTACCAGCCGTGATTTTTGGTATATTTCGACGAAACTCGGTATTCGTAGTGGTAATCTACAGGTAAATATGTGTTGTAAAAATAAACTAAATCGGTTCATTAGGAGGGGGGGTTTACTCCGGACCCACAATACCAATTCGCCACTACCAGCCGTGATTTTTGGTATATTTCGACGAAACTCGGTATTCGTAGTAGTAATCTACAGGTAAATATGTGTTGTAAAAATAAACTAAATCGGTTCATTAGAAGGGGGGTTTACTCCGGACCCAAATTCCTAATATACTCCTACCGGTCGTAATTTCTGCTGTATTGTAACGAAACGCGGTATACGTCGTGGGTAATTCATGAGAAAGAAGTGTTGTAAAAATGAGCTCAATCGGTCAATCGGAAAGCGGGGGTTTAATTTGTAATATATTTCAATAGAAAAGCCCGGCAGACGTAGGTTCACAAAGCCGCCGCAAGGAGCGCTTTCTACCACTAGAGTGACTGTATCCTGTTCCTGCGTTAGATCAAAATACGATAATATGAGGTTTTTCGTATTTATTACGTAGTGTAGTAGGTACCATGTGTAAACATAACTCTGGAAGCAAATTAATAATTGATAAGTTACTCATTACAAAATTAAAAGAGAACTATTCACGTTTTTATTTTATTTATGTAGGATATTTTAAGCAAATTGTTCTCGAAAGCAGTCTACACTACCCAAATTCTGAGGAAAGTGCTTAGTTATGCAGCTCCTGCGTGACGGAATTTTTTTTTTACTTCGTTAACGCAAATTCATTTTTAAATAAAAGCATATATTCTCAATTATAATATTTTTAACAGTTAACGTATTAGGTTATTTGTGTATAAGCAAAAAAAAAAAAATTAAATAAATAAGAACAAGTAATCACTAGGTGACAATAGAATCCCATGTTAATAATGCAATTAAATTAATTTATATTTGCGTTAACAAAGTAAAAAAGACCCCAACTTTCTATATTCCCATACAAACGATTCGTAATAATACTTAAAGGTCAATTTGAACTTTAAAACCATACCATAAAGTGTTAGTGGAGGGGTTCGGGGAAGGCAAAACAATTGAGTGACATTAGTATCGTAAAAATATTAATGTCAATATTTGTCTATATTTATACGATGGTAACATTACTCAAAAACCAATTGGCTATGGTAAAATGTAAATTGTCTGTGGTAATATGTCACTTGAAATGTAAACATCTCTTTGCTGTGCATCTATAATATTACTAAATCTAAAAGCCACAAATTTCTTTAAAATTACTAAAGTGTTGTGTGTTTGTGACTTACTAAATATGCCTCCTATAAGGCGGCGGACAAATTCAGGCAGAAGAACCCGAAATGCAACGCATAAAATTAATTATCAATCTAATCTTCGAACGTGAAAGAATTCGGTTAAGACAGACCTGCGAAGCGCGACATTCGACTAATAATGGTGCAATTTTGAATCGAGCTGCAGTGAATTTATTAGCGTGCCTGTAGCTGTGTTGCTATTGGACCTATGAACTCAGTTTGACTATAAAGAAATCCCAGGGGCAGTCATTAAGTGTTTGTGGTATAAATCTAGAAAACCCATATTTCTCGCATGGTCAATTGTATGTTGCCTGTTCCCGTGTTGGAAAACCATCTGCCCTGTTTATTTACGCGTCAGGTAATGAAACAAAAGATATCGTGTACCATTAAGTACTACAATAAAAATGAAACTTAATCTAGAATAAGAAAAAATAAAATGAAATATAATAAGTATGTATCATAATAAGAAATCTGATATTGTAATTTTGATTGTGAATTTTTAGTGACTATTACAAGAATTAATAAGAGTGTTTTATAATTTTTATTTTTTGACATAATGTAATTGTCGACTTATTAAGTTTTTTTTTCTTTTTTTTTATCTTACTAGCTGCCCGGGTGTCACAAATAGCAGAATAAGTATTAAAAAAAAATAAAGAATTGACTGTTAGGCGGTACGAAGTTCGCCGGGTCAGCTATCTATTATATAAAGTCCGTCACGCAGGAGCTGCATAACTAAGCACTTTCCTCAGAATTTGGGTAGTTTAGACTGCTTTCCAGAACAATTTGCTTAAAATATCCAACATAAATAAAATAAAAACATGAATAGTTCTCTTTTAATTTTGTAATGAGTAACTGATCAATTATTAATTTGCTTCCAGAGTTATGTTTACACATGGTAATAAATACTATACTACACTACGTAATAAATACAAAAACCTCATATTATCGTATTTTGATCTAACGCAGGAACAGGATACAGGAACAGGATAGTGGTAGAAAGCGCTCCTTGCGGCGGCTTTGTGAACCTACGTCTGGTGGGCTTTTCTATTGAAATCTATTACAAAGTAAACCCCCCCTTTCCGATTGACCGATTCAGCTCATTTTTACAACACTTCTTTCTCAAGAGTTACCCACGATGTATACCGCGTTTCGTTACAATACAACAGAAATTACGACCGGTATGAGTATATTAGTAATTTGGGTCCGGAGTAAACCCCCCACTCCTAATGAACCGATTTAGTTTATTTTTACAACACATATTTACCTGTGGATTACCACTAAGAATACCGAGTTTGGTCGAAATATACCAAACATCACGGCTGGCAGTGGCGAATTGGTATTGTGGGTCCGGAGTAAACCCCCCCCCTCCTAATGAACCGATTTAGTTTATTTTTACAACACATATTTACCTGTGGATTAAGACTACGAATACCGAATTTGGTCGAAATATACCAAAAATCACGGCTGGTAGTGGCGAATTGGTATTGTGGGTCCGGAGTAAACCCCCCTCCTAATGAACCGATTTAGTTGATTTTTATATCTCACTTTTCTCTCTATATTACCACTGCGAATACCAAGTTTCGTTGAAATATAACAAATATGACGGCTGACATGGTCAAATTAGTGTTTTGGGTTCGGGGTAAACCCCCCCTTCCGGTGGACCGACTTTAGTGGTTAACGAACTCGTTCAATCGTTTGCTAATTGAATGCTATATACGAAGTTTCGTGACGAAAAAACAAAAACTCTGGCCGCTATCGGGTTAACAGACATATATATATATATATAAATTTTAACGGGGGTCATTTTCGGTGTCTACTAGGTAGGATCGATAAAGATTTGAAGAAATTTTTCAAAAATTCCGTCATGAGTCCAACCTCAATAGCTACTTTCCTTCGGAGGAAAGTGCTAAAAAATGAATCGCTAAATGTGTTGGTAAGCGGAAATCTCGAGAACAACTGAACCGATTTCGCTAATTCTTTTTTTATAATATTCCTTGAACTACGAGGATGGTTCTTACGGAGAGAAAAATTTAAAAATTGTCTGAAAAAGTCTAAAAGCAACACGTTTCGGGTCTTTTTTACTTCGTTACCGCAAATTCATTTTTAATTAAAAACATATGTTCTCGATTATAATATTTTTAAATGTTAACGAATTAGGTTATTTCTGTATAAGCAAAAAATCAATCATTGTTTATATTGTTTTAAAATAAATACGTTTTTATTTAAGTTTATAACTACAACAGTAATAATAATAAGAACATATGGAGGTTCGGTGGCCGTGAGTGTTAAGACGTGATCACTTAACACTCCGTGCCAAAGGTCGTGGGTTCGAGTCTCGCTACGGGTTGTGGGTTTTCTTTAAAAAAAAAGAAAAGTCATCACCCCTATCCTGGCTAGAAAAGGGTGGTAACCTTCAGATAACCCGTCCTAAAATTCTCAGTTAAGAGTAATGGACGTTAAAATTTAAATAAATAAAAATATGTAATCACTAGGTGACAATAGAATTCTCATGTTAATTAAGCAATTTCAATTAATTTATATTTGCGTTAACGAAGTAAAAAAGAGCCAACTTTTCTATATTCCTATACAAAAGATTCGTAATAATACTTAAAGGTCAATTTGAACTTTAATACCATACCACAAAATTTAAGTGTTAGTGGAGGGGTTCTGGGAAGGCAAAACAATTGAGTGACGTTAGTATCCTATAAATATTAATGGCAATATTTGTCAATATTTATACAATGGTAACATTACTCAAAAACAAATTGTCCATGGTAAAATGTAAATTGTCTGTAAATTTCAATCTAATTGTACTGTCGAGGAACGTGAAAATCGCAATGAACGTGAAAGAATTCCGTTAAGACAGACCCATGAATTGTTGTCAATTGTGAATCGCTGTCAATTGATTACAGTGCCTACAACTGTGTTGCTATTGGACCTATGAACTCAGTTTGACCATAAACAAATCCCAGGGGCAGTCATTATGTGTTTGTGGTATTAATCTAGAAACCCCATGTTTCTCGCATGGTCAACGGTATGTTGCCTGTTCCCGTGTTGGATAACCATCTGCTCTGTTTGTTTACGCGTCAGGTAATGAACCAAAAAATATCGAGTACCATTAAGTACTACAATAAAAATGAAACTTAATTTAGAATAAGTAAAAATAAAATGAAATATAATAAGTAGGTATTATATTAAGAAATGTGATATTGTAATTTTCATTGTGATTTTTAGTGACTATTAAAAGAATTTCAAGTATTTTTTATTTTTGACAAAATGTAATTGTTGACTTATTAAGTTATCTTTTTTCTTTTTTAGCGCGGTTCCTCCCTCCCCCATAGGGAGGAACCCCGCTTATAAGGTTGATACACGTACAATGAAACAATCCGAAAGTGCCGACTAGAAAATTTCGCG
This sequence comes from Gonocerus acuteangulatus, assembly GCA_946811695.1. Classification (NCBI taxonomy): domain Eukaryota; kingdom Metazoa; phylum Arthropoda; class Insecta; order Hemiptera; family Coreidae; genus Gonocerus; species Gonocerus acuteangulatus. Next base: position 97,588,779 of record OX328124.1, on the reverse strand, counting down.
TTTCAGAACCCCTAGAAACCGAAAATAACGGTGGTTCAAATTTGTATGTATATATATATATATATATATATGTATATATTTATTTATATATATATATATATATATATATATATATATATATATATATTTGTCTGTTCGCTCATTTCTGGCTTTCCTAATGGTCCGATTGTGATGAAATTTGGTACAAAAATCAGTTGTCCAATATGAAAGGTCAAGTTCGTTAACCAGCAAAATCCGCCCACTGGAAGATGGAGTTTGGGGCGAAATTCGCGCAGAAAAAATCGTAACGCTTACGTTTTTGAGTTCATAAGCGTGTAAGTACTCTTTTTATAGGCTTCTTGGGCTAGGAAAACGATTGAAACCATTTTCAAGGCGATAGCTTTAACCGTTTTCGAGAAAATTGGAAAAATAGTTTTTGAATACCGTTTTTGGTTTGGGTACTTAGAATCATGGGATTCAGTTGAAACATTTTCTGCATGTTCTACTTTCATTAAAACTAATATGTTGAAATTTTGGTTACGTTTGGAGTTAAGGAAGGGTTAGAATAAAATATTTTATTAACAGACTTAAAAAGTTTTGGTAACTTTGTATATTTTCCTTAATTTTTTTTTTTTTTTTTTTTTTTTTTTTTTTTTTTTTTTTTTTTTTTACGGCGCATCGACAAATCTTGGCCATTAGCGCCGGGCCTCCAGGGTGCAACCAGGAATTTTCTCAGCGAGCCCTGAGATGAGAAAATTCCTGTCGCCGGTGGGGATCGAACCCACCATCTCCCGCTTATGAAGCCAGCGCGCTAGCCACTAGACCACGGGAGACCCCTATTTTCCTTAATATCTCGAAAAAGGTTGAGAATCTTGGAAAACGAAAGAATACCATTACAAAGCTTACTAAATGCTCTACAAAAAAGGTTCTGATGAAAGTTTTGATTAGGCGATGTCAATCGGAGAAATAAGTGCTCAAAACATTAAAGTAATTGATTTTGCTTATTCGAACTGTTCTTTTTGTCTGTTTTTATTCCTTGTTATTTTTTAATTGCTTATAGTTGGATAATGTAATATACAATAAAACAGATTAGGCAAAATAAGAAAAACAATTCATTGTTAGGAACATAGCTTGCCAAGAGAAAGAGATTCGATGACGTCTTTTGAATATTTTCAATTGACTTTATTCTGTTGGTTTTTTATTTTATTTTTTAATTGATTTTATTTGTAGAATTATAACTATAGTAAAAGAACACAGGAATATGTGAATAATTTTGATATTTTCCAATTCATTGAAACAAATGACAATAGGGATATGAACAGGAACCGCGCTAAGATGATGCAGTTCCTGCGAGTCGGACTTTTTTTTTTGTTATTTTACTAGCTGACCCGGTGTCCCAAATAGCAGAATAAGTATTAAAAGAAAAAAAAAATTAAAGAATCGACTGTTAGGCGGTACGAAGTTCGCCGGGTCAGCTAGTGGTATTAATAAATAATACACATAATGATATTTTTAGAGTTGAAATTATCTATATTTAATCTCGCAAATCAATACATTGAAATTTGCTATTCAGGATTATAGGGGCTTATAATTCAAGTATCAGAGGATCGAAACAAAAATTAATACTACAGTACAGAAATTGTGTGTATATTTGTAGGAAATTCGTTAAAAAAATAAAATAAAAAAAAATAAATAAATTAATTGGAAACTCATTTTACGAATCTCAGAAGTTGATTTTCGTAAAATTTTATTTGATTTATTCTATTTTTTTTTTTTTTTTTTGAGATGATTGGGGAAAAAAATCTTCACATCTTTCTGTTTTTCCAGTTTTCTTTAGTTAGTTCTGTTCTAATAAATGCATCTTTTAGAACCTTTTTAAGGAATGTAGCTATTTAGGTTGTACTGATGAATGAAGTTTTCATTAGTTTCTAGTACACCTGTTAAAATTTATATATATGTCTGCTTCCCTAAATTTAAACATTTCTCTCTGGGAAATAGCTTGTATCATGGATATGTCCGCGGACCGGTATGGGCGAATACTTTGTGTCCGGAGTGAACCTCCCCTCCAGATGAACCAATTTTGCTGGATAACGAACTCGTTCAATCATTTACTAAGGGAATACTATACTTTAAATTTCGTGACGAAAAAACAGAAAACTCTGGTGTGTATCCTGCTAACGTGAAATGTTGGACGTGATTCCTTACATTGACATTACTTTTTTATTTTTGAACCGATTGAATCGAAACAAACACTAAATGTTAAGTGAAGCTTGTCACAATATATTAGTGAAAAGCGCAACTAAATCGGATAAGCTGTTTCTGAGATTAGCACTTACATGTAAACTAAAAAAAATCATTGTTTTGGGTACTATTGCGTTGATAAAGGCCTCCTATAAAGTTTTTTTCCCCATATATCTTCCAAGAACAGCCAGCGATCCGTTAGAATTTTATTATATGCATAGATTTATATAGGTTATTTTAAGAAAATTATTAAAAAATTCAGTGCACTTCACCACCTTTCTGAGGGATGTGCTTATTTATACAGCTCCTGCTTGACGGGCATTTTAGTTTCTCTTTTTGATTCTGTGAAAATAAAATTAAAAATTTAACATATATTTATGGAGAGCGTTATACAACATTTAGTTGCGACAACCTCCTAACATTACACCTATGTCTAAATATATTGGACGACGGCATAATTGCAGTTCCCAGAATTCGTCAGGTGTGAGTGAGTTAATATTCCACTCTAAGCTGACAATGTCGTTCCGAACTTGAAACCAGTTGACCTCGTTTATCCTTAAGTCCAAGGGATCAAAAGAGACTGTTATGATACAATTTCAGTATCTGAAGGTGCAACTCGATTTCGTATTAGAAGTCTAGTTGCCGTTAACGCGTAGTTTTTAGCGCGGTTCCTCCCTCCCCCATAGGGAGGAACCCCGCTTATAAGGTTGATACAATGAAACAATCCGGAAGTGCCGACAAGAAAATTTCGCGTTTCAGAACCCCTAGAGACCGAAAATAACGGTGGTTCAAATTTGTATATATATATATATATATATATATATATATATATATATATATATGTATATATTTATATATATATATATATTTGTCTGTTCGCTCTCTAGGTCGAAGACGAATGTTCCGATTTTGATGAAATTTGGTACAAAAATCAGTCGTCCAATATGAAAGGTCAAGTTCGTTAACCAGCAAAATCCGCCCACTGGAAGATGGAGTTTGGGGCGAAATTCGCGAAGAAAAAATCGTAACGCTTACGTTTTTGAGTTCATAAGCTTGTAAGTACTCTTTTTATAGGCTTCTTGGGCTAGGAAGACGATTGAAACCATTTTCAAGGCGATAGCTTTAACCGTTTTCGAGAAAATTGGAAAAATAGTTTTTGAATACCGTTTTTGGTTTGGGTACTTAGAATCATGGGATTCAGTTGAAACATTTTCTGCATGTTCTACTTTCATTAAAACTAATATGTTGAAATTTTGGTTACGTTTGGAGTTAAGGAAGGGTTAGAATAAAATATTTTATTAACAGACTTAAAAAGTTTTGGTAACTTTGTATATTTTCCTTAATTTTTTTTTTTTTTTTTTTTTTTTTTTTTTTTTTTTACGGCGCATCGACAAATCTTGGCCATTAGCGCCGGGCCTCCAGGGTGCAACCAGGAATTTTCTCAGCGTGCCCTGAGATGAGAAAATTCCTGTCGCCGGTGGGGATCGAACCCACCATCTCCCGCTTATGAAGTCAGCGCGCTAGCCACTAGACCACGGGAGACCCCTATTTTCCTTAATATCTCGAAAAAGGTTGAGAATCTTGGAAAACGAAAGAATACCATTACAAAGCTTACTAAATGCTCTACAAAAAAGGTTCTGATGAAAGTTTTGATTAGGCGATGTCAATCGGAGAAATAAGTGCTTAAAACATTAAAGTAATTGATTTTGCTTATTCGAACTGTTCTTTTTGTCTGTTTTTATTCCTTGTTATTTTTTAATTGCTTATAGTTGGAATATGTATTTTACAATAAAACAGATTAGGCAAAATAAGAAAAACAATTCATTGTTAGGAACATAGCTTGCCAAGAGAAAGAGATTCGATGACGTCTTTTGAATATTTTCAATTGCCTTTATGCTGTTGGTTTTTTTTATTTTATTTTTTAATTGATTTTATCTGTAGAATTATTACTATAGTAAAAGAACACAGGAATGTGTGAAAATATTTGATATTTTCCAATTCATTGAAACGCATGAAATGAAGTATCGGTAGAAGAGGATGCTAGGGTCTTGCGGACCTGACCCCAGGTATAGCCATAAAACCCTTTGAACAAAGGCCGAGGAAAATATTATCTGTTTCTATTCTATGCTTTTCAAATGAGAATAGGGATATGAACAGGAACCGGGGTCTCCCGAGGTCTAATGGCTAGCGCCTTGGATTCATAAGCGGGAGATGGTGGGTTCGATTCCCAACCTCCGGCAGGAATTTTATCATCCCACGGCTCGCTGGTGAAATTCCTCGCTACACCCTGGATGTCGGCGCTAATGACCTAGATGTGGATGTGCCGTAAAAAAAAAAAAAAAAAAAAAAAAAAAAACTGGAACCGCGCTAAGATGACGCAGTTCCTGCGAGTCGGACTTTTTATATTTCTCTGCTGTACATGATAAATTAACTACTTCTACAGATCTCATTATTTTTTTATTATTAGTGCGGTTCCTCCCTCCCCCATAGGGAGGAACCCCGCTTATAAGGTTGATACAATGAAACGATCCGGAAGTGGCGACAAGAAAATTTCGCGTTTCAGAACCCCTAGACACCGAAAATAACGGAGGTTCAAATTTATATATATATATATATATATATATATATATATATATATATATATATATTTGTCTGTTCGCTTATTTCTGGCTTCCCTGATGGTCCGATTTTGGGAAATATTTGGGGCGAAATTCGCGCAGAAAAAATCGTAACGCTTACGTTTTTTAGTTCATAAGCTTGTAAGTACTCGTTTTATAGGCTTCTTGGGCTAGGAAAACGAATGAAACCATTTTCAAGGCGATAGCTTTAACCGTTTTCGAGAAAATTGGAAAAATAGTTTTTGAATACCGTTTTTGGTTTGGGTACTTAGAATCATGGGATTCAGTTGAAAAATGTTCTGCATGTTCTACTTTCATTAAAACTAATATGTTGAAATTTATGTTACGTTTGGAGTTAAGGAAGGGTCAGAATAAAATATTTTATTAACAAACATAAAAAGTTTTGGTAACTTTGTATACTTTCCTTAATATCTCGAAAAAGGTTGAGAATCTTGGTAAACGGAGGAATACCATTAGAAAGCTTACTAAATTCTCTAAAAAAAAAGGTTCTAATGAAAGTTTTGATTAGACGATGTCAATCGGAGAAATAAGTGCTTAAAACTTTAAAGTAATATATTTCGCTTATTCGAACTGTTCTTTTTGTCTGTTTTTATTCCTTGTTATTTTTTAACTGCTTGTAGTTGGACAATGTATTTGATAATAAATCAGGTTAAGAAAAATAAGAAAAACAATTTAATCTCAGAGATATGGATTTCCAAGATAGCTTTTCAAATGCCTAGCGGGGTCCTTCCTAGGGCTGGATACCCTGGATGGGTATCCAGGTAGGATCGTAAATAAGACCTTTCTTGAAAGTAAAGATGGAACTGTCAACTTTGGTCCTCCTCTGCCTCCCGGCACTTTCATTGCTGACGAAGGCTACCAATGAGTAGCCAAAACGTCCTAAATATAGATTTTTTAACAAAAATCGTATAGAGGTTTCTTTAGCCGAATCCCAGCCATTCCATCTTTACTTATCACCTCGACGGCTAACTATCTAATCTTCATGCTTTCTAGAAATGTGGACCCAAAATAATAACAGCTTCTATTTTAATCATTTTAAATGAGTCTAGAGATAAGAACGGAACCGCGCTAAGATGATGCAGTTCCTGCGAGTCGGACTTTTTGTCTTTGATTTTGATACTTAAAATTATGGGATTCAGTTGAAACATTTTCTGCATGTTTGAATTTCATCAACACTAATATGTTAAAATTTTGGTTACGTTTGGAGCTAAGGAAGGATTAGAATAAAATATTTTATTAACAGACATGAAATGTTTTGGGAACTTCGTATACATTCCCTAATATCTCGAAGACGGTTAGGAATATTGGTAAACGGAGGGTTACCATGCGAAAGCTTACTAAATGTTCTACAAAAAAGATTCTAAAACAATTTTTGATTAGGCTATGTCAATCGGAGAAATATGTGCTTAAACATTGAAGTAATTGATTTCGTTTATTCGAACGGTTCTTTTTGTTTGTTTTTATTCCTTGTTATTTTTTAATTGCTTAAAGTTGGATAATGTACTTGACAATAAAACAGATTAATTAAAATAAGAAAAACAATTCATTGTTAAAAATATATCAGGCTGTACCGTATGATATGTCAGTTTTGGATTTGTCGATTTCCTTCAAATGTCTTGAAACTGTCGAGGCTCCTACTCCGAGTTCTTTGGCATATTCCCTAGTGTTTTTAATAGCTTATAGTAGTCAAATGTATTTGTCAATAAAACAGGATACGTATAATTAGAATCAATATTTTGTTTTTTAGAATTCGAAGATGCCGTATGAATATCTAGATTACAGTACTGGTGTTGATTTCGTTCTTTAGAATTATTCTTGGTGTTCCCTATTTTCATCTGTTACCCATAGTTTTTTATTGTTAGTAGGTTTTTCTTATTGATTATAGAATGTAAATCTATTTGGCTATAAAACAGGATACGTAAAATTAGTGACAATATTTCGGAGATTTCTGAGCGAAATACTTTTAAGATTTTCTACCACCACGAATGGCTTTTTTCCTCTATTTTTATCCACTAGATAGGCTTTATTTTGCGTATTATTCTATATAAGTTTTATTCAGCAGGGGATTCTGATGAAATGTCATGTTTTTGCTGTGGATTTTAAATACGATGTATCTAAGATTGGATAACATTAGCGAGTCTACGTAGTTAAGAACCGACGACGGAGGATTACTTCTTGCTATGATTTAGTCTACATATGTATATTAAGTCCTAAATCCAAAAAATAAACTTCACAACGGTTAGATACTATGAGCGAATATGGCGGTTCAATGCCCGTAGAAACAAGGGGGCCGCAGGAAATTTACCTGCTAAGAGTTAATCCTCAAGAGCTGTAAATATACCCCAGGTATCTGCCGACACAAATACAAAGCCTAGGCGGAGAGCACCCCAAAAACTTAGATCCAAACATAAGGTTATATACTAAATATTCATAAAGACTACTTAGTTGTAAACCGATTCATCAATTAGCAATCAATAGTTTTCAACAAAGGTTATATACTAAATATTGATAAAAAGTATTTAATTAGAAAAAAAAACAATATTCCACAAGACTTGTTTTTGGTCCATTTGTGTCTACTCCATAGACTTAATTAGGTATATTTTTCTATTGTAGTTGGTCAACTAAACTTTGTTTTATTTTGTTAAATAAAGTTCTTTTTCTTGACTTGTTATTCGTCAAGACTTTTATTTGTCCTTGTGTATTTACTAGATAGGTTTTATTCGGCATATTATTCTATATAGGCTATATTAGGCAGGGTATTCTACTCAATCTTGTGTACTTCTTCTTGATCCTTCTGTACATGGGGGTATATAAAAACCATTTCGGGGGGGAGGGCGGAGACCATTTCCAGGGTATGGAATACTAAATATTTAGAGCTTTGAATAGTTTTAGGCAACTAAAACGCTATTACACGTAAAATAAAACATGTTTTATGAACTAAGTGATCTTATTTAATTTATTTTTAAGGGTTTTACGAGAAGTTTTTATCATCAATTCAAAATTTCGGGAGGGGCTGCAGCCCCCTCAGCCCCCCCCCCTCATATACACCCATGCTTCTGTATCCTCTAGAAAGGCTTTATTAGGCATATTTTGTATTGATTTATAGAGCTTTGCTTTAGAATGAGAGCCAGATTCTGAAATTTCCGCTTCTGTGTAAAAGTTAGCTACTGTCGGTGTCCCTGACGCCTTAATATCACTTTTATTCGAGTTGTTCGAGAGGATTTTGCGATTTTCACGAGATATATAAAAAAAATAAGTTTATTTCTTTTCTAAGCTTATCAAATGGCACTAGGGACATGAACGGAACCGCGCTAAGATGCTGCAGTTCCTGCGAGTCGGACTTTTTTTATATTTATGGCAAATCAAAAACTGGGCTGCTTACAGGTTGCCACCCTTTTATTACCACAACAGCACACGCACGGTCCACCGATCAGGTACTGGTGACTCCTGACGTTGCATATCTTCAGTGATAAATGGTATTCGGCGTATACAACGTGGCTATAGCTATTGACATCAGATTATTATATATTAGAAGTAAGCATTTAAAACAAGTTTTTTGGTGATCCCTAATGGAGGGCTTTAGGACAAGCCCTAATATGAATATAAAGTTAAATTTAAATATTTAAGATTCAATGACGTTGATAAGAGTACACATTACAGTTCATTTAGCTTAGTAAATGGCCGAGCAGAAGGGAGAGTGAAATTTAAATTTCTCTCAGACGTTCGCGCATGCGCAATTAAACTTTTCGTTTTCCGGAACAGGCTGTACTCGATAGCACTAAATAAAAATAAAAATAAGAACAGTATATTTGTAGTCTTGTAGAAAAATTAAATTTTATTGGTCCCGCAGTATTAATTGTTTTTGGGGGCTCTTAGTTTTCGAATCGTTCTTAAAGTATGAAAGTGACTATAGATTTATCATTTCTGAATTCACTTAAATCTGGCGTAAACTCAACAATAAAAATATGACATTACTTCAACTACAAGTCCTTTATTCAATGCTTTACTTGTATCACACCTTCTTCAGGAGCTTAGAGTAAGAAATTTAGTAATATTAAAGGTCACAATGAATTTAATTATTTTATCTGATAATTACAACGCCTTTGATTTTTAATGTATGCAGTATCTGTATAACTTTTAAAAGTTACAATTCGTTGATATCGGTTTCCTTAGATGTACTACTATTCATTTTGTGGAAAATATTTTGCCTGTATAGTTTTATATTATAAGATGGTTTATACCTTTCATGGCGCTACCAGCAGAAGGTTCCCGGAGGTATAGGCTGTAATGATATATTATTTTTGTTTAAGTGCTCCTGAAGAGGCGTCATAGGAACGAGAAACATGTAGAGCAGAATAAAGGAGTAGCGAAGAAACTGAGAGTTTTTTTTGTTTTTTTTTTTTTAATTTGATCTTCTGACACTAATAAATTTATTCGTCTGTGGCAGAAGGTCAATTTTATAAAAACACACTTTCTTTCTTCTGTACTCTTTGTTCTCTTTACAGAAGAAAGAAAGTGTGTTTTTATAAAATTGACCTTCTGCCACAGACAAATATATTGGAAAAATAGGGTCACTGTCTTATAATATCAAATAAATTTATAGTTTTAGTTATTCTAGCCATTTGAGTAGAATATTTTATAACTTAATAATTTTGTTTAATTTTAATGAATTCACCACAACATTACAGCATTCCGTTAAGACCTTGTTTTCCTTTATATCCTTACATTTATAGGGGTTATGATCTAGAAGTTCTCTCTCCTTAAGGCCCTACCACATACCTTAGAGTACTCCTCGGTATTTCATCGGCCTAGTTCCTAGGACAAAAGACCAATTTGAATTGGAAATAAGGTCTCCTAGAATTCCTATGTTATCTGAGCTACTTATTCTAGTTTGTAAGTCCCTTAATGTTCTAAAATCCATATGAAGTATTACATGAATAATTGCCACTCAAGGAAATGACATTACTTAAACTCATGCGAAAGTAATTATTATAATAAAATAGAAGTTTCGAAATGTTTACGGAATGTTTTTATCAAATTGTTTTATAGAACAGGTGATGGGAGCCGGTCGGTGAAGGTTCATCATCATGTAGGAAAATGAATAGGCTAACCTTCAATGGTTAGATAAGTTTATTTTCAAAGCGCTTTCGAGATCAAATCTCATCATCAGTAACTGTAAAAGTTAGAATCGTAATAAAACTGAAATAAATTAATAACAAAATTAAATTAAAACATATCAAGTCAAAGAATAAATAAAAATTTAATTATAGGATTAAGCGTTAACAACAATAAATACCATTTTTTTTTTTTTTTTGTTAATGCTTAATCCTATATTTATATTTTTATTTATTGTTTGACTTGAAATGTTTTAATGTAATTTTGTTTTTAATTTATTCTAGTTTTTAACGATTCTAACTTTTACTGTTTTGTGCTATTGGTTACTGCAGCAGATCTCTAGGCCAATGTCTTTTGAGTCGCCTCGGTGGAGAGAGTGGGTGGGTGACACTTGATAGGGAGAGGACTTCGGGATTTTGATGAGCGGAAAGTTTAGGATGGAAACGTTGGAATCTGGATAATACAACATCATTAACGAGTGGGATATTGAGGTCTTTATGGAGGTTGAGGTTGGAAACGTAGAAGGGAGCATCAACTATTGTTCTTAGGACCTTGGATTGGAATGTTTGAATGCGTCTAATGTTCGATGTTTTCGCAGCTCCCCATAGTTCTGAAACGTATGTCCAAATGGGTTGAAGTAGTGATTTGTAAATGATCAGTTTGTTTTCAGTACTTAAATGAGATTTGCGGTTCAACAGTCTGTAGAGTTATCCAAATCGTCTGTTAAGTTCTTGTCTTTTAAGTTTTAAGTGATGTTTCCAGGTAAGTCGGGAGTCCAAGTGTAGTCCGAGGTAGCGAACTGTATCAGAAGAGGGTAATGAGACATTGTTGAAGTGTACTGGTGGACAGGGACTGCGCCGGAGGGTGAGGGTGATGTGATGGCATTTTTCCTCATTCACCTTGATTCTCCATTTTTTACACCATTCTTGAATTTTATTCAAGTAGGACTGAAGATTCTTCGACGCATTGTTAGGATTTGGGTGGGATGAGAGGACAGCTGTATCGTCTGCATAGGTTGCTAGAAGGGTGTCGGGACTTGTTGGAACATCGGCTGTATACATGGTGTAGAGAACAGGGCCCAGAACACTGCCCTGGGGAACTCCCGCTTCCACAGGATAATATTCTGAGTACTCTGATCCTTGTCGGACCCCAAAATGCCTATTTGATAAGTAGGATCGTAGGATGAGGTATAGGGTGTGTGACGTGGCGCCCTGCGGGGAGTGAGAACCTGCTTTCTCTACCTCTTTGGACTGATAACATTTCACGTTTTATATTTTATTTGGAATTCGCACCACTTGTAAATGTTTACTATCCACAAAAGATAGTCAATTTTCTTCTCCATTTTGGATGTAATAGTTTCGTATATAATTTAAGATTTTTATTCTTCTGTTTTTTTTTTTTTTCCCGTGGTCGGTAGGCCTTGGAGGAGTGGCGTCGGTTCTAGGGGGAGTCTGGGAGAAAATGGCGTAGGTAGACGCTCGTGCCAGGGAAGAAAAGTTTTTTTTTGGTTGCAAGTATGAGGTTTCCAGCTTTTAAGGAGGGACTGAGGCGTCCTTTTTGTTAATAATGAAACTGAAGATCCAGTAGCACGAAGAGGCGGCATTTGTCTTCTCCGTTTATCGTTGGCTGAACATGTGATTGGAACTCCATGTGGTAGGCTTTTAGAGCATATTGTGGGACAAATGAGTGAGTAACCCATACATTTTATCTTCTGCTGGACACCAGGCTCCACGTTTTGTTTATCTCCAGGCCTCATTTAAAATTTTGTCGTTCAAGTACTGCCATGAGTGCAAGTAACTATATTGTGTATAACTTAAAAATTTGGGAAAAGTTTAAGTTCACTATCGCTAAATAAGTTATTGGCAATGCCAGATTACCAAAATTTTGTGTTGTAATTTGATATTGGTGGCTATGCCAGGTTTTGGAATTGTACATGTAGTTGCAATTCAATAATTCTTCACTATGTGTTTACTATGCCAATTTATTGGATAGTTATGGACTTCAGTTATTATTAAGATTTTATTCAAAGTCTATATTTTTGCTTCTTCCCACATTAATGATTATACCTGGTGTATGTATATATATATATATATATATATATATATATATATATATATATATATATATTTATGTTTTTATCGAGAGTCCAATTGTTGGCTTCTTCCCAGATTACTGATAGTATCTGGTGTACATGCATATATGTTTATCTATCGATATCTTTTACTATATTATTCAGTATTTGAGTGATATTCCTTCTTGTGATATTTCTATATATATATGTATATATATTTATGCTTTTATTAAGTGTCTAATTTTGTTCTTCCCAGATTACTGATAGTATCTGGTGTATATGCATATATGTTTATCTATCGATACCTTTTGCTATATTATTCAATAGAATAATATTGATTCTTCTTGTGATATTTCTATATATATATATATATATATATATATATATATATATATATATATAGATTTATGCTTTTATTAAGAGTTTAATTTTGTTCTTCCCAGATTACTGATAATATCTGGTGTATATGCATATATGTTTATCTATCGATATCTTTTACTATATTATTCAATATTTGAATAATATTAATCCTTCTTGATATTTCTATGTATTAATGATATTTAAAATATATATATACAAGCTTACCCTTTATTGGGAATTTATTTCTTTTTGTATTTATAGATATTGATTGTGTTTGGGTATATGGGTTTGGATAATATTAGTCCTTCTTGATATTTCTATGTATTAATGATATTTAAAATATATATATACAAGCTTACCCTTTATTGGGAATTTATTTTATTTTTTTTGGTATTCATAGATATTGATTGTGTTTGGGTATATGGGTGTTTACATTTTTATTGGGAACTATTTGTGGTGTTTCAAGATATTTACTATATTTAAGGTATATATATATATAGAGGTATATGTTTTTTTTGTTTTTTTTGGAACCTTTGTACTTATCTCAATATAGTTACCAGCTCTGAGTATCTTGTTGTGTTTTTTTTTTTATTTGGATCACCTGGGTTTCATACCTCATTGAACCTGGCTATCCGTTGGTCTATCCGGATAAATTGTACCACCCCAGGTGTTGGTAAATGAGTCTCGCTTTAAACTGTTTTTCTTTTGTTTTAATATTCTTTCAAATTAAATTTATTTCGGTACAGGTGCTGGGAAGAAAGGTTTTGAGCTGGTAGAGGAGACCCTCATGTCATGCCTTATCGAAAGCTTGAGCAACGTCCAGGAACGCTGATGTACAATATTCTTTTAGCTCTAGGGATGAAGATATGCGATCTACAACGCGAAGACCCTGCTGTACTGTGGAGTGTTGGGAACGGAAGCCAAACTGGTGCGTGGCCAGGATATTTTGGCTATGAAGGATAGGTTGGATTCGTTTGAGGAGTAATTTTTCGAATATTTTAGATAGGATGGGTAGTAGGCTTATTGGGCGATAGGATGAAGGGCAGTGTGTTGGTTTTCCTGGTTTAGGGAAGAGGATGATAATAGAGAATTTCCATAGGAGTGGGAAGTAGGTGGTGCGGAAAATACAGTTGTATATGTATGTGAGGAATGTGATAGCTTTAGTTGGGAGCTGGCGAATGATTTCAGATGTTATTAAATCAAAGCCGGGAGATTTGCGTCTGTGTAACTTGGTGATGATATGCTTGACCTCTGACCTCGGAAGGATATATGGGTTTAGGAGGCAAGGATAGTGGAAGGGGAGATTCAAGGAATTCGATTATTTTTTAACAATGTGTTGGATTATTGTGATCAGGATGAGGAGTAAAGGTTTTCTGGAGGTGAGTTCCAAAGAGGCTGGTCTTTTCTTCATCGGAAGAGGCCCAAGTGCCATCTTCGCGGCGGAGAGGAGAAGATACTGGATGGTACTTCAAGATTTTTCTTGTTGTTTCCCAGAGGGAGTTGTCATGAGTGTTAAGGGTAGAGAGGAAAGTGTTAAAGGATTCGGAGCGATGGGAAGATAGCTGCTGTTTCACAAGCCTACTAAGGTTATTGTAAGAACGGCGGTCTTCAGGATGACGAGTTCTTTGCCACAAGGATCGAGCTTTTCGCTTTTCCCCAATAAGTTGGAGTATGGCCTTAGGAAGAGAAGGGATTGTTGAAGGAACGGTTCTTTGATGAAAAGGAGTGGATGCTTTCCAAGCACATTGTTGGATTGAGGTAGTAAAGGAATTTACAGCGTTATCTAGGTCTTCAGGAGTTTTTAGAGGGATCTTCAGGTCAATTGTATATTCGAGTAAAGACCTAAAAAGATTCCAATCAATTCCGTTGACAAGTGAGGGAGGAGTTGCTTTAGGGATGGGTCGAAGAGAGAGGGAGAGAAGTAGAGGTGTGTGATCAGAGGAGAGGTCATTTAGAGATGTGATTGAGGAATGAACTGAGCCAAGTCCGTGGGATATATAATTTTGCATAAAATATGTCACCTATTACTTCTTACAGTTGTAATAATAAAATAATTCTCATTCTGGTCTTCTAAAATTGTTATCACAAACCGCTGTTGCAAATTTCAATAGAATGTATTTGTAATTATCTAACAACAACATACATATTTAATGTGTATTTTTGTTAAATATTTAGTGAGAATCGATTCATAATTCGTTTCAACTCTATCAACAAGTCTCATGAATAAGAAAGACATGTTTATTTTTTTGTGGATCATCACGAACTGTGACCATACACTCAATAAGATACGAAATAGAGTAGTTAAGTTAATATATATTTAGCAAACTGTCTGGTTCGTAATAGCTGTGTATTCTTAGCGCCATTCCGTAACAATCCTGAAACTATTGAAACATACCTATAACCTCCAATGAAGTGTATATAGGCTTTAATTATTTATTTAATTAAATATTTTCTGACAGGTATACTTTATGTACAAAATCACCTTTTCCAGGAAAACGGAAAATGACTTAAGGATAAACTTCCCTTTGTTACTGGAAGTGGATTATTCTACCCGTTAGTTGTTGTTTTTTTTAAAGAAGCACATTTTTTACAGCTTCGGATTCTGTCTTGAAATATAAGAAACGTAAAGATATTGTATATTAAGAATAATTACATATTTTTTTTATGCTGCATTAGCCATGAACAAGAAAATGAATCTGTCCAATTATAAAACTGAACTATTTGAACAATATATAAGAAGTTTAAATATCAACTTATGATTCGAGTACCCTCACACTCACAGGTGTTATAACGTATTATGATATAACAATATATTACAAATATACGTTTCATAAGAAGCGAATAATTCAAAATAAAATTTATTTGAAATTAATTTAGTGACTGAACAGCCCATTTCTGTTAAAGAATGAAAATAAAGTTGACGCCCAATCGTACAATATTGTACGATATCGGGCATCCGGTCTAAAGCCATTCATTTACATTTTTTGTATTATTTTATTTTTATTAAAGCTACGTCCTCTGCAAAAACAGCTGGATTCTCCCGTCTTGGAATGGACTGCCAACATTTAAGACTTTAAAACTGAGAAGAAACTTGGCGAGCTCTCGACCCACCTCTCGTCTAGTAGAGTAACTGGCCGATCATAAACTTCTGCCACAGAAATGTTTCGATCGACTTGACGCTGCATAAATCTCCTAAATATATCTTTAAGACATGCCATATCTTTGATTAACTCTGGCAAGATAACTTTAAGCCAGAGTCGTTAGATATAATTATCTCTCAAAAGTTTTTTTTTCTTACGGTTCACCGACAGCTGGGCCATTAAAATCCAAGGTGCAGCCGGGAATGGTCTCAACGGGCCGTGAGATAAAAAAAAAATCCTGCTTCAGGTGGGACTCGAACCCCCATCTCCCGCTCGAGAACCCAAGGCGTGAGCCACTAGACAAGGGGGAGACCCTTACACTAATGAAACTACTGTTAATGCATTTGAATTAATGTATGTTACTTATAACCCACCTCCCGGCTAAAAACATCTTGTCACACAGGAGAACATTCCTCATCCTAACAAGAGAACATTCCCCATCCTAACATGAGAACATTCCTCATCCTAACATGAGAACATTCCTCATCCTAACATGAGAACATTCCTCATCCTAACATGAGAACATTCCTCATCCTAACATGAGAACATTCCTCATCCTAACATGAGAACATTCCTCATCCTAACATGAGAACTTTATATGGCAAAAGCACTTCAATATTTGGGCAAAATTTTAACGCTAGATCGCATAACCGAAAATTCATTTTAAGGATAAATGAATAATAATCCATATTACGGCTCATCCATATTAAAACTCATTTTGAGTTAGAACCCATAATACATTTTCATCAACAAAATGATTTCGCTTTAGGGAGAAATCGCTCGTTATGATAATAATAATTATGGTCGTGAGAGACAGATTATTTATACGTGTACCGAGAAAGCCAGCAAAGTCCAGTTATACTGATTTAGTTGGCAGCTGGAGAACTCATTAGATACCTAGTTTGTTCTTAGGTTTCTATATACCAAGATTCGTGGGTTGACAGCACTTGTATAAGGTATTGTGTTATAAGATTTAGACTTGGCTTCTTTCTCCAGCGGTCTTGCTCCTCCTTTCTGCGCAATATTTCAACCGATTCCTCTCTGGCATCTTCTGGCTATATATATATTTGTATATATGTTTCCTTTATTGGAATTCGATAAAAGAGAAAATGTTCATTTAACTCATCAAAAATGTGTAGGAAGCGACAAGTGCAGACTTGGTTTAAAAGATTTCGAGCGGGAAATCGCAAGCTTCAAGGGAATCAATTCATTTCTTTTTTTTTATCAATTCATTTGTTTATTATCCTAGCAGGTAACATTCTTCTGGACTTTCTGTCCCTACGGCTAGTGCAAATACCAAGCGCGGCTAAGTTCTTTCTTTCTCCAATTTAAAAGTTTCTATATTAATGAAAAAAAAATGAGTGAAAACAGTGTCAAAATGATAAGGGAAGACGGAAATAGCTGTCAGCCTACACGCCGATCGTGGTTTGAGACTCAGGAAGAAGTTAACCCGCAAGCTCTAAGATTCATCAGCGTGCACATAGAAGAGGAGAATAAATCGTTCAACAACGTAAACCTTTTTCTGATTCACGGCTGGGTATCTTTCTTTTCTAAGCAAATCAAAGTGAAGAAACTTAGAAAGTATGGAGATTTACTTTTAGATGCTTGAAGAGAAACAACCTAGCTTGACGACGAACTGCTACAGGCTAATCTAGAGGAAAATCCTGTTGTAACAGTCGAAGAGCTAACTTAGATCGACACATTCTACACTCCGCCGACATTATTTATGGGATTGCCTGATAGATTCAGAATGATAAGTAAATTCAGCTAAGAAGGCAATTCTTTAGATAGACGACAAAGGTTTCTGTCATATAAAGTTCAGGTAAGCTATTCCTATTAGGACATGTCTTCAGTGTTTTAATTTACAATTTAATTAAAAACAGTTACCTCCCCAGATAGAGCTGTCGAGTGTTAAACGGGAGGTTCTGGTTTCCTAACCATCCCAAATTGGAGAGTTAATGTTACTCTAAAATATTTAATGTAAAATAAAGTTACTTTCGACGTAAACCATCCCGAGGTTTTACACGCCGGTTTAATATACTTATGCTAATTAAATCAAGAAACTCAACGAAATAACATCCGATAAAGCCCTCCCTAGCTGTCAAAGTAAGTTAGCTAGTATAACAAGAATAGAGACGTAGAAAAGTTCAGGCATTTTCCACGCTCTAGAGGAAAACCTGCAGAAGCATTCTCACAGACCTGCCAAAACCAATATGCTTATCTGTCCATTATTTATCATATCCGATGTAAATATATTACAACGGAATAATAACAAAATACTCAGAATTCTTTGGCAAACATCGCGCAATAGGAAATAAAAGAATATTCAAACTGATTTTATTTACAATAATCGAGTTTGTATTTTTATATTTTATTTTATTCGTTCTTTGTTTTAGAGCAACGCCCTTCACGCAGAATTATGTGTATTTATTTCAGATTTTTTACATAATAACTGCTCACATTCCAGAAGCTCAAACCAAAAACAAAAGGAAATGGAATAAGTTTTTTTTTTTTTTATTTATTAATTTTTATACGCTTCGTTCCGTGGACGATAAATACTAAGATTAATCGTCTAAGACACCTGGGAGATATTGAAAATTGTATTTATTTATTTTAAATTAAAATATTATTAAATGTAAAATGATTAAAATAAATTTAAACTTTAAACTATAATGAAGAAGGACTTATTGATGGGATAAAAATGTAATTTCATTAACCATTCTTCGAGACCTTCATATGATGGGTTGAGAAGCCAAGGGATACAAGTGTCGTTATAGTCATTTTGAGACTGTTTCATCACTGTTTAAAGTTTAATAGTTTTTGTAAATGCCCGGATAAGTGTAAGTCTGTATAATGTTTTTATTATGTTTCTACTATGCATCAATTGAAATTTCAGTTATATAGTTTAAGAAAAAACTAATTGTTAATGTACATTATCAATTTATAAGACAGCCACACACAAAAAAAAAATAAAAGTCCGGACTCAGAGACCAGATCATGTTTTATATATGTTTCTGGGGTCTCTGAATCCGAATCCGGGGTCCGGAAAAGCCCTGCGCTTTTTGTTTAAGCCCCACCCCTCAAAACCTATAATTTAGGATATTGTACACTATAAAATGGTTATTCAAGTTGTTATCTAAAATAAACGACTATTTCTCAGGTACTGCCTTTTAGAGCATAAAAATACTAATGTTTCGAGACTTCAGCGAACTTGATTGGCCAATTTGGAGCGAAGTTACAGCCCTTCAAATATAAGACTTTTCTAAACAATTCGCGTTTTTGCTTATATTATTGTATATTATATATTTTCTAAGGCATACAATCTTTGAGTTTTTACACATAAATTGACATAAGGCCTTCCCCAGTAATTCTTGAACTGATGCAATCCTTTATTAAATCACAAAATACAACCCTTAAAAAATAAAAAAATAAATTAACTAAGCTTCCATTTTCGAACTACTTTTTTATAAATTTGTCTACATGTTAATTACAGTGTTCTCTAAGCATTGCGAAAAGATAGGAAGCCAAGTACCGCTTGCCCTATTAAAACTCTGTCAGTAAGATTAGGTTAGCTATTATGTATCATATACTAGTTTTCCAGACAAATGCTAAGCAAACTCGCTTTTTTTTAGGTAAACATGGATACGCCCTGCCTCTGTCTCTCATGTTAAAAAGTGGATCTTTAAGGCTAAATATCTCGAAAACGAATAGACCTTAGAGGGTCCTATCTTTTCCCAATGCATAGAGGACACTGTAATTAACATGTAGGCAAATTTATAAAAAAAAAGTAGTAAAAAATGGAAGCTTAATTAATTTATTTTAGGTCGTTTATTTAATTTACTTCAATTGATACATTGCTCCAATAAAACATGGCGAGATTTTTTAAGGGTTGTATTTTGGGATTTTCAAGTCCTTGGGATTTTAACAATATACAACCAGAACTTAACAGTATACCGGCTTTGTTTTTGGCCTCCTACATTGTCACTGAACATAGTTAATTTTTTAACTGTCGCTGGAAGAGTATTGATAAACTTCATCAAACCATACAGTATCTTGAGGGCTCTGAGGCCTGACCCTCATGCCACGTGTACATAGAAGCATTGCCAGTCCCTACTTTGTGTACACAAAAGTTGTAAATCTGCTGGTATCGTGAATAATACATATTTGAGCAAGTCACAAGTTGACAAGTGTCACTTTTATCCCTTGTGCAACAAACAAATCTGCTCATTTTTAAAGTAGTTGATTTTGTTTCCGGTATTTCTCAGCAAATACCAGACATTTACTTATATCCCTTTGCCACCAACATTTCGTATGTATTAACTATCCAGAACTGCACTTAACTCGATTTCTTTTAAAATGTCACTTATATATCTATATATGTATACATATATATATATATATATATATATATATATATATATATATATATATAGTTATATATGTGTCCGTTAACACGATACCGGAGTGTTTATTTCTTCCCCACGAAACTTGGTATGTAGTATTCCCCAATCAAACGATTGAACGAGTTCGTTAACCAACAAAATCGGTCCATCTGGAGAGGGGGTTTACTCCGGAGCCAAAGTAGTTATTTGCCAATACCAGCCATAATTTGTGTTGTATTTCAACGAAACTCGGTATTCGTTCTGGTCAACTAAAGAGAAAAATGTGGTGTAAAAATAACCTAAATCGGTTCATTAGGAGGGGGGGGGTTGCTCCGGACCCAAATTACTAATTTGATCATACCGGTCGTAATTTCTGCTGTATTGTAACGAAACGCGGTATACGTCCTGGGTATCTAATAAGGAAAAAGTGTTGTAAAAATGAACTAAATCGGTCTATCGGAAGGGGGGGGATTTACTTTGTACTATGTTTGAATTGAATTGAAACAGGCGTTATTTATGTTTTTATTTTATTTATCTATATAGGTTATTTTAAGCAAATTATTCAGGAATGCACTCGACACTACCCAATTCTGAGGAAAGTGCTTAGTTATGCAACTCCTGCGTGACGGACTTTTTATTTGTTTATTGAAAATGGATTTTATTTATAGTTAGTGAACCTATGTCAAACATCTTCTCTAACATTAACCGAATTTGAAATTAATTGTGTTAGTCTATTTTTCACTAAATATTTCCTTACTCACCGATTCTAGGAAATATCGTTGTTGTTGAATATGATATTTTTCTGAACCCTCGAGAATGTTCCAGGAAGAGGTAAGTAGAACGTGAATTGAAGGGCCTTAGAGCAATCAACCTTGCAAATACTCCAGTTCATCAGTGTATTCTCAACCTTTAACCAATTTTATACTTGTCAAAACAAATTCTCAAGTATTTTGTTGAAGTTTTCACTTCTCTCTATTTATTAATGCTAGCTCATCATTTAGGCTGTATGTTTGTACTTATTTTTAATTTGTATTTCCTTTTTTTCAAATTATTTTCATACTAAAATTTGAAATACATTTTATTAACATCATATTCAAAAGTGTGTATACATCCTGAGGTTTTTGATAACCATATTATTGTGATTTATTAATAAGTTCTATTGCTGATTGAGCGTTTGCTTTGCTTGAAAGTTTTGATTAGGCGATGTCAATCGGAGAAATAAGTGCTTAAAACTTTAAATTATTTGATTTCGTTTATTCCAACGGTTCTTTTTGTCTGTTTCACTCCTTGTTATTTTTTAATTGCTTATAGTTGGATAATGTATTTGACAATGAAACTGGTTAAGTAAAATAACAAAAACAATATATTGTTAGAAATATAGATTTCCAAGATTCCAAGACGTTGTAACTAGCGGGACCTAGTGTTAGCCGACCCTTCCAGGTATGATTGTAAATCATGACCTTTCAAGACCTTTCAAGACTTTACTACACACAGGAATGGCGTTAGTGACCTTATGGTTTGACACGCCATTATAATAATTAATTAAAAAAAAAAAAAAGACTGGTGGAACCAAAATAATAACAGCTTCTATTTTAATCTTTCCAAATTAGACTAGGGATATGAACGGAACCGCGCTAAGATGATGCAGTTCCTGCGAGACGGACTTTTTTTTTTTTCTTCTTCTTCTTCTTCTTGTCTTTGTACTTAGCTTTGGCAGTAGAAGAAAGTGCCACTAAAACAAAATATGCAAAATAAGAAACATTTTTTGGTTGTTCCTAACCTTATATCGCTAACTGCACTGCGGGTCTAACATCACAGATGTGAAGGGTGGGCGAGAGCTTCTCACTCCGTAATTGTGAGATAAGATCGCGGCGCTTCCGGACTCAGCGGCCTCATCATTCTTCCTGTAGCAATTTCCCTATCTTAGAGTTGTTTAAAAATAAATATTTCGTCTCTTTGTATGCCCTTAAGAGCAATGGCTGGGAAGAAATACAAAAAACTATGGTCCAGGCCGATCGTGGAAAGAGCAGAGCCTAGACCGCATATATGCGTCTGGAGCGCTGGGGACACTGGTTTACTCGCCCGCATATCCGCCGGAGTCTGGAAGATCTCAAATACTGGGTCAGCATGGGAGTCAGTTGAAGCCGTCTGCAATTTTGCCTTTTTCTGACTGTTCGGAACTACATTCGGGACTTTTTTACTCTACCCACGCCAGTTACTTTTCAGAATAACGTCATAATATTTTGTTACAATATTTTAACAGGTGTTGCTAGGCTACATAAAGTTTATACATGAAAGAGGTTATAGATTATAAGACAAGTTGAAGTTGTATTTGTTGTGCTGTGTTGAAGTTGTCAAATAATGAATTTGATTAAACTGAGTCGTGTGTTTATATCGGAAGAAGTATCGTATAGAACATTAACTTTTTTTTGTTTCCTTTTTTTTGAATAAATAATTCATTTAAACTAATTATTAGTTTAAACATCTGTCCTTCATAACTATTAACTTAATGATGCGATAAATAACTCTTTTAGTAATAAAAGTAACTGGCGTGGGTTAGGTAAAAAAGACCCGTACTTTCTTGTTACTGCGTATTTTTCCGATTTCTGCCACGTCTAATTCGGGTGTATTAATTTTAGCAAATTCTTTTAATATAAAATCTAATAATTCCTATAAATTAATTTCATAAAACATAAAAAAAGTCCGACTCGCAGGAACTGCATCATCTTAGCGCGGTTACGTACATCTCGAAGAAATGGAATAGATTAGCATCACAACAGTAGCCAACTTACACAGAAACGGATAATTCTTAATCTGTATAAGTCAATACAATTATGTACTGAAAACGTACTTACTCTTAAACTACCGCTGAGAAGGCTCTATTCTAAACAACCAAAAATTCGTTGTCATTTTAAGTATCTTGTTTTACTAGCAAATTCGTTTTACTGTTTTTTTTTTTTTTTTTTTTTTTTTTTTTTTTTTTTTTTTTTTTTTTTTTTTTTTTTTTTTGGTGCATCTACTACCGAGGTCATTAGCACCAAATAGTGAATTGTTTCATTTTTAACATATGATGAAACAATTCTAACGAGGCTTAATGTAAAAGCCAAGTTTATTTATAACTTACTTCTAACTCTATTACTAAAAGTACTATGTACAAAGTGCGTTAGTTCCCTATTAGCATATATCGGAACTAACATTAATCCTAAATCTAAGCCTAAAGAGTATATTTACATATTTACATTTCAAAACACATTCACGATTATACACATGAAACAGAACACACACACACACACACACACACACACACGCATAATAAATACAGCTATACTCTACATTCATACCAACACTAAGACTAAGCACACTCATACAATAAATACTTCCACTCTTACAAGATAAATAGATTAAAATAATATATAATATATACAGATTTAGAATATTTAATCATTACTCAGCCTAAATCTGGTTATAAAGCTTTAGTTCTTTTAAATATTCTATTAATTTTTTCACAGACGCTTCTCTTTTCGACAACAGGTCCTTCAGGGCAATTGGGAGTAGATGTCGCTCCCTAGCCTCTCGGAGTGCTGGGCAGTCCACAAGAATATGCCGAACATCGAGAATGCCGTCACATTTCTCACACTGTGGTCGGCGTCTTCCCACCAGATGATGCCCATGCGTGAGGCGGGTATGGCCGATCCGTAATCGGGTTATTACCACGTCCTCACGCCTGTGCACACCAGCAGTCAGACTTCCAGTCATGACGCCATCCTCGATGTTCTTTAGGAATAAATCTTTGTTACTGTATTCTTCTTGCCACTTTTTCTTAACGAGGTTTTTCAGGAATAGTTTTTGGTCGTCCAGATGAACTGGATAGGCAGGATCCTCTGTTGCAGATGATGCCTGCCTTGCCAGCTCATCGGCTTTTTCATTCCCTTCAATATTGACGTGTCCTGGCACCCACAGGAATGTTACCACATTTCCCCGGAAAGTGAGGTCATTAATTAATATTAATATTTCAAGTAATAGTGAGTCTTTAGTGAATTTATTTTTCATTGCGGCAAGAGAGCTATGAGAATCAGTACACAATAAGAGATTCTGTTTCTCATAATGTTCACATTTTTCTAATGCTATTTTTATAGCTATTAACTCCGCATGGAAGATACTAGTATTTTTATGTAGAGGGACTGCAAACTGTGTTTGGTTATCGATGAATACACCACACCCAGTACCTGTTGCCGTTTTGGAGCCATCTGTGAAAATTACAAGATATTCTCTATAATGATGTAGTCTTTCATGGAAAATCGTTTTGTATATGGACGAAGCTGTGTCTTGTTTCCCGAAACGAGCCAGCGTGAGGTCTATTCTATTTGAGGGTCCGGGAGCATCCATGGACTCACGATCGGTGTTCGCACATCCATTAGATGCACCCAGGCCCCGCCATAATTACACAAGGTTTCTTGTGCCCTCACTACTAATGGCCTGGTTACAGATCGCCTAAAACTAAATTCGTTTGATATAATATTATTTTTCATTGTTGCTTGCATAAAATGACCAGTTTTTGCTCGTACAGATAAAGCGTAAGAGAGCATCATCAGATTTCTTCTATGCTCGGGAGGCAAATGGCCTGCTTCCACACAGATAGAATCTAATGGGCTCGTACGAAAAGCTCCGATCGCAGATCGCAACCCTGCATTATACAGCCTATCAAGCTGTTTGAGCCACGATCTGCGAGCAGAGTCATATACAGCACATCCATAATCGACTCTGGACCTAATTAGAGCATCGAATATCTTTAACAAAATAGATTTCTCCGCACCCCACTGCAATCTTGACAAGGCCCTTAACACATTCAAAGACGACTCACATTTTTGGATGGTATGATTTATGTGGGGTTTCCACCTTAGTTTGCTATCCATTATTAGCCCCAGGAATTTATGTGTTTCTGCGAAGATTACCTCACAATCACCCAGCGTTAGGTGTGGATGATTGTGAGGTCGCCGAAGCCTACAGAAGTGTAGAGCCACAGTTTTCTCCACAGAAAACGTGAACCCTCGTCGGGTCGCAGTATCGTAAACCAGGTCAACTGCCTCCTGTAATCTGTCGGCTCCAACAACTTCCGCTGCGTGGGTCTCAAAGAGAGCGAGGTCATCTGCGTAGAGAGATCGACCAATTTCTGCATCTATGTTGTCAGCTATGCCATTTATTGCAACAAGAAACAGGGTGACGCTGAGGATCGATCCTTGTGGAACTCCGGTTTCCTGCACCTTCATGGAGGACAGGGCGTTGCCAATTCGTACCCCGAAGGTTCTTCCTGACAGGAAGCACCTCAGGAAAAGAGGCAATCTGCCCTTGAACCCCCACCCATGCAGACGTCGAAGAATGTCATGCCTCCATGCTCTGTCATACGCCTGTTTCATGTCGAAAAAAATGGCTGTCATATGTTGACGGGAGAAGAATGCTTTTTGAATATTATGCTCCAATAGTGATAACTGGTCTTGAGTCGAAAAACCTTGTCTGAATCCAGCTTGGTATTGCGATATGAGATTACGTTTTTCCAATCCGTGTACTAACCGATAGTTCACCATGGACTCCAGGAGCTTTCCCATGCAACAGAGAAGTGAGATGGGTCTATAGCTTCCTGGATTCATAGGGTCCTTACCGGGTTTCAGGATTGGAACAATAATCGATTCTTTCCAAGCAGCAGGAAACTCTCCATTGGTCCAGAGTCGATTAAACAATTCGAGCATCTTACTTTTCCCTTCTTCTGGTAGATTTTGCAACATTTCATAGGGCATTCCATCGCATCCAGAAGATGTTTTCTGGGATGCAGCCTGGAGAGCCCTGTTAAATTCGTCTATTTTAAATGCAGTATTATAGTCTTGGGAGATGTCGTCTACCGGTCCGAAGTCTAGAGGAATAGCCTCCTCAGTGTCCTTAATACGTCGGAAGTCTTCCGTATAAAGTTCTAGGCCAAATGCGGAGAAGAAATAATCAGCAAACACATCAGCGACATCTTGTGCGTCGCTGATGTAATTGCCCTCACTGAACAGAATAGGGGGTTGGTTTCTTGTAGTCCTTCCCCCCATTGCTCTAATTTTCCTCCAGACTTCGGACGGGGACGCATCTTTTGTCATAGTGCTAACATAAGAGGCCCATGAGTCCCTTTTTTTCTTTATTTTTAATCGGCGCTCAACTGCTCTAGCCTTCTTAAATGCTATCAAGTTAACCTCGGAAGGATGCCTTTTGAAGCGATTAAACGCTTTCTTTTTAGTTCTGTTAGCCTCCCAACATTCCTCATCCCACCAAGGTACTGGGATTTTCCTTGGGTAAGATGAGGTAAGAGGGACTGCCTTCCGTGCGGCATTATTAATAGATTTTGATAGCTCTTGCAGCGCCTTTTCTGTTGTATCTGCTGAGTCGGGAACAACAAACGATTCCCTGAACTTATCCCAATTAGCCTTTTTTACATTCCATTTCTTCGGTTTTCTGTGTTCGTTGTATCTGCCAGCCAAGGTAACTAGAATGGGGAAATGATCTGATCGGTGCAGATCACTCAGAGTATTCCATGACAAGTGCCTTATTACAGAGGTGCTCGTGATAGTAAGATCTATTGCATCTAGCGATCCTGATGATTCACAAAAATGTGTCGGAGATCCATCATTAAGGACCAGGAGCTCCATCTCCTCAAGCATCTCATAGAGTAGACGACCTTGAGGAGTAGAGCGCCTTGATCCCCACACAACGTGGTGTGTATTGAAATCTCCGAGAACTATAACAGGTGGAGGTAATTGCTCAATTATATTTTTAACATCTCTAACGTCGTAAGCTCTGCCGTCTGGGAGATACAACGAACATATACTAGCATCAATCGGAAATTTCAGTCGAACTGCGACTGCTTGTAGACGTGTGTCTAATCTTATAGGCTGAGCACCAAGGCTTTCCAAGGTGTACAATGCCACACCTCCGTGGCTTCGCCCACCCGGGAAAACCGTTGGCTCTTTGTGGACACAGTCGTACCCTGCCAAAGGCCTGGCATGACCCGCAGAAAATTTAGTTTCCTGAAGGGCCAAGACCGATGGGGTGTTCGTTTTCAATAAGAAGCGTAGCTCGTCGCTGTGCTCAGAAAATCCTCGTATATTCCATTGAAGAAATTTGTTAAGTTGGGACATGTTAAGAATATATGTCGATTGTCATTTCTCCGACTCAGCAGACTGTTTCTTTCGCCCACGTTTTCGTCCTTTGGGCCAACCTTTCTTTTTATTTTTTACAGGCGAGAACAGACCACCACTCTCATCTCCCGTATCATTGACGCCATCCGCGTCTGAGATCGAGGCAATAGGCAGTGGGTCACTCACGCCTTTTTCCACAAATTTAGGGGGAATTTTATTCCCTATATCATTGTTCTCACCCACCGAAGTGGATGAGGTAGAAGGGTGGAATATGGGAGGGGGAGGGGTGGGGATGGATGAGAGAGGAGGCAGGGAGAGGACTGATGAGGGCAAGGGGGGCTTAGGAAGGGGATTGGGGATAGGAGAAGGTTTAGGGGGATTTAAGGGAGGTTGAGAAGGAGTTAAATTTTTACATTTTTTGTGTTCGCCAGTTTTTGGAGTTTCTTTTAATATTTTGTCACTTTTAACAGCACTAGAGTAAGTGCCTCTCCAGGCATATGACGTGCTATTCACTAATGCTCGCGCTTGAGGAAATGTCAGTTCTTTAATTTCAGTTCTCATTCTCATGAGAATATTTATTTATTTCTTTTTCTATTTTGTATTCCATGCATTCTCTTGATCGTGAATCATGGGGCCCATCGCAGTTCGGACATTTGGGGGGTGACGGAAAAGGATCAGCACTATGTGATGGATAACCACAAGTACAAATCTCCTGTGCCGATTTACACCGTGCAGCCGAATGTCCAAACTTCTGGCACTTGAAACATCTCAGAGGGGGAGGAATATAAGGGCGAACTTTTAGCTTATAAAATGCCGCTTGGATGCTGGAAGGGATCTCAGGCTGGTCAAACCATCACCGCTAAGCATCACGCTTCCCGTAAACTCCAGCCTTTCTGCACCACCGTTCGCAGGCCCTCTCTTACGAAAAAATCTGCGAACAGCGATGACTCCCTGGTCTTTTAGTCCCTCTAATATTTCATCGTCAGTTGCGTGTTCTAAGTCGAAACAAGTTATCATGCCTCTGGATGAATTCAGTGTCTTATGCAATTCAGCATTGACACTGAAAATACCCAGAGTCTTAGAGTTTATGATCTTGTCGGATTGCTCCTTGCTAGCCGCCTCAACCAGCAATGAGCCACCAGACATTTTACTCAGTCCGACTACTGTCCCATAACTTTGTGCTACTAATTTATTAATAAGAAACGGGGACACTTTTGTAAATGTGTCTCCCTCCGCCCTACTTATAACGATAAATTTAGCAAATTTCGGGGTTTTCGAATAGACATTTCCTCGATCGCTCGTTTTTTTCCCTCGCTCTGTCCGCTTTTTCTCGGGAGACTTTGTTGGCGTTGTATATGGCTCCAAAGTATACCGAGAAGAAGGGGAAAGTGAGACTTTACGCTCTTGATGCTGGTTCTTACTTTCTGCAACCAGATTTAAAGATGCATTAGTCCCAGGAGCACCCTCCGGTGTCCCTAGGGTCAGATGTTGAGTAGATTTGGATAGGTCCGTGTTCATGCTAAGGTCACTCAGGGGGGCCTGCTTACCCTCTGAGGTATCCGATAAGGGGAGTCCGGCTGTTTCCATTTTAGTACTTGTAGGAAATTAATATTTTAGTGACTCAGACCCCTAATCCTCGTCACCGAGTCTGCTGGTGGGGCTGCCACCTAGGCCGGCAGACCGGCACAGTTCCTCCCGAAGGAGAGGATCCGCTCAGCAGGGGAGGTGTCCCTGCTTCATCGCGGATCCCCGCCTCTGCTGTTCGCCGTTCTTATGGGTTCACCAAAAGAACGTTGCCCAGGGGGTACCACGGGGAGATCAGCAGTAGACGTTGACGGGAATCAGGTATACTAGGAGATGCTAAGCAGTGGAATAAGGCACTATAGCTTAGCAGAGCTCGCATAAGAAGTCGGACGGCTCCCATATCCGCACGTTCGCTCCAGCAACCCTTTAGCCCGCCCATTTACCCCCCTCGTTTTACTGTTATAATTAACTGTAAATATGTGCTTCATGGCGAATAAAATTCCATTCTGTCGTGGGTTAAATATTTCTATAAAATAAGAAATAACGATAAATTCAGTTAGAGGCTATGAGGAAGGTTATATAGACAGGAGAAATCAAAACAAACTACGTCATCATGATTAGCCACTGCCATCTTGATTACCACAGCCACTCCAAACTTATTATTACCAATACCTTTTACCGTTTCTTAGCTTATTTTACTATTATACTAATTTTACTGATAAATTCAATTTAAAACAAGAAACAACCAATTAAAAAGTGAGATAAACAAAGAGAAAAACCCTTTCAAAACAGCAAAACAAACACTTTTTAAGATTTAAGCGCTTATATCTCTGATTGACATTGCCCCATTGAATATTGCTTTAGAACCTTTTTTGTAGAGAATTTAGTAAGCATTCGAATGGTCACCTTCCACTTAGCACGATTTCCCAACCGATATTGAGATATTTACGAAAAATGTGTGAAGATCCGAAAACTTTTCATGTCTATTAATAAAATAATTTTTTCCGCATACTTCCTTAACTCCAAATATAACCAAAACTTAAACATCTTAGTTGGGATTAATTTCCAAGTTGCAGAAAATATTTTAATTTAATCCCGCGATTCTAAGTACTCACAAAAATATAATGACTTACAAAAATATTGATTCCACTTGTCTCAGGAACGGTTACATATATCGCCTTATAAATGGTTTCATTCGTTTTCTTGTGTTAAGAACCCTATGAAACAAGTACCTGCAAGCATATAAACTCAAACGTCCGACTCGCAGGAACTGCAGCATCTTACCGCGGTTCCGTTCATGTCCCTAGTGCCATTTGATAAGCTTAGAAAAGAAATAAACTTATTTTTTTTATATATCTCGTGAAAATTGTCAAAATCCTCTCGAACATCTCGAATAAAAGTGATATTAAGGCGTCAGGGACACCGACAGTAGCTAACTTTTACACAGAAGCGGAAATTACAGAATCTGGCTCTCATTCTAAAGCAAAGGTCTGTAAATCAATACAAAATATGACTAATAAAGCCTTTCTAGTGGATACAGAAGCATGGGCGTATATGAGGGGGGGGGGGGGGGGCTGAGGGGGCTGCAGCCCCTCCCGAAATTTTGAATTGATGATAAAAACTTCTCGTAAAACCCTTAAAAATAAATTAAATAAGATCACTTAGTTCATAAAACATATTTTATTTAACGTGCAATAGCGTCTTAGTTGCCTAAAACTATTCCAAGCTCTAAATATTTAGTATTCCATACCCTGGAAATGGTCTCAGCCCCCCCCCCCCCCCCCCCCGAAATTGTTTTTATATACGCCCATGTACAGAAGGATCAAGAAGAAGTACACAAGATTGAGTAGAATACCCTGCCTAATATAGCCTATATAGAATAACATGCCGAATAAAGCCTATCTAGTAAATACACAAGGACAAATAATAGTGTCTTGACGAATAACAAGTCAAGAAAAAAAAACTTTATTTAACAAAATAAAACAAAGTTTAGTTGCCCAACTACAATAGAATAATATACCTAATTAAGTCTATGGAGTAGATACAAATCGACCAAAAACCAGTCTTGTGGAATATTGTTTTTTTTTTCTAATTAAATGCTTTTTATCAATATTTAGTATATAACCTTTGTTGAAAACTATTGATTGCTAATTAATGAATCGGTTTACAACTAAGTAGTCTTTATGAATATTTAGTATATAACCTATGTTTGGATCTGTGTTTTTGGAGTGCTCTCCGCCTAGGCTTTGTATTTGTGTCGGCAGATACCTGGGGTATATTTACAGCTCTTGAGGATTAACTCTTAGCAGGTAAATTTCCTGCGGACCTTCTGCTTCTACGGGCATTGGACCGCCATATTCGCTCATAGTATCTAACCGTTGTGAAGTTTATTTTTTGGATTTAGGACTTAATATACGTATGTAGACTAAATCATAGCAAGAAGTAATCCTCCGTCGTCGGTTCTTAACTATGTAGACTCGCTAATGTTATCCAATCTTAGATACATCGTATTTAAAATCCACAGCAAAAACACGACATTTCATCAGAATCCCCTGCTGAATAAAACATATATAGAATAAAATGAAAAATAAAGCCTATCTAGTGGATAAAAATAGAGGAAAAAAGCCGTTCGGGGTGGTAGAAAATCTTAAAAGTATTTCGCTCAGAAATCTCCGAAATATTGTCACTAATTTTACGTATCCTGTTTTATAGCCAAATAGATTTACATTCTATAATCAATAAGAAAAACCTACTAACAATAAAAAAACTATGGGTAACAGATGAAAATAGGGAATACCAAGAATAATTCTAAAGAACGAAATCAACACCAGTACTGTAATCTAGATATTCATACGGCATCTTCAAATTCTAAGAAACAAAATATTGATTCTAATTGTACGTATCCTGTTTTATTGACAAATACATTTGACTACTATAAGCAATTAAAAACACTAGGGAATATGCCAAAGAACTCGGAATAGGAGCCTCGACAGTTTCAAGAAATTTGAAGGAAATCGACAAATCCAAAACTGACATTTCATACGGTACAGCCTGATATATTTTTAACAATGAATTGCTTTTCTTATTTTAATTAATCTGTTTTATTGTCAAATACATTATCCTACTATAACCAATGAAAAAACAACAAGGAATAAAAACAAACAAGAAAAAGCGTTCGAATAAACGAAATCAATTACTTCAAAGTTTAAGCACTTATTTCTCCGATTGACATAGCCTAATCAAAAATTGTTTCAGAATCTTTTTTGTAGAACATTTAGTAAGCTTTCGCATGGTAACCCTCCGTTTACCAATATTCCTAACCGTCTTCGAGATATCAGGGAATGTATACGAAGTTCCCAAAACATTTCATGTCTGTTAATAAAATATTTTATTCTAATCCTTCCTTCGCTCCAAACGTAACCGAAATTTTAACATATTAGTGTTGATGAAATTCAAACATGCAGAAAATGTTTCAACTGAATCCCATAATTTTAAGTATCAAAATCAAAGACAAAAAGAACAGTTCGAATAAGCGAAATCAATTACTTTTAAGTTTTAAGCACTTATTTCTCCGATCGACATCGCCTAATCAAAACTTTCATTAGAACCTTTTTTGTAGAGCATTTAGTAAGCTTTCCAATGGTATTCGTCCGCTTCCCAAGATTCTCAACCTTTTTCGAGATATTAAGGATAGTATACAAAGTTACCAAACCTTTTTTATGTCTGTTAATAAAATATTTTATTCTAACCCTTCCTTAACTCCAAACGCAACCAACATTTCAACATATTAGTTTTAATGAAAGTAGAAGATGCAGTAAATGTTTCAACTGAATCCCATGATTCTAAGTACCCAAACCAAAAACGGCATTCAAAAATTATTTTTTCAGTTTTCTCGAAAACGATTGAAGCTATCGCCTTGAAAATGGTTTCATTCGTTTTCCTAGCCCAAGAAGCCTATAAAACGAGTACTTACAAGCTTATGAACTCAAAAACGTAAGCGTTACGATTTTTTTTGCGCGAATTTCGTTCCAAACGCCATCATCCAGTGAGCGGATTTTGCTTGTTAACGAACTTGACCTTTCAAATTGAACGACAGATTTTTGTACCAAATTTCATAAAAATCGGACCATCAGGGAAGCCAGAAATGAGCGAACAGACAAATATATATAAATATATATATATATATATATATATATATATATATATATATATATATATATATAAATAAATATATACATATATATATATATATATATATATATATATATATATATATATATATATATTTATACAAATTTGAACCACCGTTATTTTCGGTCTCTAGGGGTTCTGAAACGCGAAATTTTCTTGTCGGCACTTCCGGATTGTTTCATTGTATCAACCTTATAAGCGGGGTTCCTCCCTATGGGGGAGGGAGGAACCGCGCTAAAAATGTAAGCGTTACGTTTTTTTTTTTGCGCGAATTTCGCCCCAAACGCCATCTTTCAGTGAGCGGATTTTGCTGGTTAACGAACTTGACCTTTCAAATTGGACGACAGATTTTTGTACCAAATTTCATAAAAATCGGACCATCAGGGAAGCCAGAAATGAGCGAACAGACAAATATATATATACATAAATAAATATATACATATATATATATATATATATATATATATATATATATATATATATATATACAAATTTGAACCACCGTTATTTTCGGTCTCTAGGGGTTCTGAAACGCGAAATTTTCTTGTCGGCACTTCCGGATTGTTTCATTGTATCAACCTTATAAGCGGGGTTCCTCCCTATGGGGGAGGGAGGAACCGCGCTAAAAATGTAATCGTTACGTTTTTTTTTTGCACCAATTTCGCCCCAAACACCATCTTCTAGTGGGCGGATTCTGCTGGTTAACGAACTTGACTTTTCAAATTAGACGACAGATTTTTGTACCAAATTTCGTTAAAATCGGACCATTTTGTAGCTTGCTAGAGCGCGAACAGACATGCATATATATAAATATATACATATATGTATATATACAAATTTGGGCCACTTATATTTTCGTGATCTATAGGGTCTGAAACGTGAAAGTTTCTAGTCGGCACTTCCGGATTGCGTCGTGAGGTCAACCTCACAGGCGGGTTCTCCCTATGGAGATAGGGAGTAACCGCGCTAAAATTGTCTCGAACTGCTAGTAAGTCGGAACAAAAATGCTTCGAAAGGAATGAGTAATATTTCTGTACCCCGGAGGTAAAGGACAACATGTCACATATTTGTAATTGTTCAGGAGAGCCAATTTTCCATAACTTTGGCTATTAAAATTTGTTTCTTCGTTACTTATAGATACAGTTTAAAGAAAAATGTTCACATTGTTATTGGCATTGATAGGTAGTTTTGATCTTAGTCAAACAAAACCAAGTCCTCCACATGGTGTCTTTTACCTCTAATGAAAACGGACATGATTTTATTTTTCACTGTCTTATCTGCGTTATTTAGGTGAACAGGACACCGTTTCCTATACCATTATGTGGATCAAAATGTCCACATTAAGAACATGTCCCAATTTCATAAACAAATGGACAGGGTGTCCTTTACCTCCGGAGTACAGATTTATACTTCACATCGGTGTGAAAAAGTGACTTCTGACTATTAAGCTAAAATTAGCTCAGTAATTTCACCTACCTACTTTTTATGAAATTTACAAGAGAAATTTCTGCCTCTCCCTTATGAGTTCTAATTGCCCTTTGACCGAATGAAATGTTTCTAATTAAGCTCGATTGCGACAAGTATTCAAACATATCGACTCATTCAAGCGAGTAAATTACTAATTGCTAACTCGACTCGTGTGTAAATATTGCCTACGTTATTACTGATATTTTAGTGTGCTCCTTCTTGCTTATGACGTCAACATGATGACGCAGGCCGGAAGTACTCATGAGAAATGCCAACATTTCATTACACAAATCTGCAAAATCCCGTTATCGAGGTCTTTCGTACTTCATGATTTGTTGATTGTTTGTTTGGAGTTTTAGGGGAAACAATCTCAAGGTTATGATAAACCGATTTTTTTTTTTGTTACGCTGGGATAACTTTCCTAAGGTTTTAATGTTTTTTGTGAATTGTGTGAACGTAAATATTACACCACACACATTTTTATTTAACTTCCCTACAAGTTTCGGACCAGTTTGGGGCCTCTTCAGGGGAATATGCTTCATAACATAACTTCAACGTGAAGAGGAGAACCTTCCAGTAGCAGGGCCACGTCTGGTCATTGACTGAACTAATTCGAAGCATATTCCTCTGAAGAGGCACCGAAGTGGTTCGAAACATGTAGGGAAGTGAATTACATATTATTATATCCTCAAATAATAAGTTTTTTCAAATACGTAAGTGACCGCTTCAAACTTAATTCAATAATCCGACTTTACCTCGGTTCCGACAACGCCGGATTAGGGAGAGTCTACTGAATATATAAATGCCTTCAAATTTGAATCATAGTATTTCTCGTGGTCTATGATTCCGAAACGTGTTATTTTAGTTGAGACTTTTGATTGTCATCGGATCGGCTTATAAGATGATGAACCCTGCTAAAAAGCTATAAGGGAAAAAATGAACTTCCATCCTCCCCCCCCCCTTTTTGCGAATTTATCTATCTAACGTCGAAACTAACAAAATATATAATTTTTTTTTATACTTTTTTAGCGATTTACTCTTCTATTAAGAAAAAAGTAAAATTGTGGACCAGCTTGAATCATTAGAATATCTCTAAAAAATATATATTAAACGTATGCTCTCCCATATCCGGATTAATGTGAGCGGGGATGATCCGGATTCAGGAAAAAACGGACATGGGAGAGCCACTAGTATATACACCAAATAAAAAATAAGTCCGACCCACGGAATCTATGTTAACTAAACGCATTCTACATCAAATGAAAATATTTTTTGCTTTTTAGAATACATTTTTTTTAAATTGTTATGCAACGCTGTTTACCAATTTTCGTTATGGCAGAACGAAAAATCTATATTTATAAAAATCACGTGTCTGTCTGTTTTTCTGTTTGTTCGTTCCTTATACAAATCTACACCGTTTGACCGATTTTGACCAAACTTGGCACACAGGTAGGTCTTGATACGAGAAATCTCCTAGGCTAGGTAAAAATAGTCAAATTTCAAAATTTGGTCAAAAGGTCAAAAGTTTTTTTCAAGAAAAATTGGCTACACTGAACCATTCAGATTGTGACGGCCATTTTGAACCGACAGCCATTTTCAATAATCTCTCAAATTTATTTGTTGATGTTCCTGATAATTAGAATGATGACTTTACATCATTATATAATCATGTAATGCAGTTTATTTCAATTTTATTTCAACAGTCACTGTCTAACTAAGGAGCGCTGGCTTTCTTCTACTCGCAGGCTTTGCTACTGGCCTCTGTCAGCTGTCAGATGAAGTGCTGTTGTGCTGGCCTCTGCCGGTATCATTATGAACCTAACTAAGGAGCGCTGGCTTTCTTCTACTCGCAGGCTCTGCTACTGGCCTCTGTCGGCTGTCACATGAAGTGCTGTTGTGCTGGCCTCTGCCGGTATCATTATGAACTAAAACAAATTCACATCGTTTGACCGATTTTCGTAACTTGGTATAGACAACTAGGTATCAAGTAGATCTTGATACGGGGGAGTCAGAAAGTAGGTGTAGCATGGCACACTGGGTAACAGCTAGTAAGTCATAAAGTTACATTTGACATTTTTTTGGCGTGTAGCTCCTCCCAAAGTATATAGATTTTCCTTACTTCAAATAAACAATTCATACCTTTCTTAAAGAGTTTCGTTTCACGATAAAAAACATTTTATTTCATTCAAACAGCGGTCATTTAACACGTGAATAAAGAGCTATTAAAAGCGCATATTAATTAATACGCTGGAGTTTTAAATTTTAAATGTTATTTAAGACTATTTTTTTTTTCTTTTGGCACATTTGTTCTAGTTTTTAGATATTTTTATTTTTGTGGCTAGTTAGAGTTAAGTTTTTCCTTATTTTTTCTTTGGATTTTAGTGTTTACTAGGTTTAAATTTTATTTATTAGTTCTATAGACCTTAAAAATTCAAAAAACTTGAGGACCTGGTTGATCCGCTCGAATTTCGTTAAATGTATTAGATAGCTGGAGTTCTCTCTTTGTTATTCGTAAATTCTGGAGTCAACCAGCAGGTGGGCATTGCATTATGTTTGCTATTTTTTTCCTATGTTTTGCTAATGCTAAAAAAGAATATCGAGGCCTGGCTTCGTATGAAGAATAATTCTTCTAAGATGAGAATTATTTGTCATTTGATTCTTACTCGCCCCCCCCCCCTCACGCACTTAGTTTAATATGCAGTTAGTTATAAAAAAAAAAGGTACAGAGAGACTTAAAAAAATTTGAAAATGTTCATATCTCAGTGAAGGTATTTCATATCTCAACACTCTATTTCAACGTCAGAAAAAATTGAGTTCTAAAATATAACGATGGGCTTTAAAAATTAAAAAAAAAAATAGTGTTTATATAGATCAAATGTTTGGGGGCTGCGTAAAAAAATCGCAAGAAACCTATTATTCATCGAGAAAAACAGAAGTGCTTTATTGGGCGTCCAGAAAGGATTTTCTATCAATGGGTTTAGTGAATTAAATCACCATTTTCTTAAAGAAAATTTTGTATATTTTATGATGGCATAATTAGAATTTAATTATCTTGAGCTTTTGAGCACTCTTTTCTTATTCAATAAAAAATATGTCTACCTCATTAAAAAAAAAAATGCACATTACTGATTTTCCCTTCGTAATCGAATGAACTTTTTTGTTGGAAATTACATCTATAATTACCTCCTAGAGTTTGACTACTTAGACTTCAATCACCCTGTATATATTGACATTTTTATGAAGGATATTGTATGTGAAGTATATATAAATGGAAATGTGTGTGGCTCAGTTTTCTTATTCATAACTATGCATTTGGTTTTTTTCAGAGTTTTTATTGAGGCTTAGTGATAAAACCTTTTTACGATTTTTGCTGTCCATATTAATAGTAATTATGTAGTATTTTGTTCTTATGCAATTCAGTTCCTATTTACTGACCAAATAGACCCTTGCTGTCCGAAGGAAAGACAAATAAAGAACGCCTAAATAAAGAAGCGAAACTTTGTGAACCATAAAGTTCCGGATGCCTAATTCAAGAGGGTTAAATCGACCGTAGTATAGAACAAGTAGATAGAATCAGAATATCTTTGTTAATATTCGTTTCAATATTTATTTTATAGGCGGGAACAAATATTCAATGTATAGAAAAAAAATTATCAGGTTGTCGTCTATTTCATAATATTTTTTAAATATTTTTTTATAACGTTCTAAGTATTTTTTATTATCGATTTAAGAAGAAAAATCAAAGCCCGCCCCTACTTAAAGTAACACATTTGTTTGATTAAAAATAACACAGACCGTAATTTGGCAATTTATTATGATGACGATATATTACTTCATTGTCTGTATATAACATATTGTTTTTATTATCCTAAAATCTGTTATTGACATTTTCGCTTGAATTAAAAAAAAGTCGAAACCATAAAAAAAGAAGAAAAAAAATCGATTAGTTACATCAGATATAATGAGTGTAGGTTCACCCTGTTGATTTGTTCTTCTAAAAAATTAACAGACAAGGCGATAGTGACTGTATGATTGATAGCAAAATCTAAACATAAAAGTAATGGGAATAAATTACCTATATACTAATAATATTACTAGTTAATATGCTATATTAAAAAAAAAAATAAAAAGAACTGATAACAAAAATGGGGAAAGGTGGTAGAGCACTGGAGGCCCTTAGTTCAAGGCTAGGCAAGCCATGAAGATTGAAGTCGTCATTTGAGGGTTAGATTCGGGGTCCCAGACCATCTCTAGTCCCACTAAGCATTTAATTAATACCCGAAAAAGGGAAAGTCGTCTTTAGCGCACGGCTGACCACACTATCTCTCTAGTATGCATTATGGTAAAGAATCAGATATCGCTACAATAGCTGTCCGTGGCCTGTTAAGCGACTCATAGTCCCAGACAGAAATAGTATACCAATTTTAAAAAAAAAAAAAATAATAACGCTTTATTTGGTTCATTCTTAACCTTTCAGCGCTTGGTTACATTTCGTAGAAATTGTAGAATGCTTCCATTTTTGTGTGCGTCATGTGTTATTTACAAGATTTGTTTGCTTTCTGCAGTCTCTTTGTCAGTGCTCTGCAAAAAACATTTGCTGCTAAAATGTTGGATAATCAAGAAGACTAGACCTAGTTTTTTTTTTTTCACAATTGGAATAAGAACGCGAATGAGGTGAACTTGTTCGATGTTAAGTGAAAATAACCGCAAGTTAAGAAGCATCCATGTTATGAATTATTACATAGAATATAGTCTAAATTGTAAAGCTAAGTACAATTGAATCAATCCATGCAAAAAGAGCTTCAGTCCATAATCAGTAGTTTTGAGAAAACGAGAAAAAACTGTCTACACCCTTCATGTGTTTTATTATTGTGCTACTTTTTTTTGCCTGAGTACCCCAAACTGACAAAAATTATATATGAAACATTGATTATTATTAACAAATGCATTATATTATTACAATATAAATATAATAACAGTGCTTGGACTGAAGCTCTTCTTGCATGGAAAAGCCTAAGGAGTACCTCCTTGCAAAGGTCTAATATAAAGTAAAATACTTTGTAGGGTACTGTATGTAAGAAATTTTTGCATGATATAAAGTTCATACAATGAGTAATGTAATGGTTAATCGTCATGAACTTCTTCATCTATGTATATAGTTGTTGGCCAACCTAATATTTCATAGTAAAAATCCTTGTGCTCTTCTAAAACGTATGGCATCAACTTCTTAATGTCTTCAATGTTTTTCTGTTTGATGGGGACCTTCTCTCCTGGGTAGGCAGGATTGGGAGGGAACACAATGCCGTTAATGAATTTCTTTGCTACATGTGTTTCTGTGGCAACAATGTATTGGACTAAAGTCCTCTTAACATAGAAATGTGTAGTAACAGTCAGAGACAACGAATCCATCACTAACTCATATTTGGAAAAAATGGACTGAAGCTCTTTTTGCATGGATCGATTCAATTATATGTGGATTAATGGAATAATTGACACTCAAAACATGCAAAGAAATCTACGTAGAAGATTACTCCGTGAAACAAAGGTTTTAAATATCAATAAAAATGTAACAGCTGCTTATTATTATTCAACCGAACCCTTCTAGTGGATAAAAGGCGCCAAGTTAGTCGTTCTTTAATGTAAAATTATCCAAGAACGGAAGCTTATCAGAATCTGGGCAAAAGTTTCTTTCTTGTTTTATTCATACACTGGTTTTTCTCAATTATTCCTCCATTTTTTACGCCATGGATCACCGATTTAAACCTTATAAAGCTCTTCTTTTAAGTTCTTCATTTGATTTTCTTAATAATAGCCCAATTTGTTCTTCAATGCTATCTGATATAGAAATTTGTCTTGACATTGAAGATCTAATGAGGTTTTTTCCAGCATCAGGCTTCGAATTTCTGAACTTTTTTAACGATGTGCGAAAAAAAAAAAAAAGATTGAAAGAGGTCTCTACTTTACTAGTTATCTTAAGAAAAATTGTAGATGGCGGTATGAAATAGTTAACATAATAACTGAGAACTATAGTACTATAGACCGCTAGAGCCAGGAGGTGAAGCCAATATCTAGGTACCTGGTCATGACCTTAGGATGCAGTACTATGCTCCATCCACCTGGTTTACCTTTTGCTCAATAAATCACTCAACCCATGACCACTTCCAATCAAGTAAGTTTCTTCAAATAATATTTATTATTAGCTAAACATTTCCTCAGTATCATCGTTAGAATTTAATAAGCTTCAGATAATAACAGAGTAATTCGAAAAAGATTACAAAGTAAACTAAAGTTCAATTTCGATGGATTTGAATTGAATTAATTAAAAACAAAATTTTAAATATAATACTATACTTTATTATCAATGTATAAAAATTTCAAACTCATAATTAATTAAATGTAAAATATAATTAATAATATATATTAAATAAAATAGGCAGGTGATCATTTTTATTAAAACTGCTACCGGTTTCACATTCTTTATGATGCCTCTTCAGGGGCACTAAAAATAGTAAATACTTAAGGAAATATACAACGTAACTACAGGAATACGATCTTTCTGGAAGAAGGGCCATTCCCACCCAGTTTTGAGTTGTTCATATATTTTCTTAAATATCTTGAAAAAATAAAGGGAATCTCAGTCGCAAAAATAAGCATTTAAACTCATATTCATTTGCTTTTTATTAAGTCTTAATGAAAACCCTTTTTACGATTTTGGCTGTCTGTATAAATTCTGTTTTTGAAGAACTATGTCCGTGACGTACATAATTGATACGGATTCCAAATTGTTTGATTAATTTTTGCTGAATTCGATTTTTTACGGCTTCTTTAGTTGGAGGAGTTTATTTTTGGCTCTTCATTCTTAGAAATTTTAATTGTAGGCAAGATGAAGGATGTATTCCATAAATTGTATACGTGCGTGCAGAGGCGATAAACCTAGTCAGAGGGCTTCTTCTTTTGATTGCTTGAACTCATGTTACGTTCGATTGTCCTTTTCTCACAAACGAGTGTTACAAACAAATTAAAGGATAAAAATCCTTAAAATAACCCCAAAAATTGACATTGCATTTTGGAGTTTTTTCCCTAGGGTAGGGGTTAATTGTTCACAAAATATATCTTTTCTGAGCCTTCAAAATTACTCTAGGGAAAAGAAATATGGAAAAGCGCTACGAGAAAGCAGCTCCTGGGTGTCAGACTTTTTTTTTTTTTTAAGGTAGGTTAGGCATCGTAGTCTTATATACCAAATCTGGCCGGTCGCTAAGCAGCCATATGTCTCGTTGCTAATTGTATTTTGGTATTTCAAATATGATTAAGGCAACATTCCACTGAATAATTTAAATTTCTGTTTCTGTAAATGGTCAATTCTAAATCCACACGTCACTAATAAAATTTTTACTCGCTATCTGACATGTAATAAGGGTTTTTGATTGTTTCCAGTTGACCCGAGACAACTCACGACTTTTCATCAAACGCAATGAAAGAATCATTCATCACCCCCACCTGCTGGTTGATTGCGGAAATTACGAAAAACAAAGAAGAGAATTCCATCATACAATTAACGAAATTCTAGCGGATCATCCAAACTAGATCCTTAAGCTTTTGAATTTTTATGCTCTACAGAACTAATAAAGTTTAAGTCTACACAGAATTCAAAAAGTCTTTGACCATTAGTGTTTTTCCTTTCATGGGAAATTTTTGGAATTTTAATTCTATGAGTTAAGTGTTTTATTCCATCGCAAAATGATAGTATGAAAATTATAAATGGCATAAACTGTATTGAATGAAGATTTGCTGTGAATAGGTTATCTGTCTGCGCGGTCAATACACGGGGATCTCGAGTGGACTTTATGGCGGAGATAAGATAGGAGACTGCCAGGGTTACGGGCCCCGCACGGATACCACCAGTAATGGAATTAGAAAACTCACTCCAGAAATAAGCACTACGAATTTCCTATCAATATTTTATCAAGATGGTCGATGGCTGCGTCTTATCTCGCTCTTTGGCGAATTTTATGTAGTTCACTTTGCAGTTTATTATTTGCATACTCGTGAGAAATTTTCACTCCGTGATCCATGTAATGGATAGAGTTTCCGATTCCTACGTACAGAAATGTGTGTTTGATTTCCGCCAGCACCAGGTTGAGTTTTTTCAACCAATTATCAAAAAAATAATGATAATTAGACATCAATAAAGATCAGATAATCATTCTTCTTAATCTAAGCCTTGCTTGCTGTCAGATTATTTACATCATGTACTCACAAAACTCATTCCTACGGTCTACACAATAAAACAAATTCGAGCCGAGAAAAAATTGTTTTGAATACTTTTATATGTGTACGTAAAATGCATAAAAATAATGACATCAGTTCGGCAAAAAATAAAATCCTACTAAAAAAAAAAAAAAATCGCTAAATTCCATTCTACTTTCTTCTGGTCTAATGAATGCAATATGAAGACCATTGCTGAGGCGAAGAAAAATGGGGAAAAAGATGATGTTTAAAATAAAATAAATAGACGCATCAGGTCCTTACTTATTTGAAAAACATTAAATAAATTGATATTAAGACTGTTAAATAAGAATATACGAGAATTTTAAAAAGTATCAAACCATAGAATGAAACTGATTTTAAAAATAAATCTCTTTATTTGCGAGCTACCCGGTTCAAAAAAATCACTTTAATTACAAATAAGAGCGTATATACATATTTTTACGGAACCTTCATAAAAAGGTTTATTTTAAAACTCGCTATTCAGTACTTAGTAAAACAGAACTATATAATGTATATTACAACACCACTTTTGTGCGCTGAAGTGTTGGTTATAATTAAAATTATATTTTTGGTGACAATTTAATAGCAGAGACCGGCCCTGATATTAGCCTTTCTCCAACCCGTTGGTGCTTCGAGGCTGTCACTTTTAATTTATGTTTGTATTAGTTATGGTATAAATTAATGATTAATTAATTAATTTGCAATTTAAACTTGTATCGGTCATTATCATTAGTCTTGAATTAAAGAGATTATTCATTACT
Source organism: Gonocerus acuteangulatus (assembly GCA_946811695.1). Classification (NCBI taxonomy): domain Eukaryota; kingdom Metazoa; phylum Arthropoda; class Insecta; order Hemiptera; family Coreidae; genus Gonocerus; species Gonocerus acuteangulatus. The sequence goes on along the minus strand of OX328124.1, from coordinate 97,545,475 downwards.
ACTTAATTAAATTATCTTATTATGTCCTGTAATAAATAATTGCATTTTATTGAAAATATAGCAGCGCAATATATTTTAGTTGTCTATTATAATTTTAATTCAATTTCAAACCTAAATTTACTTTGTAATAAAATTTTAAACGTTGTTTGAAATTCACAAGGTGCTTTAATTTATTTATTAAATTTAAAGTCCATTTATTATTAATAACGAATTTTAGGACGGGTTATCTATAGGTTACCACCCTTTTCTAGACAGGATAGGGCTGATGCCTTTTCTTTTTCCTAAAGAAAAGCCACCACCCCTAGTGGGAATCGAACCCACGACTTTACGCGCGGAGTGTTAAGTGCTCACGCCTTAACACTCTCGGCCACCAGGCCTCCAGGGAAGGTCTGGAGTATCCTAGTCTCATGAAACTAATACTGTAACAGCTGTATAGGTGTAATATATCGAAATAAGTTGTAGGATATCGTTAAAGCACTTAAAACGATTTTCTTCCTACCTTTTTGATTATTTTTTTTCTTTTCATTCAATAAAATTTAAGTCATGAGCTCTAGCCAGGCAAGAAAAGAGTAGTACTCTTGAAAAGTGGGACATTAATATTTGATTAAATTAAATAAGATTTTTTTTTCAGAATATTAATGACGGTTTATTTAAATCCTCCACAAGTGGTGGTGCTGGCATTTACTTTACCAACATTTATAATGTTCGGAAGGTGCTAACGGCCTAGATGTAAGTAACAGTGAAAAAAAAAAATAATTCGTTTAGAGCCTTCTGCTCAAATTCAGGAACATAAATATGCTTTAGATCCACCCGACAAACCTATGTAATGTACTGTATAACACGCAGTCTTCTTTTTCGTACATGGCTAACGCGCATGCGTGAACGCCAGCGTTACAACTGAACCACGCACAATGGGGTATTTGCCCTGAAAACCTGGCCAAAAGTCCATTTTGTAAAAGTTATCCGAGACGAATATGAATTAGTGCTAAAAATAGTTGAATAGTTTGTGCACAATGTGTAAGGCTGATTTTTGACCTGAAATTGTCTGTAAGCCAGGCGGGCCACAACAAAGTCTACAGTTTTTAATAGAACACTGACCTCTTAACTGTTCTCCGAATATTTATCTGTGTAAAAAATTAATTTTTAACGAGTTTGGAATTTTTATTGCAATTTTGGGTCGGGATAACTCTGAAGCAGGTAAACGAGAGAATATTTATTGCTTTTTGGCAATAATTAGGCCATTTGTTAATTAGTTTGACCACAAGAGAAAATATAAAATATATTGGCCTTTTTAACGTCAAATTTGACATAACTCGAAGGTTTTTGTTATACTTCCAAGCATTTCCAACCTGTTGTTTTTATATAAATATTTAAAGGAAGTATTCAGCTTTAAGAATATATAATCAGAAATCGCGGATTCTCGCGGATGTGAGTGTGCATGCCAGTTAATATCAAAGTTCACGAAAGCATTTCTTATGTTTGTCGTTTTCCGGAGTCAAAATAATGACTAGACAAAATTTATTTGACGTCATGTGTTAAAGAAAAAAACCTTAATTATAAAGAAAAATTAGATGTGCTAATAGCCTCACAAAAAAACTAGAATAAAATAAAAAAAAAAAAAACCAAAAAAAAAACTAGAATTCTTTGTTAAGATATGACGATTATTCTGAAAAACAAATAAATTAAATCAAGCACATAAAAAAGGAGTACAAAAAATGAAGTGTGGCTTCAGGGTACATTATTGTTACCAAGGGCAAAAATGAGACATGGGAGACCATTTTATAGATTCTAAGAATCTAATGTGCGCAGCCGAAGACAGTAAAAGAGAAAAGTTCCATACTACTACTGGTTCAATGGAATTGCTGTATGCTACACAGATGTTTTTCTGGAGGTAATCCTCAAGCTTGTGATATATTAAGGATATAACGAGGATATAACTAGCTCCCATCCCGTGCAAATAAATACAAGGATGCTTATTCAAAATTGACATTACTTTCTGAGCGATTTCAAGGAAGTGGTGTATGTGTAGGCGTGTGTGTGTGTGTTTGTGTGTGCGTGCGCGTGGGTGGGTGAGTTTGTGTAGGCGTGTCTGCATGTGTGTGTGTCACCTGTTAACATTGATAGTCAATGTATAAAAATAGATGTATTATACCTAACATTAATAAATTATTTAAAACAAAAAAATCCTTATATTGCCTTAAACCCCATTAGTGAAATCATATATTACCCATTATTCAGAGTACATGGCCAAAGAAAATGGATTAAGCATCACAAATATTTTTGGCCAAGAATATCAGTCCTGTACCCCACTGCGCCACGTTCAGTTACAACTGAACCACATGGAATAATTATTGTTTCTGTCGCAGGTCAAACACCGAATGCTTATTGTCGCTCGACATGTTGAATGCCTTGTCCGACTCTTTGTAAACAGTAAGTAGCAATGAGACAAAGTGTCATCAGCAGACCGCTCTTCCAATAATGGGTTTGGAAGTAGGAGCAAATTCCTCCACGTTCTGAGGGAATATCCAATGAAGGAGAATCGATTATTCAGATGTAGATCCAATCGTTGGAGTCGTCCCTTTCGGTCGCCCACTTATCAAGCCCTGTTTCTCAGGATTCCCTTTTCGAGGAGTATTCGAGCCCTATTTTTTAACCCGGCAAATACCTCGAAAACTCTTTCTCGAGTAACAGGAGTCCTTGAGTAATGAGACACGCCTCGGAGATAAATCCAGCTTTCGGCGGAGATTCGAAATAAAGTCTCCCATAAACAGATTGGTTTCTCTGCTCTTGTGTCTTGCACAGAGTATTGCATCAATAACCAAGAACGCGGCCAACATATCTTCTTAGTGAAACTATTTATCACATGATATTGAGTTTCATACTCGCAGAATCAAATTTGCTTACATAGGTTGGAGGTAATATTACCTAAATTCATGATTAACTATCAAACGGTTACCAAATGACTGCTTAATGCATACAACATTCTCCCTCAGAGCAATTCATTTCGATGAGCAAAATATAGCCAATTAAAGGTTTAAAGGCCAAAATAGCGGCGAGGGTAGAGGGTAGCCGAGAGGGTTCACTCTACAGTCTGCAGTATGTCGTCAGACAGTGATGACGATTTGTTATACGAGATTAGTTCACTGACAATGATAACTGTTTTAGGCGGTATTAGAACTTTTTTCACATTCGAAGAAATATCCGGATCGCTTTTTCCAATAAGCTGGGATGGATTACAGTACTTTTGAAAGCATATTTAACCTAATCACTCCTCATATAGAGGTGAAATTTACTAATTTCGTAAAACAGCCGATTGAATGTAACGAGAAGCTACTTATCAAACCGATTATGGTGCTCAGGTAACTGGTGATCCCAAGCAGAACAGCATTCACGGACTGTCAATATAAAACATTCAGTGTCGATGGCTGTACTTGACGTTTTCTCGGTTCAACCAGCGAGTTTCGCCTGAACCCTCTAGGTAAGGAAATCGGGTATGAATTCCCGAGCATAGGCGAGGGTAGAGGGTCGAAGAGGGTACCGGCGCTGTTACCCGCTCCACTATGTTTTGGCAAATGTAAACACATGCATTATTTTCAACCCTCACGGCTACACTCTACCCTCGCCGCTCCGCTATGTTTTCACCCTTAAAGATATTACTGAGTAATCACGCCTCTGTTTCCTCTTGTATCAGTCACAAAAGAATATGTTTTCATGACGGTTCGGTGACTACGGTCAATTCACACAAATCCCTAGCCATCGCCGGCCAAACTCAGGCTAAATGTTCTTGAAAAGAAATTATCATTTGACGATTCGGCGACATAAGCGGGACTGACCTTTAGCCCCGCTTCAGTCATCAAACCCTTAAAGAAAGATGTATCATCAACGATATATTTTGTTTTTTAACTGTCGATTTTCCGGTGTCTGTTCTGAATTAGACAGGTGACTGAACTGTCGATTTTCCGGTGTCTTCTGAATTAGACAGGTGACTGAACTGTCGATTTTCCGGTGTCTGCTCTGAATTAGACAGGTGACATAGCTGATGTGTGTGAATTTATAGATCATATTTTCGAATATTTAATTAAAACTGAGCTACTTAAGGAAATATGATTTTATCTACGCCCAGGACATTTCTTTTTCGTTAAGCCAGGTGTGTGTTCGATTCCCTCTAGGGCAGAAGAGGAAAATGTAGCAGCACTATCGTGGGAAGAAAATGGTGGTAACTTGTCGAAAACTAGACCCCAAAATCGTCTATAAATGTACATAAAAAATTAAATAAATAAATATCGCAGCCTAATTCCGACAAAACATCAGTAAGAAGCAAAAGGTCAGTTAATGAAATAAGTATGATTTAATGAAGTAATTGAATAATATTGGTAACGGAATACTGGCAGAAAGAGCGTTAGAATCGAAGAGAAAAATAATTGAATTAGGTGGAGGGATAGAGAGTGAGTCACGAAAAGTGTGTGTGTGTGTCTGTGTGTGTGTGTGTGTGTGTGTGTGTGTGTGTGTGTGTGAGAGAGAGAGAGAGAGAGAGAGAGAGAGAGAGAGAGAGAGAGAGAGAGAGAGAGAGAGAAGAAGTGTTGTTTGAGTGAAGAAGTGTGAGTTTAAGAGAAGGAGGGTGGTGAGCACTAGGGTTATTTTGGCTCTTTTGGTACTGAAACGTCAAAGTCTTCAGTTGGCATCTCCGAAGTGTGACATGACGTCAACCTCATAAGCTAGTTTTCTGCCTATATGTTTGTGTATGTATCAGTTGAGTCTGGTTTAGTATTAGTATAACTAGCTGTATTGGTAAGTAATATTAGTATTAGTATCAGGTCAGTAGTAAAATTGGTAGGTCTTATCAAATTGTAGTATAATCAATAGCATAAAAAAACACAACAGAAAATAAATAAAATAAATATAAATGTATAAATAAAAATAAAATGAAATAATAAAAAACGGCCATAGCCACGTGCACCGGTTCCCGTAGATCACCGAAGTAAAGCAACGTCGGGCGTGGTCAGTACCTGAATGGGTGACCTACCACGTGCTATTGGCACTATAAAAGATTGGCAACCTGTATATAGCCCGGCTTTAATAGTCCAATAGTAGATAGGCCGTTAAATACACAAAAATATATACATATTTATACAGAAAAAAAAATAGAATACCAAGATAAAAAATACTTTCATAAATGTATATTTGATTTTATATGGACGTACATATGTGGTTTCCATAAATGCAATCGAATTTGGTCTTACCGCAATTATTGTCTTAAATTTTATATTGGAAACACAACACTGTCCTAAGCACAAAATGCAAACCCTTTCTACCTACATTACACTGTACAAGACTTTCTAATACTTCACTTGAGGGCGGTGATGACCTAGATGATTCCTGCCCTTAAGGGAGGAAGAAAACGTGATAAAAAGGTTTACAGAGAGAATTAGGATGCGCAATGAAAAGAAAACAGATCGGTAAGAGTAATGTAAGAAACTAGATGGGACAGGAAAAGAAAGGTTTGGAGAAATACAAAGTGAATGAGCGGAGTGAATTTGAATGAAGAGGATCGGAAGGGAGGGGAAAGTGAATGAGAACAGGGAGAGAGAGAGAGGGTGTGAGAGGTTGAAACAAAGAGGGTAGGTTGGGAGGTTATCAGTGGCTTTATTGGCTGCAACCTATCTCTGCTAGGATTGGTAGGGAACACTTGAGAATTAGCTCCAACCACCTACTTAGAGTTAACCTCTTACCGGTCTTTTATAGCCTATTTACCTTGATAACATCATCTACTCTCTCGAATAATAACTATTCAACGACTTAAAGAGGGCTTGAGTTCTCGGATAACGGTTATAGCCATTAAACGGATTAAGGATTATATAAATCATCACTTTTGAGACATTTTGTTTAATATTTGGCTCATTGGTTGAGAGGCTACTTACATTATAAATCATGAAGAGTAAAATTGTAAAAGTAAGCATTCGCGTTCAAATCATTACTATAGGCCTTTCAGTTAGATGCAATAGTTGTAATTCCCAATGGGCAAAATTCTGAGGGAAATATACTCGACGGTTCTGCCATTTGCATTTCCATTACAATGAACAACACACGCTACGTCAAACTCAATAAAAACTGATTGTGTCTAGTTTAGGACCAGTGAAGGCTTTGAGAGGTCAGGCAAGGTAGAATGGGTTTAATTTATCAATACTTAGCCAAAACTAAAGCTAAAAATTCCGTCACGCAGGAGCTGCATAATTAAGCACGTTCCTCAGAATTTTTGTAGTGTAGACTACATTACTGAATAATTTGCTGCATAAATAAAATAAAACGTGAAAAAGTTCTGCTCATTTACATTTCTTATGAGAACTGTTCAATTATTAATTTTGTAAATAATTTGCTTCCAGAGTTATGGTAATACATGATATTGTACTACTTAATAAATACACAAAAACTTCATTTCCCGTCTTTTGATCTGACGCAGGAACAGGATACAGTCCCGCCTAGTGGGAGATAGCGCTCCTCGTGGCGGCTTTGGGAACCTACGTCTGGCTGGCTAATTGTAATGAAACAGAGTTTAAAGTAAACCCTCCTTTCCGATAGACCGATTTACTTCATTTTTGCAACACTTCATTCTCATGAGGTACCCACGAAGTATACCGCGTTTCGTTACAATAGAGCAAAAATTACGACCGGTATGAGTATATTAGTACTTTAGGTCCGGAGTAAACCCCCCCCCCCCCCTCCAAATAACCCGATTTAGTTTATTTTTATAACCCATTTTTCTCTGTTGATTACCAAGAAACGAATACCAAGTTTCGTTGAAATGTAACAAAAATTACGACTGGCAGTGGCAAATTGGTATTTTGGGTCCGGAGTAAACCCCCTCCCCCCTTCTAATTAACCGATTTAGTTTATTTTGTACAACGTATTTCTATCTTTAGATCAAAATAACGACTACCGAGTTTCGTTGAAATATAACAAAAACTACGGCTGGTATGGTCAAATTAGTGTTTTGGGTCCGGGGTAAACCCCCCCTCCCGGTGGACCGAATTTGGTGGTTAACGAACTCGTTCAATCGTTTGCTAATTGAACGCTATATACCACGTTTCGTGAAGAAAAAACAAAAACTCTGGCCGCTATCGTGTTAACAGAAACACACACACACACACACACACACACATATATATATATATATATATATATATATATATATATATATATATAAATTTTAACGGGGGTCATTTTCGGTGTCTACTAGGTAGGATCGATAAAGATTCGAAGAAATTTTTCAAACATTCCGTCATGAGTGCAACCTCAATAGCTAGTTTCCTTCGGAGGAAAGTGCTACAACAATTTAAGCTATGGCCTGTTCAAATAGATCGTTTGGTTAGAGGGAAAAGGGCGTGCCCTAAATTCGCCGTGCAAGAAATTGGCGATGCAAATTCCCTCTGTTATAACCCTATCACTATGAGGTTCCAAACGATTTTAGTCTTAGCATTGCTTAAAGATTGATAAATATTAGACACTATTTACTTTGTCGGACTCATTATGTCACCTATCACTATGTGTGAAGAGACATTATGTCACCAATCCTGATGCCGAACAATAATATTTTAGTAATAATAATAATATTTTCAAATTGTTCCTCGAAAACGCACTAAGACGAAGTAATTCCTGCCATTTGATTTTTTTTTTTTTTTCTGGCGACATAATTAAATACTCGCCATCCAGACCTTTCTGTCTCGCGGGTTAGTATTTGAGTTATAAGCCTTTCAAAATTGTTATTAAAATATAATAATTCTAGCAAAAAGATACTTTACTCCTTGGGTTCATTTATCGGCTGTTACTCGTAATGTACTTGCTTTACGTGAGCTACGAATGAAATTTTGGACTCGTCATGTCGTTTTTCTTTTGCTCTTTTACTAATGAGTCAAGCTAACAGATTACTAATGAGCTGAGTTCTTGCTAACAGATTGACAATTTTAATTTGAAACCCAAAGAAAAACATGTATAAATACATAAAAATATGTTGTTGTTTTTTTTTTTTTTTTGTTATTAAATACAAAAATCCCTTCTGGCCTAAGGTCTATCCTGAGGTAACCTGTCCTTTTTACTTACTTTACTTTATCTTCCTAAAAATCTGTGTTGTTTCAACAGATAGTTTATTTTATTATTTAGAAAGCCTTAGATTTTTTTTTTCGATCGTCCCCGGCCAGGCCAGCCTAAATATCCTCCATCCGACAGTACAATCCAGTTCTGCGATATTTAGTGCCGAAAAGTTAAACATTTTACATGCTAGGGAAATCACCAGAACGACATAGTAAAGCAGACCATTGTCGGTGATTTTGCAGGATCGCCCTCTTACGGGTTTTTGTGAATCACAGCCTACTTGTCTTGCAATCGAGCCGTTATGTTGTATTGTTGTTATCTCGAAATTTTCTACTAATACACTCCGTGCCAGACTCGTGAGTTTGATTCCCAATAGGGGTGGTGGCTTTTCTTTAGAAAAAAAGAATAGGACATCAATCTTATAGTGGCTAGAACAGAGTGGTAGCCTATAGACAACCCGTCCTAGAATTCTGAGTTAATTATGGACGTTAAAATTTGAATAAATAAATATTCAAACATTTTTATTTTATTTTAACTACCCCAGTGATTTTACGAGACATGTTTCTAGCAAATAATACATCCCTTAAATTCGACTAATGATAGCCAAACATGCTGATCTAAAAACTCCAGAAATAGAAGCAAGGTTCATTGTTTGCGTATGAAATTATAATTTGATAATTTTATAAAATCCATGATCCCTAATTCATCTGCTCTTGCATAAGATATAATGAAGACAAAAAAATATGAAATGTCGTCACAAAGAGGCTTAGAAATACTCTCTTTTTGTGTGGTATAATTAACGATAACTCATTGCATCAGGTTTATTATTCATTAATTACGATAACAGAACGACCGCAGATAGCTGATTCTTTCCTCAATAATTATCCGCTTGAATAAAATATATCTCCACTAACAAGCCTCTCTGAAAGGTATATCGATAGTTTTATTAGACGTATTCGTTTGTGTTCCTGCCTGTTTTATTTATATCAATAAATCAAATACAACTAGATATAATGTTTTTTTTTTTTTTTTAGGGCTATGTGTTCCGACGTAAGCACCTGGCAATGTACTGGTTGCCATAGTGCCGTCTCATAATCTAGCTGCTTTTTCTATAGGGGATCAGTGAAAAATTAAAAATCTTCAGGGTGGATTTTGAGAAAGGACATTGATTTCTACAAGTTTAATCAATTTGCAATTAAATTATCAAATCGTTCATTCGACTCCTCTTAGGAAAACGAAAATGAAATAAGACAAAAACAAATCTCATTTTTCTAATTTTGTATATTATATAAGCTCTATGCTAGTGTCCAAAAACACTAATAAGGAATAAAAGTTGTAAGTAAAGATGTTGGAAGGGTGATCCAGATAGGACAGGTTAAGTTAAAAAAACATGAACCTTCCAAATTATTATATTTAATTTTTCTGCGACGTTTCGGACTTCATTACTCTTCTTTAACCAATTATAAGTATATCTAGCACTCTATTGATGCAAATAATTTAAATATTATAATTTTATACTATTACTGTCAGACTCCTACAAATACTTGTCATGGGCTGAATAATATCTGCCTGATGAGGAAAAAAAAAGTCTGAATCGTCGCAGTTAAAGATAAATATACCGATATTTTTAAATGCTACCTAACTAATAAAGAAATTTATTTTAATAAGAGTATTTGTATATATTATGTGAAAAATTTATAAAGAATGTATTAATTATATTACGTCTTACAGGTGGTATTAGGAAAACATAAATTTGTGTTTCATTACCAGTTGTGTTTCAGTTTTTATATACTTTTCTAAATCATAAACCATATGCATGTATGTATATATTGCATATAATATTTTGTACAAACACATCTAAACAATTTGTTTTATAAACCTACACCAGGCAACTAAAGTTCAATTTACATTACTACTTTCTATAAAATAAATTCAATAACCTTCGATATTGGTTTGGTGAATACAATTTTATATTTTGAGAGGAGATCGTTGGCCGTAGATGATGCAAGGTAGGGATGGTCGGGGTTCGATCACTGCTACCTAATAAAACTGCATTTTATCGTGAAAATGGTTTTATTGTGCCGACGTTTCGGCTTGAACTTCAAGCCTACATCAGGGCTATAAAAACAAGTAGGACAGATATAATACTGAAATATACATATATATATATATATATATATATATATATATATATATATGCCGACATACACAAATACACATACATATATATACATACATACATATCCTTTCCGAACAATTTTTATCCACCTAGAAAATAACCCAGTTAATGACAAAATTGACAAAGAAGTCATCTCCTCTACCTATTCCAACATCTTCCATTTATTAAAAACTCCATCCTAATCCCCTATACCGCCTGCAACATAGCCCTTTATACCTGCCTCCCTTTCCATTAACACAACATTTTATGACTTTATGACACCTTACTGTACTACGCCGCCTCCGCCGCTCTTTCTTTCATCTTCTATGTTCTGTGTCCATTGGATGGTCCAGAACGCCCCCCCCCCCCCTCACCAACTCCTTTCTTCCTATGTTTCCCTGTATTAACTGTCAGAAATGATCCCGCATTTGTGAGGAATAGTTCTCTATCTTTCCATCGGTAAGCCCATATTGTTATTTTTATATCTAATCTAATATGTAATCTGTTATTCTTATATCTGTTCTCCTAATAATCCAAACACTTCTTGAGCACATTGTTCTTCTATATATTGTGTTCTAGTATTTTATGTTTTTGTCTTTTTCCATATATGTATGTATGTATATATGTATGTGTATTTGTGTATGTAGGCATATATATATATGTATATACATATATATATATATATATATATATATATATATATATATATATATATATATATAAACTGGTGTTCAAAAAAACCGGCGCACCTTGAATTTTGTCTTTATTTTTTTCAAAACGTAATAAAATTGGCAAAAATTTTTACCCAAATGTTTTCAGCTTGTAGGACATAAGAAGTAAAGAATAGAAAAAATAAAACTAACATAAAAACATAAAACATGATACATAAAAATAATGTAATGTAAAAAAGAAGCAAATGATCACAATTTTAAAATGAAAAAAACTCCTTTAACTTGTGTTTTACTTACAAAATATTGTTCCTAGTACCGAGTGTTGCCTCCTCTGGCACGAATAACTGCTTCCATCCTTGTAGGCATACTCCGAATAAGGTTGGCTACCCTATCTTGAGGAATCTGGTTCCACTCATGTTCCAAGGCAATCCTGAGATCTTGGAGGTTACCTGGAGGGTTCTGTTGCCGTCGGACGGACGTCCCAACATGGTCCCAAAGATGCTCTATAGGATTGAGGTCCGGGCTGCGAGCTGGCCAGTTCAAAGTTTGGATACCGACCTCATCCAGGTACTCCCTGACAACATTTGCTGTGTGAGGCCGGGCATTATCGTGCATAAAAAGAAATTGATCGCCTATAAACGGGCCAAAAGGCACCACATATTCTTCTAGGATGTCCGTGATGTACGATTGTGCATTAAGAGTCGGTCTTCGGAACACATGGAGGTCTGTCCTAGCCTCTAAAGAAATGCCACCCCAAACCATCACTGACCCTCCTCCGAACTGCACTCTCCCCGCTATATTGCACTGAGCATATCGCTCTCCTTGTCTTCTCCACACTCGCACTCGACCGTCTGCACCATAGAGGCTATACCTCGACTCGTCTGAAAACAGAACAGAGGCCCAATCAATTTCATTCCAGGCGGCATGTTCTCTACAAAACTGCAGGCGAGCTGCTCTGTGTGCTGGGGTGAGTAGAGGACCGGAAGCGGGTACCCTGGCGTGCAGGTCAACTTCAGCGAGCCTTCTTCGTACTGTGAGTGCACTGATGTTCACACCCCGAGCAACACGCAGCCGGTGAGAGGTCTCGACTGATGATTGGAAACGGTTTCTGAGGGATTGCATGACAATGAAGCGATCGTCAGCTGGGACTGTCGCTCTTGGACGCCCTGATCCTGGCCTCCTCACGTAGCTTCCTGTATCCCGATACCTCTGGACAGCACGCCGAACCGTTGTTTCAGGGAGCCCTAGGGTTCTGGCGGCATATCGTTGACTTCGGCCGTCCTCCACCAATGCAATAATCTGAGCGGCTACAACTCCATCCAAAACCATTTTACCTTTTCAAAAACTTTTTTTTTCTTAAAGAACAAAGTTTTCAAGGCAAAAAAATCAGTGCGCGTGAATAGACAACTGGAGACAAACTGAAGCATAGTCCGTCGACTATGTCGCTTTATCTTAATGCCCTTATTCTTAAGCCTAGTGAGAATTTTAGGACAGGATTAGTGCGAACTAATCCCTCTTGACCTACCGTATCTCTGTCATTACCTCACGCTCTACAATATTTCTTTCAGATAAGGTTTTTGCATAAAATTCAAGGTGCGCCGGTTTTTTTGAACACCAGTGTATATATATATATATATATATATATATATATATATATATATGTATGTATATTTCAGTATTACATCCGTCCTACTTGTTTTTACAGCCCTGATGAAGGCTTGAAGTTGAAGCCGAAACGTCGGCACAATAAAACTACATTTTTATGATAAAATGTAGTTTTATTAAATAGCAGTGACCGAACCCCGACAATCCCTACCTAGCAATTTTATTTTATTTTTTGATTCTTCCTCTAATTTGCATGAGTGCGGAATTGGATTAGCTTAGAAAGCTTACATATGAATGTTGAATGGTATGAGAACGGAAAATATTATCTTTATTGGTTCTTGTTGCTGAATATGCCAAGAAAGGATTAGAGTAAGTCCCAAGCTGATCTCTGTAAGCAATAATGTAAAAGCAGTTAAATTGCTGTTTCAAATTCATAATAATATTTTTTTTTTTTTTTAATTTAGGAAAGTAATAAAAATACTTCGGCATTTCCCTTTAGTTGCAAAAGCGAGAGTTGCTTAAGTAGCCTTGAGTTACCATTGTCCTGTTAAATTTTAATTATGGTTTATTGATCATTTGACTAGATGTGTAAATTAATATATTGTGTCAAAATCAGGCGTATTGAGACCCTATTGATGGGCTCAATCAGTCAAGTGAATTGCGTCAATGGGATCCAGGCCCCATTCATCTCGCAAATATCTCTCATTGATGAAACAGACAGTCGCACAAAGGTAGCTGAGCAGCTGGTAGTAGCATTGATGGCAATACCTCGTTGGGAATTCTCTCAATCAGCCTTGATTCAACCGTCCGCTCCACACTTCAAACGCAGAATTTGATGGGCTAAATTAGATCGAAACGAGCTAATGACTTGAATTATTTCCGGCTCCACGAATTTATAGGGATCATGAGAGTAAATTTGTCTTCAATAAATATTTTATATATATTAAATTCGAATATAGATGAAAATAAACATTTTTAACCTATTCTCGGCTCTTAAATAAATATGAACGAGTATTTATTCTTCAAACGAGATGATTGTATTATTTTTTTTTAGAAAATTCAACACTCCCGTGACCAATAGGGTAATTTAACTACTTTATACACCACGGAAGGCTGTTTTGTACGAAGGATGAAAAACTACAATCAGAAGGCTTGCCGTCATATGTATAAGACAATGTTATTCAAAGTTGATAATTTTATCAGGATTTAAAAATCAAAATCAGGTACCGGTTAAAAGCTCAGAGGGTCTCTGACTGTCCAAAAGGCGTCATTAGAATTTAGGACGATGATTAGGATTTAAAATGGAAAAAAATCGCATTATAAAAGGGTGGCAACCTGTAGATAGCCCGGCGTTAATAGCCCAAGTGTCGATTCGCCTTTAAACAGACATAAAAACAAAATACAATAATACCCTCGTGAGGTCAGATAAAAGCGGAGACCGAAAAATAATGGACTATGGGTACAACCCAGGTATATCGTAAATCAAAAAATCAGCCTTACCTTTAGGCCATTCTCCTCCGGGTACACAGCATTGAAGGGTGAGAAGAAAGGAAGAGGTCGAAGGAGAGGATTGAGGAAAGTATGGGAAAATCTAACCATTCACCGAGAGGGCAGCCTGAAGAATACTGCTGGAACCGGGCATAAAATGCCAAAACAACTTGATAACGCCAAAAGCAGTGGGTTACCAGACACCGTGAGAGAAACTACTGGCATAAGAAACACCTTGTATAATTGTGTCGGGAGCACTAAGCACATGGACATGAGGTGGTAAGCCTGTTAGAACCTTTCTCATTGAAGTCAGTCTTAGGAATGGACACGAGGTGGTAAGCCTGTTAGAACCTTTCTCATTGAAGTCAGTCTTAGGAATGGACACGAGGTGGTAGACCTGTTAGAATCTTTCTCATCGAAGTCAGTCTTAGGAATGGACACGAGGTGGTAAGGCTGTTAGAACCTTTCTCGTTGAAGTAAGTCTTAGGAATGGACACGAGGTGGTAAGCCTGTTAGAACCTTTCTCATTGAAGTCAGTCTTAGGAATGGACACGAGGTGGTAGACCTGTTAGAACTTTTCTCATCGAAGTCAGTCTTAGGAATGGACACGAGGTGGTAAGCCTGTTAGAATCTTTCTCATTGAAGTCAGTCTTAGGAATGGACACGAGGTGGTAAGCCTGTTAGAACCTTTCTCGTTGAAGTAAGTCTTAGGAATGGACACGAGGTGGTAAGCCTGTTAGAACCTTTCTCGTTGAAGTAAGTCTTAGGAATGGACACGAGGTGGTAGGCCGTCTCTCATAGGTTATTTATTTATTTAATTTATGATGAGCTTTGTAACGTTAGCGGTGATCTCATGATAAATTTAGTAACACGTTCTTTGTCCAGTCAAGAGAGGAAAAAACAAAAACCAAAACAGCGCCACAACATTAGGAATTAAATAAACAAACTATTTCAGTGATTTCCTGTCGTGCAAGTATGCTTAACAATCATATACAAAGACATATGTATATAATCCATTCATGTCTACGTAGACATGCATGTATGTTCAAACAAGGAGAAGGCAAAATAAAAAATAAATAAATTGAAAATGTAAAAAAAAAGAAAATAAAGAATAAATAAATAAAGGATAAAAATTACTGCATAATTTGTTGTAAAAAAAAAAAAAAAAAGGCGGTAGAGAAAGTTAGTTCTGGTAAATAATATTTTGTTTTACATGTTTAGAGTTTTAAAATAATCTCATAGATTATAGGACCGGTGGTTCCTAGATACCAGTTGTCACAAAAAAAAAAAAATTAAAATATTTGAATGCCTCTCACACAAATTAATATTAATTCTAATAATAACTAGTCCTCAAAATTATTATTTTTTTATGAAAATAACAAAAAAATACCATTAAAGCAATTTCATTTTCTGACATAATTGAGATGAGAAAACTAATTACCAAGGTGCTAATTACCTTGGCAGCCGGAGCACCTATAATTAATAAATAAAAAACAAACTAATTACCACTTTCGATGCCGCCCAAATACATAAGTGCGGCTCAATTGGCCGCACTTAAAAATTAAAATAAGTAAAATTAAAAAAAAAAATCCAAAAATGATAAAATAAAAAAAAATTAAAGAAAGTTGAACCTTCCTGAACCAACGTGACACTTGAAATACGGCAAGCCTAACTGTTTGTCAGTTGAAGTTTGTAAGATTTTTCTCAAACGTATACATTTCTTGATTTCGGTCACAGCGAAAAATTATTTTATAATTTTGTGTAAAACTTTATAATGACTAATATTATTTTCAATTATGGAAATAAATGATTACCAAGGGTATTATTAATAGTAAATTAGAAGTTCTCTTCGGAAGGTGTTAAATGCTTAACTAGTTTGTGGGCGATCTGACTGACTTTATGAAGGAGATATTCTCGGCTCTTCGGCATTACCGTTAAGCTTGGTTGATTTCATATTGAAGTGACTCCTAGAATAGGTACGGATATTGTACAGGTAATCAAGGCTATCTAATTGTGGCTTATTTAGTGAAGCGTGAATTAACTGAAAATTGGCCGCCGATCTGAGATCATAGAATTCATCTTGTGAAGATATCTATAGATTTAGAAAATTAGTAATCCACATTTTATAGTATGATCGCTTTATTTATTAGAATATATGTTGGGCGGGATTAGAATGAAAAATAATTAATTAAGTCAATTCACGAATTCAATAGTTATTTTTTATTGAGCTTCCCCCTAATAGATTTGAAATAAGTTATGTAATTTCCTTTTCGTTGGAGCTGAGTGAAATTAGGATATTGCAATGGTTATAAATACACTTTTAAACCCATTTTACAGATTTGATCTACAAAAAAAAAAAAAAAACATAGGTTTATACAAGCGCTAGCAGGATACTAATATTTATGGAAAAATTGTAATTATTTATGTAATTTAGTGAATCTAAAAATAATTTTACAGGTATAAATATTTTGTATTATTATTTTAAAAAATACACTATATACATTCACCTATTAGTAATTTGATTAAAACCGCTCTGCCGTTTGACGTTCACTGATGTCTCTTCAGGGACATTATGACTCGGTAAAAAAAAAAGCTAACAGCTGACGCTCAGCGCTCAGCCAAGCCCATGATCTAAGGTTTTAATATAAAGTTGTTAACTAGTCGTAGTGTCCCTGAGGAGTCTAAAGGGATGTGAAATTGGTAGTGTGAAATTCTACCTAATTTATAACAAATTGATTAAACAATTTTGGGTAAGTTTTGAAAGTCACTAATTAATTTACAGTTTTTCGTTCCTTTTTGTTTTTGTTATAGTTTAGCTAAATCATGTTTAAGATATTATCGAAGCATCCAATTAAATTTTATAAAAAAAATGTATATTTCCTAGAATCATTATTTAAAAAAAAAATAAAAAGACCTGCATTCTGACTGGCTCAAAGGTAAACCTGGGTTTTTATCGCTCAGATGCATGGTGGATTTATTCATATCACAGCATGACAAATGAATTCGCCCACCAGAGCCAAAGCATATTGTCATATTAGTGCCACTTCAAGGATTGAAATTTATTACAGCATGATCTGGGTTCATAGCTTTGATTTACACAAAAAATGCGGATTTTATTTGGCGTTTCTTATGCCAGTAGCTTCTCACGGTCGATGGTAATCCGCTGCTCTTGGTGTTATCAAGTTGCCCTTTATCGAAGGCTGCCCTCTCGGCGAATGTTGCGATTTTCCCATAATTCCCTCAATTCTCTCAAAACCCTTTTCCATTCTTCTCACCTTTCAATGCCGCTTTCCTGGAAGCGAATGTCCTAATGCTAAGGCTGATCATTCTAGTTACTTATGTATATTATTATAATATGTTTTCTGCTTTCATCTGAGCTCACCAGGGCAATTATTACTATTTTTTGCTACTTATTTACTCTACAGTATTAGTACGACAAATGGAAGCCACTGAGAAAAACTGCTTATGAATTAACTGACGTTTGTCTCCTTTTCTTATAATAATTGCAAGAGTGATAGCAAAATTAGAGGACTGCAAAAGGACGTTGGAGCATGAAGCACTAAGGATGCACCAAATGCATCTAAATGCTGATTCGAAACGAGGAAGACGGCAGACTTGAAAGCCAGCCCATTTGCATTGAGTATGACCTGTTTGAAGTCTTAGCAAGCCAATCTCCAAACCTATCATCCCTTTGCAGGGAGTGTAATTTCTAATCATAAATGATAAAGGGTTATGCGATAATGCATGCTTTGTTCAGACTCATGTTCATAGATTAATAACATCTTCCCCGACATGCTGCTTTTCAGGCGTTGCTTTATCACTGGAATACGATATACCGTATTGCTTAATTCCAAAAATCATGTTTTAGCCTATACCGCAAATATCACCATGCTTGATCCAAGTCTAGTATCTTTCACCATCTCTTATCTGTCGGTCTAGGCCATTCACGCCGGGCTATCTACAGGTAACCCCTCTTCCTTAACATTCATTAGGGAATTTTATCAACGGGATTATTAGAAGCATACCTGCTGCAGGTAGGACTCGAGCCGCATTAGAGAAGCCAAGGCGTTAGCCACTAAATCATGGGGAGATCCCAGAGCTGATGGCATGAGAAACTCTGCTGGAAGGGAAGAGAACATTTTGATGATCATAGAGAATAAGTCCAAAAGTCGAAAAACAGGATACATGAGTTAAGTGCGTTATGACTACACCCACTAAGACTCATTGATCGTGAAATCACTAACTCACAACCTTCATCGTTTGTGACTTATGTAGAATTGGTTTTCTTGTAAAATAGTGTGTTTCTTTCTGTTAAATAGCTGTCCTAAAAATTAAGATTTTGAACGTAAAACGTTATTCTCCGTTGCCATCGATTTATCTTTCAAACACCACTACTAACTTGGGTAATATTGAAATATCCTTTAGAAACACACTTAGGGTGAAAACATAGTGGAGCGGCGAGGGTAGAGGGCAACCGAGAGGGTTGAAAATAGTGCATGTATTTACACTTGCCAAAACATAGTGGAGCGGCGAGGGTAGCCGAGAGGGTCAAACCCCTCTCAGCTACCCTCTTGGCTAGCTCTACACTTGCCGCTCCACTATGTTTTCACTCTTTGTGACGTGGCGCCCTGCGGGGAGTGAGAACCTGCTTTCTCTACCTCTTTGGACTGATAACATTTCACGTTTTATATTTTATTCGGAATTCGCACCACTTGTAAATGTTTACTATCCACAAAAGATAGTCAATTTTCTTCTCCATTTTGGATGTAATAGTTTTTGTATACAATTTAAGATTTTTATTCTTCTGTTTTTTTTTCCCGTGGTCGGTAGGCCTTGGTTCGAAGAGGCGTCGGTTCTAGGGGGAGTCTGGGAGATAATGGCGTCGTAGAAGCATGTGCTAGAAAAAAAAAGTCTTCTTTGAGTTTTCCAGCTGTTTATGGAGGGACTGAGGCGTCCTGTTTGTTAATAATGAAAATGAAGATCCAGTAGCACGAAGAGGCGGCATTTGTCTTCTCCGTTTATCGTTTTGGCCGAACATGTGATTGGAACTCCATGTGGTTGGCTTTTAGAGGATATTATGGGACAAATGAGTGAGTAACCCATACATTTTATCTTCTGCTGGACACCAGGCTCCACGTTTCATTTATCTCCAGGCCTCATTTAAAATTTTGTCGTTCAATTACTGCCATGAGTGCAAGTAACTATCTTGTGCAAATATTAAAAATTTGGGAAAAGTTAAGTTTACTATCGCTAAATAAGTTATTGGCAATGCCAGATTACCAAAATTTTGTGTTGTAATTTGATATTGGTGTCTATGCCAGGTTTTGTACATGTATTTGCAATTCAATAGTTCTTCACTATGTGTTTGCTATGCCAATTTATTGGATAGTTATGGACTTCAGTTTTATCGTCCTGTATTATTCTCATGTAGTTATTGGCCATGCCAGACTATGGAATTTTATGATTCTCGAGAATTGCGTCTTTTTCCAAATTAAATATTATATTTGATATATATGTGTTTATGCCTTTATCGAAAGTCTATTTTTGGCTTCTTCCCAGATTACTGATTGTATCTGGTGTATGTCCATGATTTTATTCAAAGTCTATATTTTTGATTCTTCCCAGTATGATAATTATATCTGGTGTATGTGTATATATATATATATATATATATATATATATATATATATATATTTATGCTTTTATTAAGAGTCTATTTTTGTTCTTCCCAGATTACTGATAGTATCTGGTGTATATGCATATATGTTTATCTATCGATATCTTTTACTATATTATTCAATATTTGAATAATATTAATCCTTCTTGATATTTCTAGGTATTAATGATATTTAAAATATATATATACATGCTTACCCTTTATTGGGAATTTTTTTTTTTTTTTTTTTTGGTATTCATAGATATTGATTGTGTTTGGGTATATGGGTGTTTACATTTTTATTGGGAACTATTTGTGGTATTTCAAGATATTTACTATATTTAAGGTATATATATATATATATATATATATATATATATATATATATATATATAGGTATATGTATTTGTTTTGTTTTTTTCTGGGAACCTTTTGTACTTATCTCAATATAGTTACCAGCTCTGAGTATCTTGTTGTGTTCTTTTTTTATTTGGATCACCTGGGTTTCATACCTCATTGAACCTGGCTATCCGTTGGTCTATCCGGATAAATTGTACCACCCCAGGTGTTGGTAAGTGAGTCTCGCTTTAAATTGTTTTTTTATAGTTTTAATATTCTTTCAAATTAAATTTATTTCGGTACACCTTACTATGAGTAAACTGTTAATTTGTTCCATTATTATTAAAGCAATAAGTAATTGTTCTGAGCCTGGCTTAAGCTACTTAATTGGTAAGAACTCTTCTGTGCATAATTGTCTGCGTTCTGTCAGATTAGGTAGCGATCCCCCAAAAAATAATTTTATTTATTTGGACGTACACCGCCTGCACTTTCAAGTTATGTAATATTGAAATAATATTAACAAAACAGGATAATGAAATACTCAGAATACTTACTGGGACGAGCAAAGAATATGTGCTGATGAGGTAATAATTGTGAAGGAGTCCTTCCAAGTTTTAATTCCTATCATAAACTAGAGATGATTACTATGTCTATGGAAAAAAACAAACAAACAGGATCCTCGGAATATCGGCATAGTCAATGTTTTGATATTTTAATTGAATGGGTTTATGCTTAGAATGCACTTAAAAGGATAATACATAACTACCTACATTTATCTTCAGCCGTGAAATATTTACTGTGCTGAGTTTACGAGTTCGTATTACGGCAGAACGATGGATAAATTATTTGTACAGCCGTAATTGGGAAATGTTGATGAGTACTGTTGTTTGTACTGGAAATGGAATATCTCTGTCATTTATTTATATGTTTTCAGAATTTTCTATCAGATCAATGCCAACGTCATACGGACTTATTTATTTTGGTTCAATGTTGTCAGTCGAACCAGATGATCTTTATTCGTTATTATTTTGCCTCTATATAGCCGCTGATTGAATGTGAAATATTGACATTTCTAGCAGCAATGTTTACTGACCACAAATTGCATTCATAGCTCTAAAGTGCAACATAGCGGGCAGTAGATTGATTTAGTTCTCACAAGAATGTTTCTAACAAACATTCCTTGCCTATGATTATATCTCAATACAATCTTGATTGAATTGCAACACCAATATGTACAGCTGCCGAAAGAGTAGTAAACTTGTAAAGCGCAGAATTAATGTCTTAAATATTTTCTATGCAAATACTAGAACAAATCAGTGTTGAGAAAAACAAACGTTAGTTTACTCTGAGGTCAGTCCATTTCAAATCATCCAGCTAAATAGTGAAATGAAACCCATGTCCTCAGAATTGCCTGAAACTTTTTTATTTGTTGAACTGGTCATTCTAATGATATATTCCAAATTTTAGTTAGATATCTTCAATACTTTTTGAGTTATGAATTTTCAAAGTTTTCTATAAAACTTTTTTTTGCTTTTACTGACGATTTTAGTCAAAGCGACTTTCATTTACTAAAAAAATCATTACTCTGTTAATGTTATTGATATCTCAATGGGATTTTCACCAAAATGATCACAATAATATTTTGAATATGGGAAAAATATATTTACTATCTGTTATTTTTCTGGTTGCTAAGTATATTTATTTAAAAACAACATTTTAATTTATAATAAATTGAAATCATAAAAATTTCAAAAATCGATAAAAATAAAAGGCGCTCCATAAAATAAAGTTCTTTTTCATGGATACATTCTTAAAAGTATAAACTATTAGATTTTAAAAGAAAAAGTCTGGGATTTTGCTGTTAAGTATTCTTAAATCAATAAAATAATATAAATTCCTTTTTTTTAATAATTACCTACTTAAACGTCGGGCGTGGTCGGTTCCTGAATGGGTGACCGACCCTGTGGTGTTGGCATTATAAAAGGGTGGCGACCTGTAGTTAGCCCGCGCGCTAATAGCCAAACAGTATATGCGCCGTAAAAAAAAGAAGAAAAAAAAAAGATTAATATGAGTGTACAGAAGCTACATTTACTATTACTTAGGTTAATCTTAATATAAATTTATGTAAATAAACTATTTTTAAAGTTTACTATAAACTTAGTTTCTTATTATTCTAATTGACTTCAGTGAAAACTATTCGTTTGTGTTGCAAAATGAAGCCAAGATTATTATTGGAACAACAACAGTTGTTCTTTTTATCTAGTTGTGATCTATACAAGACACGAAAACACCAAAGTTCTGAAAGTTTCCGATCTCTGTGAGGTATCTGATGACTTGGAAGATGATGTGGCATTTGTCTATGAAACTCAAAAGGTTGTCACAACATTTCTGAAATTAATTATCCAGAAGTAAAAACTGTGATGGTGTTTTTTGCTACCAGTCATGGGAAGTCCCCTCGTGACGGTATTGGCGGAATTATCAAGCGGATTGTAATAAAAGCAAACCTTCAATGTACTCCAGGACATTTTTTGGATTTTATAATACAAAAATAGATAGCATAAAGCTTACTCTGGTTAAAAAGGAAACAACAATAGATTCTAAGCAAAAACCGGAGGATCGTTTCAGTTCAGCCAAGACTGTGTCCGGAACACGTAGTTTTTACCATTTTTAACCAAAATTTTACTTACTTAAATTTTCGGGAACTGCCAAAACTAAGTTTATAGTAAACTTTAAAAATAGTTTATTTACAGTTTATATTAAGATTAGCCTAAGTAATAGTAAGTGTAGCTTCAGTACACTTATATTAATCATTAAGAAGGTAATTTTATTTTTTTTTTTTTACGGCGCATCAACTATTTGGCTATTAGCGCCGGGCTATCTACAGGTCGCCGCCCTTTTATAATGCCAACACCACATAGTCGGTCACCCATTCAGGTACTGACCACGCCCGACGTTTAAGTAGGTAAATATTAAAAAAAAAGGAATTTATATTATTTTATTGATTTAAGAATACTTAACAGCAAAATCCCAGACTTTTTCTATTAAAATCTAATAGTTTATACTTTTAAGAATGTATCCATGAAAAAGAACTTTATTTTATGGAGCACCTTTTATTTTTATCGATTTTTGAAATTTTTATGATTTCAATTTATTATAAATTAAAATTTTGTTTTTAAATAAATATACTTAGCAACCAGAAAGATAACAGATAGTAAATATATTTTTCCCATATTTAAAATATTATTGTGATCATTTTGGTGAAAATCCCATTGAGATATCATTAACATTAACAGGGTAATATTTTTTTTAGTAAATGAAAGTCGCTTTGACGTAACTCAAAAGGTATTGAAGATATCTAACTAAAATTTGGAATATATCATTAGAATGACCAGTTCAACAAATAAAAAAAGTTTCAGGTAATTCTGAGGACATGGGTTTCATGGCCTGGATGGTCTGATATGGACTGACCCTCAGCCTAAAAATGAACTCACAATAGTTTTTTAGTTTTAATTTTAGATTAGTTTTAGATTTGCATTTTTACTTATAGTATCGGTTTTTAGTATGGTAATTAGTTTCAATTAAAAAAAAGTGACCTCAATTTATGATTTTATTTTAGTTTTAATTTTTAATTATTCACTAATTAGTTTATTACAAAAAATATACTATGCATTTCCTCCATTCACTAAACTAATGCATACTTTGATTCAGAACAAGGGTAAACAAATAGGTATGTATGTATTCTTGTTTAAATAAAGAATGCTTATTTATGAACAATAATGGAAACAAATAGAAAATGAGGTTGCAATCCAAACAAACAAACATTGATTTACATTAATTCGCGTTATTTTTGTGAAACTAAACTAAACTAAAGCTTTAATTTAGTTTTTAATCAATTCCCAATGGTTTAGTTTTAGTTTAAATTTAACTAATATCGATTAATTAATTTAATTGTAGTTTTAGTTTTTTTAGGTTGCAATTTTTAGTTTAGATTTAGTTTATTCCAAAAATTTAATGTAATTTTAATTTTAGTTTTAGGTTTTAGTTTTGCCTAACATTTGAACAAATATAGAAATGAAGGTAAATGTTTACGGGTTACCTGGCCACTCTCTGCTATGACTTGCTCTGCAATGGAATAATAAAGCAATGCATTATTTTTAGTAAATATTATAATTTAATTACCCAATAATAATCTGATATATTATGTACAAAAAGCATAATGAAAGAACCCCCGATGAGCATGATTATTTCAGAAACGCGTCAAGTGCACTTTTTAAAATTTTGGGAAAACTAAAAAAAAAAAACATGCTAATTTTAAAATTAGTAAAGATTTTGGTTAGGGAATATATCAAAGTGTTTCTTATTGTATTACAAAAACGAATAGTGCTTAGGATTAATTCTTAAAATTAGGAGGTTTTTTCGTTTTCTCAACATTTATAAAAGTGCACTTGAAGGGTTTCTGAAATAAACGATTCAATTATGAACAGATGACATAATTTAAAATCGTGCTAAAAATTTAAATTCTTTGTAACAAATTTGATATAAAAAACAATTACATTTTGAGTATAATTAAAAATTTATCGGTATTCAATAACAAAAAAAAATTAAAAGCGGTCTTTTTCTAATGAATTATTTGTCTAAATTTATACCGAAATTTAATTTATTAAAATATAGGTCAATCAATAAGAGTTGACAGATTTATTTTACTCAAGACATTGAAAACCTCACTTAGCAGATGGTTATCGAAAAAAAAAACTCTCAGGAAAAGTTTGTTTTTCCCAGTCGAAGGGAAAGAGCTAAAGTTAAACTAGGAGCATCACAAGCCAGCAATTAAAAGTTGTTAACGCCTGTTTACCAACAAATTACACGTCTTGGCTTTTTTCCCTTCCTACACGAGGATACTTTACAAGACTTTAATTGATTTTCACAAGTCAGGGATAGCCTTTCTGTTCTCTTGTAGAATCCAGATAGACTTTCTTCGTTAAAAGGAATTCTTCAAAGAGGAATTTATAGCTGCCTAGAGGTAGACTTCTCAGAATAAAAAATATAAAATAATTTGAAAAAGAAAACTACCATTGTGAAATATTTCGGCATAATAATTGATAAAACAATATTTTACAAAATAAAAAGACTGAATGAATGAATGTAAATTTATTTCGTAAATAAATATCCCACAAAAAAAGTAACGTTGAAAAAAAAAAGTTCCAGGCCCCTCCCAAATCAGGTTGCCTATGAAAGTTGTTATATCACAGTATTGAGCCAAGTTTTAGGCTCTTAATACCTTTTGAAGAACCTAAAAATAGCCTCTCACTTATTTGTGAAATTCCAATTTGGCTAGTTTTCGTTAAATTCTGAAAGAAACGACTGGATTTATCATAAAATGTCTGTCATTTAAAGATTTAGGCCCTTAGGACAACGATTCTGGGTTATCATCTTTTAAGCTCTTCAATGACTTAAAACGACAAAATTTATATAAACTCTATGTAAGTTAAAGTAACCACGGCCGTGTGTACGTTAACGAAAACTAGCCAAGTAGGAATTGCACAAATAAGTCAGAGGATATTATTAGGTTCTTGACAAGGTATTACGAGCCTAAAACTTTGCCCAATACTATGATATCATAACATTATTTTGGAAAACTGTTATTGGGAGGGGCCTGGAACTTTGAATTTTTTCAACGTTAGTTTTTTGGGGAAATATCAATACTTTTTGTAAGCGAATTTTAAGTTGGCACCGTCGATTTTTCGCAAGGACGTGAACTATGTTTTATTATTCTATCTACTTATTATCGTGTAGGTATTTTATTTTTTATAGCTTTGCTAGCTGTTGCGTTTCTTAAAACATCAAATATAGGTTCTCCATACAGAGACGATTCATTTAATACCCTACATGATGGGTTTCCGCAGGAACAACAAGTACAAAACTGCCCCCCCCCTGAAAACGGAGTCAAACACAACTTTTCAGGTTTTTTCAAATTTTGCCTTTAATAACAC
The DNA here is from genome assembly GCA_946811695.1 of Gonocerus acuteangulatus. Taxonomy (NCBI): domain Eukaryota; kingdom Metazoa; phylum Arthropoda; class Insecta; order Hemiptera; family Coreidae; genus Gonocerus; species Gonocerus acuteangulatus. The sequence continues at coordinate 97,519,483 of OX328124.1, read as the reverse complement.
CCTAATGTCTGTCATCCTGCTAAATTTCAAGTCTCTAGGTTCTTGTGAAGTGCCTAATATTTTTTATGAGTGAGTAAGTCATATACATACCGATCTTCCATCGCCAATACACCAACTATATAATGTAGAGTTATGAACCTTTCCTATTTTACTTGCAACTATTCGTATAATACCTATGTAAAATTTCATAAGTTTATCTTTAACTAGTTCATAGATATGAGAGGGTAACAATCTGCTCTAATACGGCGTGTAATATAAACAGAGTGTGCGTAGGCCGGAACTTAGCTGTATGTTTGTGTGTACACACAAATTTCATTCACCTGTATATTCGTGACATATGGATTATGGTAATTTGGATGCTTTGACTGCTAGGGTCATTAGCACCAACAATACTTATTATAAAAATTATTATTTTATTTTGGTTGGACATTTTATAGGCATCAGGAGCGACTATTGTTGACGGCCCTGTCAATATAGGAGTTTCTGATTTAACTTTAACCTGTAGTTTATAATCAGCTTTAACCTTCATTAAATATTTGCCGGCAATATAACCTCGCATGAATGGCTAAATACTCCCCGGCTCCACTAATCTTTACGATATTGCCAACTTGCTGGAACGAGAGCCCTATAACCAAAATCGAAGTGAGAAATTATTCCTCGCCAAGGTAGAAACATTGTTTGGATATTAACAAAATGAAATAGCACATGGTACACTAAAACTGAGTTGAACCATTTTTATTAAATATTTTTTGCGTAAAATTTCAAAAAACAATACTTGCTTTTAATGATTTATTTCTCTAGTTTTTCTATAAGCAAGGAAATTCGATTTATAAGATCTGTCATATGATCCAATCCAGAAGTACATACATACTAAACATTTTCACTTAGGATGAACCTTCACCAGTCTGGTTGGTTGACTGGTAAAGGTTGTAAAAAAAAAAAAAAAAAAAAAAAAAAAATATCGTTTAGAGCCTTCTGCTAAAATTCAGGGACCAAAATACCCTTTAGGTCCACCCAACAAACCTATGTAATGTACTGTATAACATACAGTATTCTTTTCCGTATATGGCCACCGCGCATGCGCGAACGCCAGCGGACACTTTTTTGTAACGTTTTTTTTTTTTCAGTTTAGTCATCGCAAAAGCATATTTATGCTAAAACGTTTCGTCAACCATAGCTCTCGAAAATACTGGTTGTTCTATTTTTGTTTTGTAGTATACATATATACATAGAGGCCCGGTGTCCGTGAGTGCTAAGGCGTATTCAATCCGTGCCTAATGTTGTCTGTTTGATTCCCACTAGGAGTGGTGGCTTTTTTTTCGAAAATAATAACAAATCAATTACTATGGCAGAATATAAGTAAATGGCAAAATTAAACAAAATCATAATAACAATCAGAAAGACTAATAAAACCGATATGTATACCATTAAGTGATTCTTGGACTAAAAGTCTTAATATTTGTAACTTATTAAACCGTTTTGATTGCATAACATCGAAAGAACGATAACTACAGGACATACGACATCCTGAACTGACTGTAAAAATTATATCTCCTTGACTATATGAACTGAAAAATGTAACAAGGAAACCTGCTTGACGTAAGAATATTTTAATTGTAAATAAAACGCTACTGGCTATATTACCACAAACATATCTTGAATATCTTTCATGAAATATTTTTCATTGAAGCCTATATGTCTTATTGCCTATGTTGCATAAACAATTATAAATAAATAAATTAGAGATGTGGGTATTAAACGAAAAAGAACCCTTTTTAGAATAATTAATTAAACTCTATATTAAAGAATCCACAGAAAATATATCGCACAAGTATTTCTAAAGTGACACAACTCAAAATAAAACTCAACTGAAAATGTGTCACTCTTGCCAATGTACGGACCTTAGGATTGAGATTGGAAGGGTGACACAAGTGCCCTCTGGTGTACAAGCTCTGAAGCTAGGTACATACAGTTTTGATGGTTGATAAAGAGATATTTACGATGTTATTCATAGTCATAACTAAGACGGTGTGAATGAAACCGATTTTTGAGTTGTGTCACATTAGAAATACCTGTGCGATATGTGAAATTAATTCTAGAAATACAGAATTTCTAATATACTTCCTTATATTTCAAGGAATAGTTTACTTGTATACAAATATAAATGAAATGGAAATATTCTGAAACGATTTTACTTCATGTCCTCAAGATTAAAGAGCCCAGTAAAGTCTTCATGTTACATTTCTCCAACTTGATAAGGTCGTTTGGCTTAAAATTTCCCAGATCCAATTATAAATACAGAGATAGAGGTAAAACGAACAGACCGAGAGAGCAGGTAGAAGAAGAGAGTATGTACATAGGGACGTGTGTAATGTTCTTCCGCTCACAAATATAGACATAATGCTACACATACACACATGAACGTTGAAATGGGTAAAAAGACACAGCGGACGCACATAAAGGAGCACAGTTCAATAGCGCTCATCACGTCGTTCCACAAAGAGGTGGGAAAATGAGCTACAAAGGAGTTCGTTAAGCGCCCTCTGGTGGCCGAACTCACCGTCCTATATTTGCGTATAGCACATTTACAACGTTCATTTTTTTTTTTTTTTTTTTTTTTTTTTTTCCTCTTGGTCTTTATTTTATACATACCTTCGATATATTTGAGAACCGACTTATCCCGCTTTGTTACATAACATTCAGCTTCTTCTTTTCGAAAAAAAAAAATAACAGTTAATATTTGTACTTCGGACATATTTTTTCTTCTGATATTTGAGTTATAACCCCAGGTTAATGAAAAATGATTGGTATTGTATTATCCAGAATTGAGTAAAAAATAAAAGAGGAAAAATAATTGATAGAATTTTATCTAGTGTTGAAAAAAATGGCTGATAGAGTTTTATCTAGTCTCGAATAAAAAATAAAGTTGAACAATTGAAGGGGTCGGGGCAAAATAGTGCCAAGCAACATTTTACAAAAAGTTAACTGTAGCTGCTATGTGTTGGATATTATGTGGGACTATCTCTATATGATGCAAATGCTATTAAAATATTACTACAAGCTCTGTATTCTACTTAATCGTGTAGCCTCTAATCATTTCAACTGATAGTCCCACAGAATATCCTACATATAACAGATACAGTTAAGGTTTGTTAAAAATGTTGCTTGGTAGTACTTTGCCCCGACCCCTTCAATTGTTGACAGCGTTTTATATAACCTTCATTTTAAAATACAACAAGAAAATTTAGCGTTTTGACTATTCTATAATATAAAATTAAACAATAAAAATGATTGATGATGTTTTATCAAGTATTGAATAAAAAATAAAGAAAGAAAAATAATTGATCCTAAAGAAAACTATTGATAGCGACTTATCTAATTCTGAATGAAACTTGAAGTATAAAAATCAATTTCTGAATAAAAATGATTAGCAATCTTTGAATGCACCATTTCCACTGGGACACCAAAGGTGAGCAATATAGGGCGTATACAGTATTTGGACGGTTACCGCAATGCAAAATCAAATGCCGTTGACATTTCTTATGATTGGCGACCTATAGATAGCCCGGCGGTAACAGCCCAGAATTTCATACGTCATTAAAAAAATTTAGATAAAAATGATGTTATCCAGTTGTGACAAAAGCTCTCGTAATAATAATAAATAATACCGCTTTATTCCAGCCTTTAAAAAAATGATGAAAATAATTGTTAGTCGTCAATAAAAAATAAAACAGGAAAAATTATAGACAACGTTTTATGTAGATCTGAATAAATATTATATAAGAGCATACACATAGAATATTTAGAGCTATTAAGTTGTACTGACATTCAAGGGTTGAATATTACAATAGTCAAAGTAAAATATATTATTGGGGTCTCCCGTGGTCTAATGGCTAGCGCCTTGGATTCATAAGCGGGAGATGGTGGGTTCGATTCCCAACCTCCGGCAGGAATTTTATCATCCCATGGCTCGCTGGTAAAATTCCTCGCTGCACCCTGGATGTCGGCGCTAATGACCTAGATGTAGATGCACCGTAAAAAAAAAAAAAAAAAAAAAAAAAAAAAAGTTATTATTTATAAAAAAAAAAAAATTAACAGACATTAGTTGAAATTAGATGTGGAAAAATACTACTTATGAAGGGATAAAAATCTGTCTATTTAAAGCAGCCTAACGTACAACATTATTCTAAATGATTCGCTTGGAGTGCGAGCACATGAGTAAGGGAATGTTTGGCTATAGGGCCTAAGTCAGCATAAGCCTGATTCATACTGCCTCGTCACGCTAGGCTTCCTTAATGACTCATAGTAATATTGGCCCGTGTCAATTTAACGCGCCTTCTCAGAAATATTCTATGGAGATGTCTATAAAATTCTGGTTTACCCTCTGTGCAGAATTCTGATTCATTCTGAGGCTTCTGATGGTCGTCAATAAATGGTTAAACCTGCGACTGCTTGGGAAACTAGATCTCACTTGGAAAAACTGAAGCTCTTGTCCGTCAGATTGTCCGCACCCTACGTAGGGTGCATATCATTTTACCATCGACTTACAACGAAATAAACTTGCTCTTTCATAGAAAAAACACTCCTGCGAGTGTTTTTTTTTTTTTTGTTTTTGTCGTAACTTAAAATTAAGGTATTTTTTATTCCTTTTAAAAAAATGACTGCCCAGAAATATACATAATAAGATGAAAAATAATAATTTACAAATTCAACCATTCCTGTTGTTTATTGAAATGCGGGTGGTACAGAATTCACGGTAGTAATAAAAAATAGATAATGTGTATTTTATTCTTCAGGTTTCTGAAGCGTATACTATATACTATTATGTTTTATTAATTATTAATAAAAGTCCGTAACGCAAGAGCTGCATAACTAAGGTCCTCAGAATTAGAGTAGTGTAGACTGCATTCGTGAATAAGTTGATTAAAATAGCCTACATAAATAAAATAAAAATAACATGAATAGTTCTGCTCTCTTACATTTGTAATGAGTTAATGTTTATAATAATTATTTCGTAAGCAATTTCATTCCAGAGTTTTGTGTATTCGTGGCAATACACTACTTAATAAATAGACAAAAACTTCATATGTTCGTCTATAGATCCTGATAAATAATAAAAGGGTCCACATGTAAAAAGAGAACCGATTGTTGTAGAAGTCAGAAGAAAACAACCAATATAGTCATAAAAAAGTAGAGGTGCTCCTTGTGGTAGCTTTGCCAACCTAAGTTTGTCGGCTAAATTCAAGTCAAACATAGCACAAAGAACCCCCCCCCCCCTCCCAGTATACCGATATAGCTTATTTTTACAACACTTCTTTCTCATTAGATACCCATGACATATAACGTGTTTCGATACAATACAACAGAAATTACGACCGGTATGAGCAAATTACTAATTTGGGTCAGGAGTAAATACTTCTTCCTAATGAACAAATTTAGTTTATTTTTACGACACATTGTTCTCTTTCGGTGACTAATTCGATGAATACCGTGATTCGTTGAAATATAACAAAAATTACGGCCGGTATGGGTAAATAACTACTTTGGGTCCGAAGTATCCCCTCCCCTTCAGACCGATTTTCCTGGTTAACGAACTCATTCAACCGTTTGCCACGGGGAATACTCTATACCAAGGTTCCTGGTAAAAAAAACAAAACAAAAACTCTCGCATGTATTATGTTAACAGATACACACATATATCTATATAAATTTCAAGGGGGTAATTTTCGTCTACTAGGTGGTATCGTTAAGAAATATTTCTAAAAGTCTTTCATGAGTGCAACCTTAATAGCTACTTTCCTTCGGAGGAATGTGCTAAAAGGTGGTAAGTATGCTAAGTAGCTTTATATACGAAGGCAATAAAAAAGTTTTAAGCAATTAACGAAGGATTATAAAACTCTCTAATTTGTACGGGTAAATATTCAAGTATTAAAATTGTGGCACGCATTTAATTTATTTCATAATATTACTGGAATATAAAAGTGAAGAAAAACTAGGAATTAAAATTAAACACTATGAAAGCTGCCGGCCTTCCAAGAGAATGATAGAGCCTCAGGGAGCCATACCACATCCCATCCCAGCCTCCCTAGGGATAAAGCAGACCGCGGCCTACATATGACGGCTCTATTCAAATCGTCCCTATAAACTATAGGTTATCTCTCCTATAGCCTAAACTAAATATTCATAAGTGGAAAAAAATCCGGAAGTTTCATCCTTTATTCTTCATTTAGTTGCTATGTATTTAATCTGTTTAAAGGGACCACCGCCTCAGCAATATTAACAATTAACATTTTAGCTGGAGCTTGAGAATTTTGTTCCTGATTAAAATCAATACCGTATTAAACACAGTTCTACTTCCCTAATATAAAATAAAATAAATTATTCATGTGTTATCTTGAGAAATAAAATTCACTCCAGGAAACTTAATCACTTCCAGCTTCTCCAGGAAAGGAATAAAATCTCACTTTTGAAGCAATCTGTAGGACTTACGAAACTTTTCGACGTTTCGTCCCTGCTATTTCGCATAAAATAACGGCAATGTTGAGATTTTCATAAACCAAATGCTGTCAAAAATACAAATTCTGTTATTAGCAGAATTCCTTAACCAAGGAACTGTTTCTTCGGTAGGTAGTTGTATATATATATATATATATATGTGTATATATATATATATATACACATATATATATATATATATATATATATATATATATATACATATATATATATATGTCTGTGTTCTGGAATCTTCCAAGTTGTATAATTTGGGTGAAATATAGTGTATAATTCGAAAGGTCACAATAAGCACAATCTACATCCTTGTGCATTGTTTTTTCTGTTTCTTTTTTTTTTATAAGGACTTTTTTTTATTGGACTATTAAAGACTTCATTTTAGTGTTTCATATGTAAAATTACGAGGGAACTGAAATATAACCATTTTCAACGCCATATCTATAAAAAATTTTGATTAAACAAAGAATTTTTGTTTTCGTTTTTTACTCCAAAATGACAGATTGAGTTGAACATTTAGGAAAACGTTTGACTTTCGTCATACAAATTATCCTATGGATTTGAAGAAGCACTTTAGAAAAAATGTATTTTATATATTCTTTTGTATAAATCCTCTGTCCATTCCCGTGGTACCTATTCCCGTCCCTCCGATCTCTATCCTCCTACTCATGAAACAGCCTTCTTCGCCCGTTCCTTCATCTCCCGAGCCTCCTCCTTCTGGAACCCTCTCCCTCTTTCGATTTTACACTCTCCTTCCTTACCTGTTTTTGAATCCCACATCTTTGCTTTTCTCCTATCCTCCCAGGAAGACGCTTTATAAGAATAAACCACCATTTTAAGACCAGATTACAGATGCTGTTCGTTTTATGATTTGACATTTTATTCTATTTACCTTTTCTTTTCTTCTTTCTCTCTGCTTCCCCCCCCCCCATTTTACTTTTTAAAATTTTATTTTTTATATTGAACTATTTATTATATTTTTATATTCTAATCCCCTCTGTATAGTATCATCATAATCCTACCCTCCCTCGTCCTGTTCTTACTCCTGTATTCCACAATCCCTCCGTATTCATTCTATTCATTTTAATACGTATCGGCATATGTTTTTTTTACATTGTATAAGATTTTGTAAATTGTATTAGAGTTCATCTCGTTGTTGTCTCTTAGAGTTTTATTTTAATTAGTATAATCTACAAAATTATATTTGTATGTCATTCCTAAGGGACGAAATCCCAGAAAAAAGTATTTTTTTCATTCATTCATCCATCTCCTGCTGACCGTAAATTGTATAATTATAACAAAAATATAAATAAAAAGCATGGTAAGCCAAAACTAATTTAGTAAAACCATCAGTGTGCGTTTGTAGTAGATTAAACTTGAGAATAGGGAACATGAGCACATGAGACCATTAACGAACCTATTAGTGGGGGGACGGCAAGTAAAAAGGAACATCCTTCAAAGGAGCTTGACGATGTACTTAGAAAGACTGTGAACGTTATTAAATATTTATTTACTCTTTTAGAAGGATAAAAGTCATTAGTGATCCGCCTTTTCAGGGTTATGAAGAGAAGAAAAATCCCCCTAGTCTATCATATCATTTTTATCCTCTACTTTTAGGGCACAATAATGCTTCGAATTTGTGCTGGACTACAACGCAATAACGTATGGAAAGTTGTTTCAAGCAGGGTAGTGTAATGTGATCGTTCCACGGGGCAAAGTGGCTGAAGTTAAATATACATATTAATTAACCTGATGAACGCTTTGTGATATAGCTGGGGACGATCATAAATCCAACCAGAATACGTTGAGATTCCTCAGGGCTACAATTTCATATAAAAAAAAGTCCGTCACGTAGGAGCTGCATAACTAAGCACTTTCCTCAGTATTTAGGTAGTGTAGATTGCATTCCTGAATACTTTTCTTAAAAAAAAAACTATGAATTAAAAACAAAATATGAACTTAATAAAACTTCATATTTTCGTCTTTTGAACTGACGCAGGAAGAGGATACAGGACTGTACTAGTGGTAGAAAGCGCTCCTAGCGGCGGCTTTGTGAACCTACTTCTGGCGGGCTAATTCTATTGAAATATAGTACAAAGTAAACCCCCATTTCCGATTTTGCTCATTTTTACAACACTTCTTTCTTGTGAATTACCCACGACGTATACCAAGTTTCGTTACAATACCGCAGAAATTACGACCGGTATGAGTATATTAGTAATTTGGGTCCGGAGTAAACCCTCCCTTCTAATAAACCGATTTAGTTTATTTTTACAATACATTTTTCTCTATAGATTACCACTACGAATACCGAGTTTCGTCGAAATACAACAAACATTACGGCTGTTAGTGGCAAATTGGTTATGTGGGTCCGGAGTAAACCCCCCCCCCCTTCTAATGGACCGATTTAGTTTATTTTTACAACACATTTTTCTCTGGAGATTACCACTACGAATACCAAGTTTCGTTGAAATATATCAAAAACTACGGCTGGCAATGTCAAATAAGTGTTTTGGTTCCGGGATAACCCCCCCCCCCCCCTTCCGTTGGACCGATTTTGGTGGTTTACGAACTCGTTCAATCGTTTGTTAATTGAACGCTGTATACCAAGTTTCGTGACGAAAAAATAAAAACTCTGGCCTCTATCGGTTAACAGACACACACACACATATATATATATATATATATATATATATATATATATATATATATATATATATAGAGAGAGAGAGAGAGAGAGAGAGAGAGAGAGAGAGAGAAATTTTAACAGGGGTCATTTTCAATTTCTACTAGGTAGGATCGATAAAGATTTGAAGAAATTTTTCAAAAATTCCGTCATGAGTCAACCTCAATAGCTACTTTCCTTCGGAGGAAAGTGCTAAAATAAATGATATAATTAAAATTAAAAAGAGAAAAGTGGGAAACAATAGAAGTAACTGAGATGTGTGCCAGTGTTTTCATGTGAGTTGGATATTTTGTGGGTTTGTTTATGTATATATAAGTATGAATATAATCTTTTTTTTTTTTTTTCTACGGCGCATCGACAATTCTTGGCCATTAGCGCCGACATCCAGGGCACGTAACCCACAAAATATCCAACTCACATATAATCTTTTTTTTTTTTTTTTAGCGCCGATATCCAGGGTGCAGCCAGGAATTTTCTCAGCGAGCCCTGAGATGAGAAAATTCCTGGCGCCGGTGGGGATCAAACCCGCCATCTCCAGCTTATGAATCTAGCGCGCTAGCCACTAGACCACGGGAGGCCCCATAATCTTCTTATCTCTTTTTTAATGACACTTTACCTCATTTGTTATTCAATATCTTTGTCTTTTTCTCTCTTTAGAGTAAATATTGATTTTCAGTATTCTTATGTTTTATGTTCTCTATTTATTGCTGAATATAAATACAACGGCATATTTAGGTACACGATTTCAAATATTTGAATAGGGAGTAATGACACAATTTCTTGAGTTCGTTGAAAAGAAAAGATAAAAGCACCGTGGTGGATAAATGTTTTCTTTCTTCATATGGTTCAGTTTTTATTTGTTTGTATGAAGGTATGCATTTAGAAAGGTATACAATTAAAATTAAACTTTGGGTAATATTAAAATTGTGTTTTTCATTGAGAGGAGATCGTTGACCGTCGATGATTCAAGGTAGGAAGGTATATATATATATATATATATATATATATATATATATATATATATATATATATATATATATATATATATATATAGAAAATGAAAAAGAGAGAAAAACATAGTATACAGTTAGAACAACACTGTGCTATAGTAATGCTTAGATTATTAGGAAAACAGATATAAGAATAACAGGTTAGATTAAACAGATATAAGAATAACAAGATGGGCTTACCGATGAGAAAATTGAGAACTATACCTCACAGATGCGGGATCATTTCTGACTGCTGATACAAGGAAACTAGGGGAAAGGGGTTAGCGAGAGGGGGAGGGGGGGTTCTGGACCACCCAATGGACACAGTACCTTGGAGATGCGTATGTGTATAAGTATATGTATATGTATATGTGTATGTGTATAAGTATATATATATGTAGATGTTATTATTAAATCTGTCCTAATTGCTTTACAGCCCTGATGAAGGCTTGAATCTCAAGCCGAAACGTCGGCACAATAAAACCATTTTCACGGTAAAATGTAGTTTTATTAAGTAACAGTGACCGAACCCCGACAATTCCTACCTTAAAATTGTGTTTGTTTTTACCAAATAATGAATGCACGTATGTGTTGAAACGGCTTGTGCCAAGTAAAATAAAGTGCATTTTTGCAAAAAGAATTTATTTTACCTTGTGGAACTAAGAGACTCCACTACTCATTTGTTTAAAAAAAATTTGTAAAATGATCAATAATGCAAGATACTTTATTACATCTAATTTATAAATATTAGTAACTCAAGGGTACGCTCTATCTATTAAAAAAAAAAAAAAAAAAAAAAAAAAGTCCCGTGACAGGCCACTAAGGGCCCAGAGGGACAGATACTGTAGAGGTATTTGATTCTCGACCATACGGCACACTAGGGAGATAATGTGGTCATTACCGCCTGATTTTTGCCTTTGCAGGTACCTATAATTAATATATTAAAGGCTGGACAGTAGAAGAAAAAATCTTTAGTGCACGGGTTTTGAACCTGGGTCCTCCAGTTCATTAGTCGAGTGCTATACCGCTGAACTAACCTCGCCCCAATCCATCGAATCTAACGCTCTATCTATCTGACATAAAAACTAATTCTTCAAGATAATATTTTATTGATATAATGAAACTCAGAGGATCCAAACTTTTTGAAAAAACATTCATTGAAAATTTCTATCTTAGATCATTTTTTTCTTTAATTCTATTTGGTCCAAAATATTTAAGAGTATTGAAATAGTTCATAATACATTAGAATTGTCGGTTTCTTCCAAAAAATAATACATTCTGAGATTATATTTATTTGGCTTATTGCAAAATATATTGAATTTGATTTTTACAACAGGATAATTAAAATAAACGTCCTTTTAAGAAACAAAATAAAATAGCAAGATATTCTTGGCACTCTGTAGTATTAATCAGAAAGAAAATATTCCCTACCTCTTTTGTGCAATTGTTTTTATAAATATAGTACATGAAAATATTGGCTATGATAATACAAGTTTCTTGACCTCCGGGGGACATTTTATTGATTGAAAAAATCTGTTTAATAATATAACAAAATCTGATAAAAAATTAACAAAGGCCTGATAAATAATTAAATAACAATCAATGTTAATTAGTCTAAATAAGTCATTAGATAATGTTAGAAAGATAAACAGCAAGAGTTCCATATAGTTGCTCACAGCAAGGCGGGCCAAGGGTGGGGATGTTTTGCGGCAGTGTTCCTCAACTGTTGGTTAATTTATTACTTAAGTTAAACATGTTTAACTTGAACGTTAGAGATTAATTGTACCTACTGAATCAAAATGTATATACCATAGGTCAGCTACACAACTTCGAGTCTTCTGAAAAAAGGTACATGTTTAAGTAAATTAGTTCATACATAAACATTTACTTACACCCAATTTTTAGACAAAATCAGACAGCTAGATTGGTGTTAAATTAAGTAAATGCTAAATTAATGGTTTAAAAATAATTAGTTACGTTAACAATGCTACTGGAATCAGGGCTAACAGCTATAGAAGTCAATGTACCTTGAAAAAGCAAACAAATAAATAAAATTACTAGCACGTTTTTTTTTTTATTGTTTAACGGCGTATAAACAATTGGGATATTAAACTCTTGGCTATTTACAGGTTACCACCCTTTTTCAATGCCAACAGCATGCGATCGGTCACCAATTCAGGTTCTGGCCAAGCCCGACGTTGCATTCAACGTAATGGCCGTTGGAACTATCATGTTATTAATGCCAACTGTAGCATGATAAAAGCTAACTATCAATCGACACATACAAATAAAGACATACACATGTGCGTGCACACACACACACACACACACATATATATACATTTTTTTATTTTTATTTTTATTATTTATTATTTATTATTTTTTTATTTTTTTATTACAATCCACATTCTTATCTTACACTGAATAAAAGACACATACATGGTGAACCTAACAATTGGGCGTCTCCTTGACCCTCGTTACTTAGGCTTGAAAACATCAAGTTGTTTTATGTATATATATATATATATATATATATATATATATATATATATATATATATGTATATTCTGACCCTAGGGACCTGAAAAGTAAACATTTTTTATTGCCATCATAGGGTCTGGAATAGGAGTAAGATGAAGGCTGATTATGAGTGACAGACTGTGGGTCCAATAATTAATTAATTTAACTTTTTACGTCCATTATAATTAACTACGAATTTTAGGACGGATTATTTAAAGTTTCACAGCCTTTTCTGCCGAGGATAGGGCTGATTCCCACAAGGGGTGGTGGCTTTTGTTTGGAAAAAAGAAAAGCCACCACTTCTTGTGGGAATCGATCTCACGACCCTTGACACAGACTGTGTATTCATTAGCTAGTGTTGTCTAATATATATTAAAAACACTGAAAATAATTCGTATATTTCGCTGAATTTAAATACATGATAGATATATTCATCGCGATATAGGGGATTAAAAGTTTTATTAAAACAAACGTAGGGTTAACTGTTAGATTGGATAGCGTGTAGGATTTCTAAAGAGATGGGGTTTCGACTCCCGCTGGTAGTAGGTGAAGTTTTTGATGTATCTGCTCGCTGGGGAAAATCCTAAATGGCCGCCAAGGAAAGGTGATAACCACATAACCCAACACCAAATAACCCAGGACTAATGGCATAAATGCATTGGTTAAAAAAAGAAGAAACGCGCTAACATTGGTTTTCCCTGCTTATATAATAGTTCCAGAAACTCATCACACATCCCAAGGAGTAAAGAATGAACTTTAGTTTGATCTAGAGTGTCGTATGCTGCTTGCCCTGTAAACTAAGGAAAACGAACCTAATTAAACGGCTGTTAGTTCCAAAAACCAATTATACGCTTCGATTCAGATCTAGGTAATTTAGAAGAACGTTTTACATGACCAAGGTTTTGCCGTGAAAGTGTAGAACACACACGCTCTCTGGGATACTGGAGTTCAACTTTTTATGAATAGAGAGATTTTGTTTAGTATAATTATTATTCTGCCTTTGTTAATTACATTAGCACTATTTTAAAATGAAGAGAAGTTAAAATAAAGAAATCCAGACCTTTAAAGAAGAAGAGACCTTTGCATTACTGAGAAAGAGTATGTAACAGTTACAGGAAAAGCGCATGTGGATATAAATTAAAACTTAAATTGTAAAATGGATAGAAGTATACAACGGTGATATACAATAATTTAAACTAAAGTTATTTCGTTTAGAGCCGTCTGCTCAAATTCAGGAACATAAATATGCTTTAGGTCCACTCGACAAACCTTTGTAATGTACTGTAAAACATATAGTCATCTTTTTCGTACATGGCCACTGCGCATGCGCGAACGCCACTACGCAAGCGCGAACGCCAGTGGACACTTTTTTGTGACACATACAGTCTTCTTTTTCGTACATAGCCACTGCGCGTCTTGGTCATGGGTAGATTCGGGCTTCCTGACTTTCCCTAGGCCTACCCAGCCTTTAATTAATTTATTAATGGGTACCTTGGTGCTAATGACCATAGTAGTCGAAGCAGCAAGGGCGAAAATTAGGCGGCCGGAGCGTAGTACTGACCACACTATCCCCCTAGTGGACCGTATGGTCATGAATCAGATACCTCTATAGTTCTGCCGCTCAGGCCCCTCGTGGCCTCTTACGAGACTGGTTTGTTTTATTGATAGCATTTGTAGTGTTTGTAATTTATGAGTGCTGTTGTGCGTGAATTTGTGCAGTTTTCAAAATGTCAACATGTAAATAATGTTACAAGGAACTAACAACGTCTGTAAATAGGATCCTTAGCTTTAGAGTTTAGATTTTGTATCAGGGTAAGCAACTGCTCCATTATATGTAAGAAACGGTGCTAGTGACTGCCAGTCGGAGCACCCAACAAAAAAAAAAATGTTTAGGTTATAAAATTGATAAAGGTTATCAAAATAATGGGTCAGGGGAAAGTATAAAAATGAGTGAAGACTTACTACGAACTATCCCAAATGTAATGAGTTTCATTTTTCTTGCGTTTTTTTTTTCCTGGCTCAAGCTTTACAGGAGAAATTGCACGCCAGACCAAGCCTTAATACTGCTCCCAAACTCTTTTTATTCAAGCACTCTTCTCAAAGAACCTATCAATATCAAACTTGCAAAATGCAGAAAAGAATGAGTTCCTTTCTATGTCTGAGGTCACCTACTTTAATATATATTACATACATTTATGCAATAATTTCGTAACATACGATAACGGGTTGTTCGAAGCAACCCAATAGTTTGGAGTCAAGAAAATTTCCAAAATTGAAATAACACACCACCATATAAAACATATATGACATACGACACGATCAAGAATACTTAGTAAGATATGCAAGCAGAAACCATTATGACTGTTATGTAAAAGTGGCATGAAAAAACAATCTATGATAAATTAAACAGTCCGAAAATGACCATTGAGCATTAGGCAAAATAGAAACGAGCAGGTAGTCTAATGGTGCTTACGAATAGACCATTCATGGTTGACGTACTAGTACCTTAAGACTAAATAGAACAGATCGAAATGTGAATTATGTAAATTATATTATATTTTATTTGATAAGGACTCATACCATCTGGATCGTGGCCTGCACATCAGCCTTATATGTTTTTATAGGATTCCTATAATGTTCGTAAACCTTCCCTTAAACTCCTGATGAACATCAGTTATCTGTGGTGGCGTGGTTGTCTCATCGTTTTTCCCACACAATTTTCAGACTGGGGATGAACTAATCTGCAGGATGCATATTATTATTCTAGGTGCAACGGCCAAACACAGTCGCCACAATCTCCCTTAAGTCCTTTTTGGCTAAACCCAAAAATGCCCTTCTTGGTTACACTTCTAAGATCTACGAAGAACTTTGTATAGATAACTTTCTGTATTCCCCAAAGTTTACCAACTTTCTCATTGGTTCTGATATAATTGCCTCTTTCGGACAGTTTACAGAAAAATGTAACTTATCTGCTCGCCCTGATACCCATTATTCCTCGATGTTTTATTACCCTAAAACCACAGTTTGTTAACGCTCGTCTGGCATTCCGCAACAGTTCTTGAGTTGAGCTTATGGCTTTCTAGTATATCTCAAGGTGCCTGGCTATCAGGCAGGATATTAGTTCCTCGGACAAACACCTCCCTCTTTTAATTTTTGAGCGGCACCTAAAATGGCATAAATCTGTACCTGAAATAATATGGGGGTTCTACGGCTCCACACCGCAGATCGTGCTCCATTATTTGTTTGAGAGCCATCTGTATACACAGATTACATATGTGAATTATATAACAATCTTAGTAAGTATGTCTAAAGACAGAATTTCTACTGAAACAAAACTTTAACGTAGCAGACAATATGGCTGAACTGGGCCTCCCCGTGGGATATTGTGTGACCGCAAACGAAAGATCCAGAAGGGTCGTGGCTGGAGGGAAGCAATGTCATCTCCCACATGGGCTGGTGGCAGCGCTTGCGCACTATCTGGTTCTTTTGTTTGTGGCAGGCCCATAGTGGCAAACGCCTCATGTGGGAGACAGGGGTTCGAGTCCCTCCGGCGACAGACCATTTCTAATTTCAAGGCCTGTTGAGAAGGTTCTTAGTTGCATCCCATGGATGTCGCCGCTAATGGACCAGGTGCACCGTAAAAAAAACAGCATATTTGAGGAACTATTACTATACAGGGAAATAATATATGTTTATAAATTATATCATAGTTTGTTATTTATATATTTAAAGAAACGCAGTGATTAACACATTGCTAAATAAAATAAATAAATATGAACTTAAACCGGACTGATGCACTTGAACGTTCAATTTTTTACTATTTGTTTTTTTCTTCTTAATAAATTTTCAATTATTGTGTCGCTATTTAGCGTAATACAATAACCTATTTTTTTTTTAAAAAGAAAAGCCCGCATACGAAGAAAAGTGGTAGCCAAACTCAAGACCAAAAGGCAGGGTACTTCCTCAAATTAATGCAGCTCAAAAATAGCTAGAATATACTAAAGAAAACATTTCAAGTTTCAATACCAAGCTTTCATAGCGTGATTCCATGATAAGGAATCACGCTATACATGATGGCCATTATAATATAATGGCGTACATTAGGCAATCCGGATTTTATTAAGTCCAGATTGTCAACAACTGGAAAAAAAAAACTTGCTAACCTCTGCCAAGTCTTGCCAGGATTGGTAGAGCATAGCCCAGCTGGGGAGGACATGGAGGGGATGAGGTTGGGGTGGGGGGCGAGACCAGTCTTGACTCGCCAGTCATAGAGACACCTTCCTCTTACGCTCTTCGTTCTAGAGTTATGTCGTGTTGTCGCGATCTTTCTAGTGAACAGTTTTAACACAAATACTCAACTATAATCATCATGGTTCTATCAGTCATCCTATTTATTGGACTTTATATCACAGGCATGTTACAATTACTTATTAACCTTTATATATATATATATATATATATATATATATATATATATATATATATATATATATATATATATATATATATATGTACAGCTAGTGTAAAAAGTATTGGAACACCCTTGAATATTCTATTTTTTTAACATTTGCAACTAAAATAGGGGTGCTTTAGGTAAACAGAAGGCATCAAAACATGGTGATAGGCTATATTCTAAATATTCCCTAAAAATCAACATCAAAAAATGGTATTTGTGTTATTAATTTACATATTAACAATAAAATGTAATATTCTATGCGTAAAAAGTATTGGAACACCCGATTTCTTTACTATTGCAGGTGAACTTTGTCCGTTAGGTTGACTTGGTGTCTTATGTGTTTGATTCAGATTGTTTTAGTTCAATTTTTTTTTAACATTAGCCTGAGAGGAAAATAAACCTCAGTTAAAATACAAAATCTTATTATTACGATTCATAATGAGCGCAAATGTTTGCAAGAAAAGGAAAAATTGTAAACCTTAGCTATGTCTTTTTATAAAGTATTTAATATCGGTATAGTACAACCAACTCTTAGGCAGCAAAACATCGTAAAAGGAGACCGAAGAGTCTCAATGTATGTGATGAAAAATCAATTTTAAGAAAAGGAGAGGCAAAGCTGATTGCGACAAAACTTCCTACTGGAAATCTCGAGTATCATCTGACGGGCAGTAAGTAGCAGTACAGTAAGAAATGACCTCAGGAAAAGTGGATTACTTGGGCGAACATCCCCAAACCCTTACTCATATTTGACTGTAGACACCGAGCCCCGAAATTTGAGCTCTTCATTCGCTCCCCTCCACACATTTTGTGAACTTCTTTGGCTGAAAAGTTCTATTTTGCACTCATGAATAAATTAAATCCACTGCCAGTATTCAGCAGGATGGTTAACACTTTATTTTGCATAGCAAAGTATTTTATATTTGTTAACGTCACTTACAAAAAAGTTCTTCGGTACTATTCGACCACGTAATTAATTTTTCTTGAAATCATTTCATACTGCACAGCTTCTTATGTCCCGTAAGATGATCCTCGAGATTAAAGTAAAGAAATTGGGTGTTCCATATTGATATTGATTTTCAGGGAATATTTAAAATATAGCTTATCACTATGTTGTTGATGCCTTCTGTTTCCATATATATATATATATATATATATATATATATATATATATATATATATATATATATATATGTATATATATATATACACACATATATATATATATATATATATATATATATATATATATACATATACATACATTTAAAGTCTCTGAAGACCTGCTTAAATCGTATACATGAGTATTTGTGTATATGTCTTTGTGTTCCTTTCATTTTTTTTACGTTTTTTGTTGCTGCTAATTTGTTTTGCAGATTATTATATTTATATTCTGATGTTATATTAATATTTGCAACAAAAAAAAAATATATATCTCATTTTAATTTTTTTTCTTACACTTTACGCATTAAAATATTGAAAAGATATCAAACGTGGTTGCTCGAATAAGAAAGTACGCAGAAATATGTGACGGGCTTGATTTATTTTATTTACCCTGATAATAACTGATAAAAACGACGTTATATATATATATATATATATATATATATATATATATATATATATAAACAAAAGATGCTGATATATATATATATATATATATATATATATATATATAATCAGGATTTTTTTTTGTTTTGGTTTCTCACTCTCTAAAATTTGTATTATTTTTAGTTTTTGAACCAAACTTATTTTGACTTATAAAAAGCGTTCCATTTCTTTAAAATGTCATATATTATTTTTTATAATGAAAATAAAAAAATTAGTTTTGCTTTGTCCATTGGTTTCTTATATTTACAGAAAGCCTATTTATTATGATTTTGAATCCAGCCTGGAGTAGGTTGACTCTCTCAATCAATAGGATTTTTCATTCCTTCCTTTACCCTGAATTTATATCGAGGGGAGTGTGAAAATAAAGTAAATTAGTACAATTTTATAATAATTTTTCTTTTCTTTTCGTTTTTTAGTGTTAAGAAATTTTTATGGTTTCAAATGTTTATACTAGTTTTTTTGTTTCTTAGTTTTGAAGGTTTTGTTGTTTTTTATGAATTAATGATTAATTTAGTCAGCTTTTATTCATAAGTTTATTATGAACAATTAAAATTGCACAATATTATGAAGCATGTAAGGGGTCTTTAAGTAGCACCTAATGCACATATATTGAACTGTAAAAAATTATGCAATGTATCTCATAGATTAAATCAGTTAATCGAATATGGAAATATAACTTATCTACTGGACTAGCTCCACGAAAAAAAGGATATTCCTAAAATTTATTTTTTAAAAACGATATTTTGATTATAACATAAAATAAATGAAAATGAGAACAAGAAGATAACTAAATGCAAACTGTACCATTTACATACAGGAGTATCTGCAATATCGCCGCTGAAGGGCGGGAAAACATATGTTTGGGCGCGGCACAAGATTTGGGGACGTTATTGTGTCACAAGTTTGGGAAGTACGAGTATGATGATATGTAAATACAAGATGAATAGAAAATTTCAAATACTGATGTTTTATGACTCTAAGTTCCGTCCGTGTTGCACATTTAAATTGTTTACGCGTAAAAGCCCTAAATATTAAAAATAAACAGATGTTTATTACCGCTTGATCATCCGTAATACGATATTTTTCATCTTAATTAAATGATTAAATGAAATAATTTTATTATATAAAAATTAAAAAAATATGCAATCAGGGAATCACCAAAGAAAACATCAATACGATTTTTGTAAAATTCTGTATTAAGGACGTTTCGGCTACTCTTTGGTAGCCTTCCTCAGCAATGATGTGCCAGGGGGGGGGGGCAGAGAAAGACCAAAGTTAACACTTCAGTAACCATAGTGAAAATATACGGCAAATTCGGTATAGAAAATATCTAGGCTAGAAAAGGGTGGTAACCTATAGAAAACCCATCCTAAAATTCGTTGTCAATAATAAATGGTAGCTAAAATTTAAATAAATAAATGTGGCTAATAATAGTAATGACAATTCTTTAATAGTAAAATAATAATAATAATGTGAATACTCCATCTATATCATTTCTTATACATAAACCTTACAAATTTTAATTATTCGTGCCCACTAACTTCATGAATAATGATTATAATAACCGCGACGAATGTTGCTTCGCGTACTTAATCCTTTCCAACTGTGATCCCCATTCGTTTGTGATATACAGTTATCAGAAATTTAATTTTTTCACACTAAACATGCCATCTGGACCACTTCGCAGCGGTGGGAATTTTTTCATCTTAGGGCTATTAGCCAAAAAAAAAAAAAAAAAAAAAAAAAGAGTAGTAACTTTTAAACTTTCACCAAACGAGAACAACGTCTCAGGAATTTCGGGTGATATTTTCTTGGGCTCAAAAAGCCTAGTCAAATTGTTCACTGAGTTCCGCAACTCTTTTGGCAGCTGATATAATGTAAATAACAGTACGTGATAAATGGCCATTAAAAAAATAAATAAACAAGAGGCGTATTTATCTATGTGAATTTCTTGAGTATGGGTTTAAACATCTGTGGAGTAGTAGTGGGATAATGAGTTCGGATGTTTATTTATAATATAAAACCATAAAAATAAACTAATGCAAATTACAGGATATTAAAGAAAATATTATATATTTTATAATTAGTTGCTTTACTATTCATTTGCTTTTTTATTTGATTAATTAGGTTAAAGCCGCCACATGAATTTTGATCCAGCCGGGAATTTTCTGAACGGGCCCTGAAATATTAAAAATCCCTGCCGCGGGTGGGACTCGAACCCTCATCCCTGTATGAGAATCCAAGGCAAGAAACACTAGACCATGGGGAGATTCCCGTCATAAGAAATATTTCATTTCTTGTTAGGCACCTAAAAAATGTTTGAATATCGGAGTGAGCTGAATGTACATTTCAAAGCTTATTAACTATTCTAAAAGAAAATCACTTTATTATGCAGATATCAATAAGTCTTCCTTGGCTGGAAAAGCTGTGCCTAGTATCATATTTTATCAAGTTCTTCTTACTTAAAAGGAAAAAAAGAAGAAAAAAAAAATACCTTGATTGCCAATAACATTCTTTATTTGTAATAAAAGAAACTATAATCAATTATTTTTCAAAACAGAAATTCAATATGATGAAAAAGTTGCTGTAAGTGTGAAAATTATATTTTAGCAATACAAATGACGATGAAAGTTCTTAAATTATATACATTGCGAAAATGAGCGTTTATGAAAGGTTCTAATATATACATGTTCGTGACAATTATTTTTAGTCTTATGAATTTATTTGTTTATTATTTTTTAATTATTGTAAAATGTCTTAATATTTTCAGAAGATATTTAAATAAATTGCCAATGAATGAAGAGAGCATTACAGACCTTGACTTGGTTCGGCCAGTCCTTCTAAAATAGAGCAGCACTATTTATATGAGTCCGTACGTCCCTCACATTTTCCTCAGAACAACCATCGCATTTCAGCGTATCCCTCTGTTGTTTCAACTAAGTCAATATGGCTCTAGATATACAATAATATTAGGTTTACTTATTTTCTTTTACTACATAAGATGTTTTTTTAGTTTCGATGAGAATGTTGTGTAGAAGAAATTCTCTAAAGGGTATTTTTTCTTATTTATAATTATGCAATAAGTTTCCATAATTACTTTCGTAAGAGATAATACATATTTAAATGTATACTTGTATTTCTCTTCCCAATCTCAGGATTTTATATGTCGTTGAAAAGCTCCAGTTGATAACCATAGGCGGCTCTAGAAAAACATTTCTGGGGCGAAATTTAATATGGGCCATTGCCACTTGTTCATTATGTGTATTAGTATTCATTATAATTAATTACAAGTCCTTAGTAGTAATTATTGGAGTACTTAGGGTGGTCTGGATCCTCTGCTTCACTACCCTGGCCTGCCAGATAAAAAATGGCCGTCTGCATCCTTCAGGACTCTGCTCCTGTTTGCATCGTTACCTCAAATGTTCCTTTATTTAAACATTAATTGATTGATTTTTCATCCGTCAAAGCCATATGGAATGCTACTAAATTGATAAATTCTCAATTTGAGTCCATTAATGAAGTATTCTTGAACTATGCTGGGCTCCAGATAGACCACTTTTATGAATATTTCTGTTTTGTAACCCTTATACCCGAGGTTTGGAATATAAACCTGTGCCCTAAGAAATATTAAAAATGTTTCGTGCCTTAGGTCGTTGGCTGACAATCGGCCTAATTCGGGCCCAAGCTACCCCTACTCGACCCCTTCTCGAATTCCATGTCCTCATTTGCATAAAGATTGCCTCATTATTTAACTAAACGATCCCAATCGATTCGGTTATCATTTTAATGTAGGCATTTGAGAATAGCTTAGCCCGCATGGAAGCTTAGTACTCGCGGTCACGGTAAACTCCTATAAATTAGAATAAATGCAAGTATGGCAATAATAGGTTATGAAATCACAGAATTTATTGCCTTGTTAAAACACGAAATTGATTAGATTTTTCTGCAATAAAGTGCATCGTAAATAAATGAAATTTAAATATTAGTGTTTACTGTAAATGAGAAACCAGACATGTTTTAACATTTGAATACGTGCATTCCGAAAATGATATAATTTTTAGGATTTAGGTCAAAACAAAGGCCATTTTCCACAACGACTTTTACAAGCATAGGAAAAATCCGCTTATTCAGCATATTCAGTGCCCTTATTTCACTGAGTGGCTTGTAGAAGGGGTTTCTTGAACCACCTTCTTAGGAAGCCGCACGTAAATCCTTGTTGAAAAAAATCTTCATATTTTTTCTAAGCTCACTTTAAAGTCATCCTCTCTTAAATGTTAGGCTTTGATACAATTAACTTAAATGAAATTAGATTTTTTTTATTTTATGTTAATGTAAATTTTATATCTTTTAATGCTTTCTTTGAACCTATTTCTTGCTCTTTTATTTTATATTGTTTCTATTAATTTTGATTTAATAACTATTTATGAGCAAATCGCCTTGCAATTGTGGACCTGTGAAGATTAATAAATAAAGAACACATAATCTTCGTTAATTCTAGCTATTAATTTATTTCACTTTAATGCATACGTGTTCGTTATTTTTTTTTGTTTTATATATATATATATATATATATATATATATATAAATATATATATATATATATAAATACATATTTAATAGTGCTCTTACAGATCACTGTTGTTTAAACGGGGGATGCATACATGTTCTAAAAAATTCCTTGCTTTGTGTATTCTGAATTTTATTGTAAAAAATTGTTTATTTGAGGTAGGTGATAATTATTTTCGGTAATCTATAGACTGTCTTCTTAGTTATCTTCGTTTGGGAAACATGATTCGTTTCGTTCTTTGCAAACGGCTAGCAGGTGTTCAATAGTCGGGCTTGTATGAGGAATGGCTTGTCCTGTCTTGTCATTAAATGTCAGTGCATCAGCAGCGAATGCTCTCCTGGTGTGTGGGATCCTGGATGGGTATACTCGTAAAACTGTGTTTATTTCCCTCAGTTTGTCACTTTATGAGTTTGTCCTAGTATTTTGTCATTCGTTTTAAAACTGTGTTTAATGTTTATTAGTAAATCCTGTAATGGCAATTGCTTGACGTCTACGGTACGCTTTTTTCATTACATGCAAAACTGAGTCATGACATTTACTGGGATCTCAAAAATGGGGAAGGGACGTAAATAATTTCGAGAAATAATGCAATAATAGGTCTCCATTTTTACCCGTCGACTTGACGCAGAGTCTCTCGACGCATTCCTCGATAATAAAGTGCCATTGTTCTTGGAGGACGTCCTTTTGGCACTAAGATCGGGAAGCTGGTTCCAAATCGACACTTGTTCGGCCCACTACGGGAGGGCTGTCCGAAATTGGTTAGACATTAACTATCCATGGGTCGGTATCTTGGTCCACTCGATCTTCAGACCTCATGCCCTTCGATATCTTCGCATGAGAGCACATTAAAGATTTGATCTACAGGGAGCCCATTGGCTCAAGGCAGTACCTCATCAGCCCTATTACGCTGGAACAGCAACATTGCAACCCCAACTTCTAACATACTCAGTAATTTGTTGCTAATTTGTTACACTATTTTCAAATTTGTCGCTCCATTCGTTTCCGAGAAAACGTGGCTGTGCTACCGTAATATTACGCCAGCACAGCCACCCCCGTAACTTTTGATCTAATTGTCTCACGAAATTCAGATTGGTACCAGAATTTGTTGCTAATTTGTTGCTCTAGAATGACACCAATCACGAATTTGTCGCTCCAACCATTTCCGAGAAAACGTGGCTGTGCTACCGTAATATTACGCCAGCACAGCCACCCCCGTAACTTTTGATCTAATTGTCTCACGAAATTCAGACTGGTACCATAATTTGTTGCTCTAGATTGAGCCCAATCACTATTATTTCAAAATAGGTCTAATGTACTAAATTTGGTGTGCTTATTCCAAAACTGTAATCGTTTTTTGTTTTTTTTTCTACCATGTACCTTTTTTACACAAATAGCAGTTATACCTTAAATGTTTTAATGTAGCTTTGTGTATATAGAACTGAAAAGCAACCAGAATGCGAACACATTGTGCTGATAACATTTTTGAATTTATGAATGTGCTTCATAACAACATAACAATGTAACAGACAAAAATAAATGCCTTATGGAAAATGCAATCCATGTTAAAGTAGCTTTAAAAAGAAAAAAAATCCCTCACCTACGTATAAGTGATGAACAATTTGAAAATCTTACAACTGAAGGCTCCAGATGTTCGTATCCGGTTAGGCGAAATAAACTGTTTAACGTTTTTTTTTTTTTTTTTTTTTTTTTTTTTTTTTTTTTTTTTTTTTTTTTTTTTCTTTTTTTACGGCTGAAACTCTTAAAAATCAAAATTACACAAAACTGAAAAAATCAATTTCTACGTGCAAAAATACATCGAAAACGTTATTTTTTACAACCTCTCAATAATTTATATTGATGATTTAAAATTTTGAAACTGAAATAGAGATTTAAAATGTATTTGATTTCTCTTTAATTAAAGTTTTATTCAACTTTTTGTATTATTACCAAACGTGCGACTGATTTTTCTTATAAATTAACCATTACCTTTTAGCGCGGTTCCTCCCTCCCCCATAGGGAGGAACCCCGCTTATAGGGTTTATACAATGAAACAATCCGGAAGTGCCGACTAGAAAATTTCGCGTTTCAGAACGCGAATATATATATATATATATATATATATATTTGTCTGTTCGCTCTCTAAATAGAAGACGAATGGTCCGATTTTGATGAAATTTGGTACAAAAATCCATCGTCCAATTTGAAAGGTCAAGTTCGTTAACCAGCAAAATCCGCCTACTGGAAGATGGCGTTTGGGGCGAAATTCGCGCAAAAAAAAATCGTAACGCTTACGTTTTTGAGTTCATACGCTTCTAAGTACTCGTTTTATATGATTCCTGGGCTAGGAAAACGAATGAAACCATTTTCAAGGCGATAGCTTTAACCGTTTTCGAGAAAATTGGAAAAATATTTTTTGAATACCGTTTTTGGTTTGGGTACTTAGAATCATGGGATTCAGTTGAAAGATTTTCTGCATGTTCTACTTTCATCAAAATTAATATGTTGAAATTTTGGTTACGTTTGGAGTTAAGGAAAATATTTTATTAACAGACATAAAAAGTTTTAGTAACTTTGTTTACTTTCCTTAATATCTCGAAAAAGGTTGAGAATCTTGGTAAACGGAAGAATACCATTAGAAAGGTTATTAAATGCTCTAAAAAAAGGGTTCTAATGAAAGTTTTGATTAGGCGATGTCAATCGGAGAAATAAGAGCTTAAAACTTTAAAGTAATTGATTTTGCTTATTCGAACTGTTCTTTTTGTCTGTTTTTTATTCCTTGTTATTTTTTAATTGCTTATTGTTGGATAATGTATTTGAAAATAAAACAGGTTAAGAAAAATAAGAAAAACAATTTAATGTTAGAGACATGGATTTCCAAGATATATAGCTTTTCAACTGCCTAGCGTCCTTCCTAGGGAGGGTTCTTTGTCTTTGATTTTGGTACTTAGAATTATGGGATACAGTTGAAACATTTTCTGCATGTTGGAGTTTCATCAACTCTAATATGTTGAAATTTTTGTTACGTTTAGAGTAAAGGAAGGGTTAGAATAAAATATTTTATTAACAGACAAAAAAAGTTTTGGTAACTGTATAATTTCGTTAGTATCTCGAAAACCGTTGACAATCTTGTGAAGCGGAAGATTACCATTCGGAAGCTTACTAAATGCTCTACAAAAAAGGTTCTGAAGAAAGTTTTAATCAGGCGATGTCAATCGGAGAAAAAAGTGCTTAAAGCTTTAAATTAATTGATTTAGTTTATTCCAATGGTTCTTTTTGTCTGTTTTATTTCTTGTTATTTTTTAATTGCTTATAGTTGGATAATGTATTTGACAATAAAACTGGTTAAGTAAAATAACAAAAACAATTTATTGTTAGAAATATAGATTTCCAAGATTCCAAGACATTGTCACTGTTTCTAGTGTAGCGGACCCTTCCAGGTAAGATTGTAAATCATGTGTGTCACCTTTCAAGACTTTACTACTCACAGGAATGGCGTTAGTGACCTTAAGGGTTGACACGCTATTATAATAATTAATTAAAAAAAAAAAGACTGGTGGAACCAAAATAATAACTGCTTCTATTTTAATCTTTCCAAATTAGACTAGGGATATGAACGGAACCGCGCAAAGATGATGCAGTCCTGCGAGACGGACTTTTTATAATAATGTGAAAAATTATATGACATTTTTGAAAGCTAAAGTTTTTAAGCGCATTTAAAAAAATTTGTATTTGTAAAAAGTTGTGTTCTATTTTTTTAATAACTTTTAGTACAAATCTTTTTCCCCTTATGACTGCTATGAAAACATTGACAAGGAAACTAAAAAAAGTCCGACTCGCAGGAACTGCGTCATCTTAGCCCGGTTCCGTTGTTACCCCTAGTGTCATCTGTAAAGATTGGAATACAAACATTTATTTTTATATTTTAAGTAACAAACATCTAAACAGTGACATACCGGAGAACGGGAAATTATGAGAATCAGCCTTTACAGGAATCTGACAGTACCAAGTAGCTACAGGAAATTCACCGCTTCCTCCCTCATTCTTAACTCTCTTAGCTTGTCCACGTGATGCTTTGTTTACATACCTGGTAACAGCACCTCTCGCAGACTCAATACGTGTCTAACATTGTCTAACATTGTCAACGTTATTAGAATAGAAACAATTACATACATTTCTCTGTTATAATTAGGGACCGGATTCTTAGGTTTTCACCTTTTTTTTTCCGTTCTCCTAAACATGATAATGATAGGTTTTTTATACGATTAGCGTCTTGTACTATCATTCATGCAAATTTGGAAGTACCTAAAAAACCTAGTCTGGATGATATCACCTAAAATCACCTAAATAATGATGGAATGACCTAGACAGACCTAAACTTTAAAATAGAAGATACAATTCTATGAACTAATTTCCTCCATAAGGGAAATTTTACTAGGAGTATCGCTTCCCCCAAAGCCCCATTTTAACGCGCTGAGGAAAACATAATAACAATTGTTGACGCTTTGGATATGAATGAAGCAGCTGCCATTTCTAAAGCTTCGATACTCCTCCAGAACAACGAGATCCATGCTGCATTCGCATTCCTAAGAGCACATTTCTTAGATCTTCTTAATCTCATTGGAAAATTGGAATGGTCAACACTTTAGCTAAAAGATGCGATGAAATACTCCCCTATGACGTCTTGTGACGTAAACGGGTGTATCTTTATCTTTTTCCGCTTTTAAGACGGTTCTCTAAGACAACAGAAAGAATTTCGCCGTGGAAAACCTAGGCATCTATATGGTAGTTTACTGTAACAAGGGGTAATACCTATTTTAGTTTCATATTTTCCCTTCTAAATTTTTACAAGATTTAATTATTTCATTTTTAACTTAGTTAAATACCCTTCTATAGGCAGTGAAATTCTTCCTGATGTTCTTTAGAAGTTGGAACTCTTTAGCAGAGAAACTTCAAAATCTCCTTTAAATAATTGTTTTGTTTTATGTTCTTATTTACGTTTTTTTTATTAATGTATGTTTTATTGTCTAATTTAATTTATTTTTCTTTCTTTTTTTTAAACATCGTTTTATTTATAAAATATATTTTATTTAAATAAATTTCATTCACTTTGTTTTTTTAAATAAATATTTTGTTGAATATTTGGCCTACTTATTCTTTTTTTTTAAATAATAACTTATATTTCATCATTTTTATTTGCTCATCTTTTTTTTTTTCGTTTTGAATGTTATTTATTGTTTATTTTTATGTCACTATATATACATATTTATTGATGAATTATAAATTAACCAAATTATTAATGATAATAATATAATAGGTTAAACTTATTCTTCGTACCTATTGAAACAAATTTATCGCCTAAAAAAACCTAAAATGGATTTTTAAATAAAAACCTAAAAAGGCCTATTTTTTGAACCTACTACCTATTGAAAACATTTTTATCACCTAAAAAACCTAAAATGCAATTTTAAATAAAAACCTAAAAAGACCTCTTATGCCTGTTGCAAAAACCTAATTGGGTGCTTATTTTATCCTAAAACTCCGGTCCCTAGTAATAATCTATGAATGACTTATAAATAAAAAAAAATCGCAGCCTTTATATTTATTTAATTAAAATATGAATAAGTGCTGCATAAATAATGTAAGAATTGTTAAAATTTGTTTACTGATTTTGTGGATGATCAAGTCGTTACTTCTCCAGATGTGGATTCTGTAGTTGGAGTAATAAATGTCGCTATCAGAATATTCAAGGAAAGTGGTCTGGAGATTAACCCAATGATTGCTCGACTATTATTATTATTATTGATAAGGGAAATTTAGTGAAGGGAAAGCTTTTTTTCAAGCGAAATTCGCGCGAAAAAAATCGCAATACTTACATTTTTGAGCTCATTTTCTTGCAGGTACTTACTCGTTTAATAGGTTTCTTAAAATAGAAAACGAATGAAACCATTTTTAAGACAATATCTGTAACCGTTTTTGAGAAAAGTGGAACGAATGTTTCTGTAACTCATTTCTTTGGTGGGTTCTTAGAATCATGGGATTTAATTTAAATATTTTCTACAACTTTGAAATTCACCTGAACAAAGATGTTTAAATTTCGGTTACATTTTGAGTTACGTATTCGAGAAAAATATTAAGGGATGTCCCGTAAATTTGTATTCAAATTTTGAGAATGGATAGTACACTTCAAAAGGAACAGGGAAGTTTATATGAAGTATGGTTCGAATCTCAGTAAGGTTAAGTCTGTTTTCTTAAAGATTGCTTATTTTTTTACAAACAAAGCTACAGTAGGCTCCGTCCGAGTTGGTCGGACAGAAAAGCAAATGATACCCGGAGGTTTAGTTTCAAAGCTGGTAAGGGAATTCATACATTCAGGGATTTGCATACTTCAACTACCTGTCTTCATATTACGTATTTAATATTACCTTTATACCTCATGTATAACAGACCTGTGTATATATGGTATATATATATATATATATATATTATTTTTTAGAGTTCTTCGCTGGGGAGAATTAACGGTCGATTGGGTGCTATTTCGCATGAATCCCATTCTGCTTCGTCAGACAGTTGTCCATGCTTATATATATATATATATATATATATATATATATATATATATATATATATATATATATTTGTTTCCCCCTTACAGTAACCCTGCAAGAAGGGAGTTTATTTTTGTCTGCAAGTCTCATGCAATAAATACCATACCACTTGCATTTGTATATTAACAATATATATATATATATATATATATATATATATATATATATATATATATGTATATATATATATATATATATATATATATATATATGTATATATATATATCGACCGACGTCGATTGTTTTTTTTTGGACAAATCTAAATATGATTCTAAAATCTACATTAAATTTCCGATTAGAAACACCCGTTCTTGAAATATTGCCATGTAAATTAGGATTTTCAAAATGTCCTCCTTTCTGTTGCCTACAAATATAAGCTCGACGACTATCAGAATCCAGGGCTATACGGAGGACGTCTTGTCTCTGGGTCTTCATGAGCTGGCGCTGCTTATGGATCCTATTGATGAGTTCAATTATGTTTAGAATAATTATTGTATTGTAACTCGGCGCTAATGGCCAAGTTGTAGATGCGCCGTAAAAAAAAAAAAAAAAAAATTGTAAAAAAATTTAAAAGTCAATATTTCACTAACGGATGTTTCTTATTAGGGAAATATAATGTAAATCCTAAAAATGTGGTTTTTATTTACGATAAGATAACCAGAAATCCTTGTTTTTTTTTTTGTTTTGTTTTTTTTAAGATAGACAAAATGTTCAGATAGAACGTTCATTTCTGCTCCTCTGAACTACAAATGAGGTGCAGAATAAACCCCTAAAGTTATGACACCTCAATGCGGGACACCCTGCATACAGAGACAGATGTGTGAAAAAAAAAAAATTAATCGGACCAGGTTTATTTTTATTATCTGGTAGAAAGGATCGATGCAGATTTGAAGAACTTTTTAAAAACGTCTTTCACGAGAAGAATCTTAATTAAAACGTTCCTTATAAAAGTGCTAAAAGACACATCATAATAATATACAGGTCGTAAAATAATATCAGAAAAATACCTTTTCGATGTATGTTTGAACGTAAAAAATGGTAGAAACATCAGTTTTGCGTTAGTTTGAATTTTAAAAGGTTAATCCGTCGTGTTATATAGTTTAATCCGCAAACGTGAAGGCAAATAACTAGAGACCTTCATTTGTAAGATATCAATTTTTCATCAGTTCTACGTAGGTGAAGGATATTTAAAAAAAAAAAAAAAAAACTTATGTAGTATCTTGAGGCTATTGTAGCAAAGAATTTTGGAAACGACCGGAGCAATAAATTCGTGATTGTTCTCAATCCAGAGCAACAAATTATGGCACCAGTCAAAATTTCGTCGGACAATTAGATCAAAATTTACGGGGGTGGCTGTGCTGGCGTAATATTACGCTAGCACAGCCACGTTTTCACGGAAACGGCTGGAGCGTCAAATTCGTGATTGGTGTCATTCTAGAGCAACAAATTCTGGTACCAATCTGAATTTCGTCAGATAATTATATCAAAAGTTACGGGGGTGGCTGTGCTGGCGTAATATTACGCTAGCACAGCCACGTTTTCACGGAAACGGCTGGAGCGACAAATTCGTGATTGGTGTCATTCTAGAGCAACAAATTAGCAACAAATTCTGGTACCAATCTGAATTTCGTCAGATAATTATAATCAAAAGTTACGGGGGTGGCTGTGCTGGCGTAATATGGTGCTAGCACAGCCACGTTTTCTCGGAAACGGCTGGAGCGACAAATTCGTGATTGGTGTCATTCTAGAGCAACAAATTAGCAACAAATTCCGGTACCAATCTGAATTTCGTGAGACAATCAGATCAAAAGTTACGGGGGTGGCTGTGCTGGCGTAATATTACGGTAGCACAGCCACGTTTTCTCGGAAACGGCTGGAGCGAAAAATTCGTGATTGGTGTCATTCTAGAGCAACACATTAGCAATAAATTCTGGTACCAATCTGAATTTCGTGAGACAATTAGATCAAATGTTACGGGGGTGGCTGTGCTGGCGTAATATTACGTTAGCACAGCCACGTTTTCTCGGAAACGGCTGGAGCGACAAATTCGTGATTGGTGTCATTCTAGAGCAACAAATTCCGGTACCAATCTGAATTTCGTGAGACAATTAGATCAAAAGTTACGGGGGTGGCTGATCTGGCGTAATATTACGGTAGCACAGCCACGTTTTCTCGGAAACGGCTGGAGCGACAAATTCGTGATTGGTGTCATTCTGGAGCAACAAATTCCGGTACCAATCTGAATTTCGTGAGACAATTAGATCAAAAGTTACGGGGGTTGCTGTGCTGGCGTAATATTACGCTAGCACAGCCACGTTTTCTCAGAAACGGCCGGAGCAACAAATTTGAAAATAGTGTAACAAATTAGCAACAAATTACTGAGTATGTTAGAATTTGGGGTTGCAATGTTGCTGTTCCAGCGTAATAGAGCTCACCTCATCCGTCGTATCAGATAAGCCTGGGAACAGAGCAATGCACAAATGCCATCCAGTCTGTGTTGTAATACCTGCATTATTAAAGAGGCCAAAGCATTTAAATTGGTTGTAAGGAATTACTAGTCCAGTGGTAAATTTCAAACTGTTTTAAAAATTGAAACTTTAATTTTATTAAGAATTGATTTTTTTTGTTGTTGTTTGTTATCATTTTCCTCCGAAGAAAAGTACCTATTTTAAATTGTCGAACGTGCAGCTTTACATGCTGTAATTTAATTTTTTCGAGCAAGAAAAGGTTTTGTTGTTGTGTTTGGTTTTTTGAGGGGGAAGGGTAGAGGGGGTGGAAGATAAAACATATACTTTTAATGATTCTTAAATAGGCGTTATGAGAGATATGCCTACTCACAATTGTGTTTTAGTTTTTTTTGCGTTTTTCTCGGAAACGAAGCAAAAACGAGAAAAATGCCAAAGGAGTTTTTTTCTTTCTTTTTTCATCCTGCATTGATTCCCGAAGTTTTGCCGTTTACTTTGGGAACACCCTGTATAAGCTAAGAGTTGTGGGTTCGATTGCCACCAAGGGTGGTGGCTTTTCTTTGGAAAATAGAAAAGGCATCAGCCCTATCCTGGCTAGAAAAGGGTGGTAAGAATAATGGACGTTAAAATGTGAACCTCACTCTAATTTTTTTTTTTTTTTTTTTTTTTTTTTTTTTTTTTTTTTTTTTTTTTTTTTTTTTACGGCGCTTCGACAAATCTGGGTCATTAGCGCCGTACTCTAAAAAAGACTCTAAAATAATATTCATTTTTTATTTTAACATTGTTTTCACGTTTTTTCATAACCCATTTTGAAATGTTACGCAGATGCATAAACTTGTGACCATCAACTTAGTCTTAGGTTTTCAAAAAGTTTTAAAGTTTATTGATCGCATTCGTGGCTTCCCTAATTCTAGATGACTCATTCGGGACTACTTCTTCCTCAGGTTCATCATTTCTTTCAAATTCGACTTTTTCCATAATTGACTAAAATAATCTCCTCAGAAGGAGGTTTTCATACGGGAAAATCACAGAAATCTTCCATTCTTTGGAGTCTATGTTGGCAGATTCAGGCGTTGTATCGATGCAAAAATGAATGGAAAAGAGTTGAAGTTGTCTACTGGAGTTCAAGGTTCAGAGATGATGACTTCTAAGAGTTCGACTCATTGAGGTAGAAATCCCCTTAATTACATAATTTTCCACGATTTTGCCAAGAAATCGATTTATTAAGGTCACGTGAAATAACACGAGACCACAGATTCTTCTTTGACACTTCAAGAGTTGACTGTACATTAAACTATATGACACATTTAAAATAGGAAGCACTATGATATTGGTCTACTTGTTCCTCTTCCTAGATTGGTTTCGGCTTCCCGTAGGATGTTCTTCGTTTTGAAGCAAGCCCTCCATTCATTTCTCCCAAGTTTCAGGAGCTTGCTAAGACCATAATCCCTGTTTCACCTGAGTCTTATCCACAAATAGCATAACTAACGAATTCGGAGAGCACCTAGCACTATCCTTCTAGGCTTTATGATTACCTGAGAGTCTAGCTTTAATTTGCATTCATGCCTTCAAAGTGAGCGGGACTGAAGTTTCTAGAGAAAATCCTACTATACTGAAGCCGACCGTTCTGGGCTTTAAGGGGTAATTCTACCTTGTAAAATCAAAGTCATATTCTTGAATTTATAAAGAACATATAAAATAATATTTTTAATTGTTTATCTCAAACGTTTTAAATTGGACGTTAAAGAATCCAAAAAAATAAGTTTCAATTCTTCGAAAAAAAAATGGCGGCGCAGTGTCTGATGAACAGAAACTCTTTTTTCACGTACGATATTCTGCAAGCGGCAATTTTTATTCAAGAACGAAAAACTGAAATTATTTCTAATGAAGAAGGTTAAGTGTAGTAAAGTACGTAGGATTTTTAATAAATATTAATTTTTTTCGAAAATGGTAAAAATATTCTAAAAGGAAAAATTACAATGTAGTATTACCCCTTAAAGAAAAAAGTACTTTACTCGCTGATAAAAGAAAAATGGTATCTTATACACACTACTATAGGGTTTACCTAACTGGTTGTGCACTCGATCCTTCTACTGGTGGACCCATGTTCGAAACTCGAACGCGTAATTAAGATTTCATTTCGACGGTCGAAGTTGGGGTCCCAGGCCGTCAGCAGGCACACCCAACATATAATGGATACCTGAGAAGGAAATATGGAGCGGCCGGAGCATAGTACCGACCACAATATTTCCTTAGTATCAATGTTGTTAAGTGCCATATATATTTTTTCAACCCTGTGGCCTTTTACGGTTCTGAATGTTTTTTATTTTTATTTATTCGTAAACTTCTGGTTTCACAACCAAGGGCAAGTTACTTATTACGCTACGAAAAAAAGGTAGTTATTCAGGAAAACACCCAATGTAAACCTCACCTTCCCACACTATTAATGTACCAATTAATCTCATTTTATTTTATTAATAGTTTATCGCAACTAAGGCGAGTAATTTATAATGATATGAAAACTGACAGTAATCAATAGTAACAGTCTTAATTAATGACTGTGTGATGATGTGATTACGATTTTAGCAATAAAAAGAAAAC
Organism: Gonocerus acuteangulatus; assembly: GCA_946811695.1. Lineage (NCBI taxonomy): Eukaryota > Metazoa > Arthropoda > Insecta > Hemiptera > Coreidae > Gonocerus > Gonocerus acuteangulatus. The sequence goes on along the minus strand of OX328124.1, from coordinate 97,484,476 downwards.
GTACGGAACGACGAAGGTAGGTTAGATTTTATAATAACACTTTATATTTTTTTAGGAATAGAAATATATCTGCTATATATATCTGAATGTATTTCGTCCATGTATTGTGTTTGTTTTGTGCTCCGTCTTAGTATGTTGTTTGTCATTAGATGTTTAACCATATGTGTCCAACAGCTCTACCATTAAAAATAAATTGGTAAATTGGTCTATCTTGTGACCTTCATAATTATGTAATTTACCAACTCATTCACTCTTTTAGCACATTCGCCATGTGCTTGAATGTGGTATTTATGAGTAAAACTCTTGTTCATCGGTTCTACTAACAAGGGGAGTATACAGCGATGGGGTCACCGATTTGGACCATTTTTTTCTGGTGATTCTACATCAAAAAATAGCCGACACGTATCCGAGCGAATATCATTGAAAACAAAAAATTATGATTTTTCCCAGTCTAGAAGAGACTAAAAATTTGTAAGCGAAAGAGTAACTAGACGTTTTGAAATTCAATATCTCCCCTCGAGATTATCCGATTTTTACGTCATTGAAATCATTCAAAATAAGAAAGACTCCTTTTTCTAACCATATAAATGACTGTTTTATTATCTCTAAATGTACTTGCAAAAAATGGTTCTCAAAGTAAAAATAATATGTTAACTTTTTTGGATATAACGTCAATCCCAGAACTCGTAGAAACACCCCGATTGGAAGAAAATGTGTCTCTCATTAGGGCCTTTATCGACCCTCTACATATTTTTTTAATATTCCCAAAATTTGAAATTGGGGGTTTTTCAATGCGCTAAAAACGAATCTGACATCCGTTTTTAAATAAAAAATTATTTTACATACTCGACTCTGTAGAAGTCATTATTCTGCCAAAATATTCCATATATGTACCTACATTTAAAAAGTTATCGATTATAAAAAAAACGTTAGTTTAAAACGGATGTCAGATTCGTCGTTTTAATCACATTTAAAACCCCCTAAATTCAAATTTTGGGAATATTACAAAAAAAAAAAATGTATTTTAAATTTTGGTAAGGGGGGACCCTTAACATTTTGTTAAAGATTCAACAATCTGGCCATATTTCACAGAATATTTACCCGATTCAAACCAAACTTGGAGGGTCGATAAAGGCCCTAATGAGACACATTTTCTTCTAATAGGGGTGTTTCTACGAGTTCTGGGATTGACTTTATATGCAAAAACGTTTACATTTTATGTTTACTTTGAGAACCATTTTTTGCAAGTACATTTAGAGATAATACAACAGACATTATATGGTTAGAAAAAGGAGTCTTTCTTCTTTTGAAAGATTTCAATGACGTAAAAATCGGATAATCTCAAGGGGAGATATTGAATTTTTATACGTCTGGTTACTCTTTCGCTTACAAATTTTTAGTCTCTTCTAGACTGAAAAAAATTATTATTTTTTGTTTTCAATGATATTCACCACATTAGGGTTTCTTGGGGTGCTGAGTTTAAATCTGCTATTATTTTTGGTGTAAAAAAATTTATAATACTAGTTTACTGGAAAACGTAAGCATATTTTTGAATTTAAAATGTATATACGTGTATAAATCTGAACCCAATATAAGAAACCGCCAATGTCCAAGTGTCCAAATTAATAATATCAATAAAACTATATTTTTGTAATTTGTAGATTCATCAGGAATCTTTCTATTAATGTATATAAGTGTAAGATTCATCATTACTAGCGAAGATGATTCCCTCAAAAGAAGAAAGAAGTTTTATTTTTTCCGTAGCATTTGTAAGTTTTAGACAAGGGGAAAAGAAGACAATAGCATATCTTTAACTTATTCTGAAGAACACTCCGGGGCAAACTACCCCTAAAAACCTGACTTTTCTACATCATGTCTACATCAACTGGATAGAACCAAGTCCTTGGAATAATACACCTCATAAAACATCAAAATAATCATCATTATCGTTTTAAATTAATTAGTATGGTTACATTTTCTTACATAATTATAAGCAATTGGAACGTGAAACCATGTTGCACTACCGAAAGATATTTCCAAAATTTTTTTCAAATCTTCATCGATAATTTTTCTACTAGACATCGAAAATGATCCCGGTTAAAATTGTTCTCTCTCTCTCTCTCTCTCTCTCTCTCTCTCTCTCTCTCTCTCTCTCTCTCTCTATATATATATATATATATATATATATATATATATATATATATATATATATATATATTATTATTCTTGTGGATGACCCAAAATATTTATTAATGCGTTTCGTTCTTTTAGGCTTAGGGTCGGGACAAAGTAGTACTTCCTTGGTTCACACCACTTTTTTTTAGAAAGAAGTCCTCTCGTCTCCTCATGTACCTTCTACGGAGGCAGGGGTAATACTACCCAATAATACTAATAGTATTACCCCTGCCTCCGTAGAAGGTACATGAGGAGACGAGAGGGCTTCTTAGCAAGAAGTGCCCCTGATGAGGTGCGAATGAATTAAGCACGAAACATGTAGGGCAGGAAAAATAAAGTGGTGTGACACAAGGAAGTACTACTTTGTCCCGACCCTAAGCCTAAAAGAACGAAACGCATTAATAAATATTTTGGGTCATCCACAAGAATAATATATATATATATATATATATATATATATATATATATATATATATAGAGAGAGAGAGAGAGAGAACAATTTTAACCGGGATCATTTTCGATGTCTAGTAGAAAAATTATCGATGAAGATTTGAAAAAAATTTTGGAATTATCTTTCGGTAGTGCAACATGGTTTCACGTGCCAATTGCTTATAATTATGTAAGAAAATGTAACCATACTAATTAATTTAAAACGATAATGATGATTATTTTGATGTTTTATGAGGTGTATTATTCCAAGGACTTGGTTCTATCCAGTTGATGTAGAAATGATGTAGAAAAGTCAGGTTTTTAGGGGTAGTATGCCCCGGAGTGTTCTTCAGAATAAGTTAAAGATGTGCTATTGTCTTCTTTTCCCCTTGTCTAAAACTTACAAATGCTACGGAAAAAATAAAACTTCTTTCTTCTTTTGAGGGAATCATCTTCGCTAGTAATGATGAATCTTACACTTATATACATTAATAGAAAGATTCCTGATGAATCTACAAATTACAAAAATATAGTTTTATTGATATTATTAATTTGGACACTTGGACATTGGCGGTTTCTTATATTGGGTTCAGATTTATACACGTATATACATTTTACGAGGGACTTTCGTATGGTATACAAGGGGAGTATACAGCGATGGGGTCACGGATTTAGACCATTTTTTTCTGGTGATTCTACATCGATAAATAGTCGACACGTGTCCGAGCGTTCCGTCCAATGCGCCTTAGGAGCCGAGAAATAAAATAAAATAGGCTGAAAGTGCTTTATTTTTTATATGGAGTTTAGAAAATGATATCGACATGATTCTTTCACCAATTCATTCGTTTTACTGAGTAGATTAAAGGAAAAATATAATTCTCAAACAATAATTTATATATCGTCAAATAAATTCAAAAATATGCTTACGTTTTCCAGTAAACTAGTATTATAAATTTTTTTACACCAAAAATAATAGCAGATTTAAACTCAGCACCCCAAGAAACCCTAATGTGGTGAATATCATTGAAAACAAAAAATAATAATTTTTTTCACTCTAGAAGAGACTAAAAATTTGTAAGCGAAAGAGTAACCAGACGTATAAAAATTCAATATCTCCCCTTGAGATTATCCGATTTTTACGTCATTGAAATCTTTCAAAAGAAGAAAGACTCCTTTTTCTAACCATATAATGTCTGTATATATATATATATATATATATATATATATATATATATATATATATATATACATACATATTTTCCTCTTCTTTTTCATAGAACTATAGAATTATCGAAAGGAAGGTCAATAACACAACACCACACACTTTTTATGTAACTTCCCTTCATGTTTCGCACCATTTTGGCGCCTCTTTAGGTAAATATTCTTTAAAACACAACTTCAGTCTCAACTTGCGAAGGAGAACCTTCCACTAGCAGGGCCTCGTCTAGATTCCTTGTAGAAATTGTTTTCAACATCTTTTGTACCATTTCTTTATTTGTCAACGCATTTCTGGCCTTTGGCCTCACTTCGAAGACACTTTTCTTATAAATAGTAAACTTAAGTAGGCTGGTCTGCTACTATCCCCAGGGGGCTTACTCTGAAATCAAATTAATAATTTAGATAGGTAGATATGTCCAAATGCTGAGGAACACGAGTTGTAAAAAGAAATCATACATTATAAAACATTTTTTAATATAGGTTATTTTAAACAACGTTTTCATTAATGCAGCATAAACTATCCATCTTGCTCAGGAATTACCGTAAATATGTGGCTCCTACGAGACAACAATTTTGGGACTCGAACGTCCATGAAAACCTTAGCATCTTAGTTTTTGTTTTCAAAAATATTTTTTTCGTGTAACAAAAAAAACAACAAAAAAAAAACAAACAACAACAAAAAACAACAGCAAGGGTGATCAATTTCCTGGATATTATGACTAGGGTTTCTGAAAGTTGTTGTATCGCCATTTGCAGGTTTTCCCACCCAGGCATTAGCCATGCCTCATGTTGATTAACTTCAATAATCTTGCTAAAGTTTCGAGAAAAATGGATAAAATGTCAAAAATAAAAATACTATGTAGAAAGCGAAAGGAGACGATCACACCGTTTTTCAGCAAAACTCAGGCGAGACATAGGTACTATTCTACTCTTTTTATAGGTAAATTTACATGAGGAGTCCGATGAATCTACTTTCACTCTGATATCTTAAACCATTTTGCAGAAAACGTTAAACGTTTTAATTTTAGGTCTTAGTACTCAAAAACTAGGAGGGTCTTAAAACGTTTTCGACGTGGTCAAAATGTATTCAAACTAAGCAGTCTAAATAATCCTTACGTTTTGACAACGATTTTTCGTTATTTGACATGATGTAATACTTACACATAAGGTAACACTGCGTCTGAGAGTCAGACTTTTCAACCATAATTAATAGTGAATAAAGCATTGACTAATCTGTATTACATACAAAACATTTTATTCGCCTTCCACGAAAACAAGAGCCTGTCGATTAATATTTTATAATACATGAAAATTTAACATTCAAAAGCCTTGTAAACCGGATTAAATATTAAAACATTGCCAAGTTATAAACATTGAATAATCGATTGCTATTCGTGTTGTTCAGATAAACTTGAATATTCGAGAGATCGATGAATTGGCCCAACGATGACTCGAAGTTCCTAGAGGTTGGTAGTTTTTGTTGCTGAATATGGTTGATTTATGAGCTTTTTTTTTAAGGTTTATCAGTCCAGCGCCTAATTTACATGCCGAGTTTCGTGTTCTAGTTTTTGCTGATAGCATTATGAACACCAATTTGTATATTTCTGTCACTTGAGAGCAACATACTGTCTTTTTTTGCTCAGAAGACTCCGTTTGACAAATATCAATTTTTTATGAGCTCAAAATTGGATGTTTAATTCTGTGATGTAATTTGTTGGTCGATTATAATATAAAAAAAAACAACAATCGCAAGACAAAAAAACACATACAATAAATTATAATATCTACCCAATTAAAACAAAATAAAATATGTACCGCAATCCATGTTCCTAATTTTAGTATCTACAGTAAAATTCGGTTATAAATATAGTTGCAAGGACCAGAAACCTAATCACTTTAATGGATTTTCCGCACAAAAAAGACAATAAGCTGAGTGTCCATTTATTTTTATTTATTTTTTTGTTGTTTTTATTTTTTTACTGCTGAGTGTATGTGTTAACACAGTTTGACATAGCTGGGATGTTTAATGTTGGAAAATCTATGAAAGGGTAACTCAGGCTCTACAGGTTTCCATTAGTTCATTATAAGGTATTTCCAGAGGAATACCTCGATCTCCAGTGTTATTAAAAGAAACTATTCTTACCACTGTTGAGCGTTAATACAACTCAAGTCCATGCTCGGCCCTGTTTGAAAGAGGTTGTATTCAATGCATGACACTAAATATAGTGATATAATAAGTGAATTAGTCCTTAAAATAATAACGAAGATAGATATTGTCAAGGTTCGCTGGTATATTAATAATACTACAATTTTATAGGAAAATTCGTACTATTTTTCCTGACGTTTCGGCCTGAAATTGAAGCCTTCATCCGGGATCATTTTTTAGCGCTGTGTGTACATCCATATGTTGTAAGGTGGTGTCGTGTCGTGACCTTTTGGCAATAGTTTTGGTGGTATTGTCTGCGATGGTTTTCCGAGTGTGATTAGTAAAGCGGATTTTGCATGACCTGTCGGGCTTGAAGCCAGGTTCTCCTTCTCGCTTGTGTGATGTCCATTATGTTATCGTTGCTCTTTTTTTGTAATTCATTGAGAGGAGATATTTTTAGATAAAAAAAAAAAAAAAAAAAAAAGGTGGATCAATACGCTGACTATATATAGCTTTGCAATCGCAGCTTTCAACTTTCTCATGAATTTTCTCCTAGTATATATATTTATATAAGAAGGTTAAAATATGTACTTGGGCCGTTGATATGCGTTATTGGGAGTAAGTAAGCGAAGGCTGCTTGGTTGTTAGAACTGCTCTAGCGAAAGCAGAATTAGTTTTTGCCCCCAAGTTCTGTGCCGCCTCGTACGTTCTGTTCGCTAATTAAAAGTTGCCAGGAACCAGGCCAAACCTTCGCTCCATTTTCACAATCCTCTGCCCTCGCTCTTCGACAAGTCCTGCCTTTCGATATTAGTTTAACAAATAACTATAAGTTCAAGGCAATCCGCAGTGACGCCCTATTTAAACTGCCGAACTTGAAATAGTTCCTTTCTTGTATATAATGTATATATATACGTACCAAAAACAGAGAAAGATCCTTGATTTTCTTAGCCCATTTCCTTCCTATAAATTTGTATTCCTGCTTGTAAATCCAAGTGCTGGCACACGATGTCGGCGTCTCATAATCCCTATAAATCCCAAAAATCTGCCGTAGAAATTTATGTTTATTAATGAATATATGAAATATATTGTTTGTTATACTTCGTCTACTATAAATGTGACCAAAATAGCACTTTATTTTGATTGAATATCAAGTGTTTTGAACTTAATATTTTTTTTTTTAGGAGCCTAATAAAATTCTTTATATATATATATATATATTTGAAATTTTGCAGTTTTCATTGATTGGAGAACGGAAGTGCAATTTGTTCTTGCATAGAAAATAAATCATACCTTCTTTATTTATCAACCAATATTATAGTATTTTATTTTCTGGCTTCCTTATCTATTGAAGTATTTTGATAAAAAATGTCATCAATATTGGTCGATAAATAAAGAGGGTATAATTTATTTTCTATGTGAGAACAAATTGCACTTCCTTTCTCCAATCAATGAAAACTGCAAAATTTCAAAACTTTAGCAAGGCGTAAAACATAAACCATTTGTGATAGATTAATGCTGACAAATATCCTTACTTATATCCATCAACGGAACTAACATGCGAAGTTTCATAAAAATCTATGATCACTATGAACATTGGATATAATTGCTTTTCCCTTCGGAATCAGGCCATAATAAGTAATGTCTGAAACCACCTCCTAGAATTGGCTACTTAGTCCTGAATCAACCTGTATATGTGCTATGACAAGCAATTGGACGAGTTTGTAAAACAAATTGATAAACCGGTCCATCTGGAGGGGGATAAAATTATATTTAAGCCTTTGCGGTCGAAATGTATGTCCTCACGAAATTTGACAACCTTTTTACTCAGCAAAGGGAAAATACTTCTTCTAAAAATATATTATAGTTCTTTATTAGGAATGAGGGTTTATTCTGGAACCGAAGTGTTAATTAAAAACACTTGATTGATATCATGCCCCAGTAATGAGAAATATGTTAGAATGTACAGAAAATAATGAAATAAAAGCCAAATACGTCCATTAGAAATTAGGTTTTACTCCAGGAGAAAAATTAAATAAAAAAGTAATAAGCAAACCAGCTCTTCAACATATACAGGGTGTCCTGTAAATGTCTAGTCATATTGTGAGGTGTGATAGAGGACCCTTAGGGGAACAAAAAATGTTCTATGACGATTTCCCGAATTCTCGCCCCTAAGGGAGAAAACGTCGTTTTATTGTTTTTTCGAGACAAACGTGGTTTTTAGAAGAATAATCGTTGTAGCTCCGTCCCAGGTGGTACTAATAGAAAGGAGGTGAAACCTATCGAAAGCTGAGTAAATTTACTATAAGACTAGTTGGGAGTAAACGTAAAAATGAATGAATGTAAGTATGTATATCATACCAAAAGAAAGCTATTCTAAATTTCCTGACATTTTATTGATATTTCATTCCAGCGTTACTCCTCAATGGGCGGGGTCTGTGATTTCCGGGTTTTAGAAAAACTTTCTCATTTAACCAGCTTTCCATTCATGTATCACAACCCTGTGTTATTGAAGTATTTGAGCGGCTTAAGAACAAAAGTTTAAAAAAAACATGGATCTGTGAGAAGAAAATTATATTTTTTTCTTCAGTTTATTCAAAAATCTGAAGAGAAATATTTATTTTTATAAATGTTTACATGAATATTAAGTAAATATTTACTTATAACAATAAAAAAAATTACTTCCACGAATATAAAAAAAAATTCCTAAAACAGTAAATAAATAAAATACACATTTATTTTGAATTTATTAATTCACCTAACTAATACTGGGTCCAGGAGTTGGCCATTAATGAACCCCAACCATAAATTAACCTCAAAAATTACTATTTTTACCTAGATCACGCATTTGAACACATTTTTACAGGTATTTATATTTTTTAAAACAAATGCTTTACCTTGAATTGATACTGATGGCTATGGTTGTGAAACTCACTGGGATTCTCGTGAGCCCATGCGTTGTTCTTGTGGTAATTAAAAATTCTATCCCTCATAAATAAGACATACATAGTCCTGTAAAAATGTGTTCAAATGCGTGATCTAGGAAAAATAATAATTTTTGAGGTTAATGTATGGTTGGTGTTCCTTAATGGCCGCCACCTGGACCCAGTATTAGTTACCTGAATTAATAAATTAAAAATAAATGTTGATTTTATTTATTTACTGTTTTAGGAATTTTTTTACATTCGTGGAAGTATTTTTTTTTATTGTTTTAAGTAAATATTTACTTATTATTATGTAAACATTTATAAAAATAAATATTTCTCTTCAGCTTTTTGAATAAACAGAAGAAAAAAATATAATTTTATTTTCACAGATCCATGTTTTTTAAAAAACTTTTGTTCTTAAACCGTTCAAATACTTCAATAACACGGGGTTGTGATACATGAATGGAAAGCTGATTAAATGAGGAAGTTTTTCTAAAAGCCGGAAATCACAGATCCTGCCCATTGAGGAGTAACACTGGAAAGAAATATCAATAAAATGTCAGGAAATTTAGAATAGCTTTCTTTTGGTAAGATATACATACTTACATTCATTCATTTTTATGTTTACTCCCAACTAGTCTTATAGTAAATTTACTCAGCTTTCGATTGGTTTCACCCCCTTTCTACTAGTACCACCTAGGACGGAGCTACAACGATTATTCTTCTAAAAAACACGTTTGTCTCGAAAAAACAATAAAACGACGTTTTCTCCCTTATGGGCGAGAATTCGGGAAATCGTCATAGAACATTTTTTGTTCCCCTAAAGGTCCTCTATCACCCCTCACAATATGACTAGACATTTACGGGACACCCTGTATAGTAGAAAAAACAATTATTTAGGATTATACTTGTGATCTGACCTGCTTGGTGGGAAATTTGTTTAAGTATACATCTCCTAAGCGACGGGGGTTTTATTAATTGGGCATTATACGTACAGTGTGAATCGACCTGAAGATTGATATTTACTAATGCAAATTGAACATTGCTGATACACTTTGATAAGTAGTCAACGTCAATTTAAATTATATTAATTTGACTGATTAAATGTGCAAGCTAGTGGCACCCTAACATTGTATTTTTTTATTAGACAGCCTGTATGTTATATGTAACATGTTTGACCGGTCTTTTTTTTTGGTAGTGTAACTTGTTTGCTCTAGACCCCGTTCTGAGCGGAGTTTTTCAATCCAAAAAAAATCCCCATAACGGTTGGGTATTGGATTGTTAATAGACAAATATATAACACCCCTAAAAAAAAATTGATGATTGAACATTTTACAGAATCCAATTAATAATTTCATGAACTTATTGCATTCTGAATCGTGTTCAAACTACTAGTGGATTTATTTCGCTGTTAATTTTGAAATGTAACGTCATACGTTGCAACCTACTTGGGAAATGTATTTTCATGTGTTGATCCATAATAAATGATAAAATTATATTAAAATAAATGTTAACATTCTGACATATATTATTATTGTTGTTACATATTAATTGTCAAGACTAAATTCCCTGTCAGTGATGTCTCGATATGGTGTAGGTAACAAAACATGTTTGGAATATTAACGCAAAAATTTAAAAGCTAAAAACTGAAAAAAAAGTCAGACATTATCGGGGATTTTAGAGATTTTCGAGCATAAGCAATACTCTGGATCTGAGGGAAAGCTTTAAATTCACATTTTGCACCCCAAAAAAACATAAAGATATGTTGCAAAAGAAAAAAAAATAATAAAAACTTCTATATTTTTTACCTAAAACCGGTCTTTTTAAAACTTTCCTTATTGGGTTATTATGCCTTTTGATTTTTCGATATGAAAGCTACCACCCATGACTCATAGAGAGCTCATGGTTCAAAACTCACGCCCACCGGACTTTCTTATCACTATTTATTCTTTAATTTATCACATTCACTATCTAAGGTCTGTATATAATAATGCTCATTACATTTTAATGTACATCGTTCTGCCTTTGGATACGGCCTGAAGTGAATCCAAAATTGTATCAGCGAATTTGAAAAAAAAAACTTTCGGAGGAATTAGTAATAGAATGAAAGGATTTAACCCTTTGATGCATGATTTTTTCTTTTCTCATAAAAGTATCTGAGAGGTAGAAATAGACCTCAGTACCAGATGCATAATGGTGCCCACAGGAAACAAATGGACAACCACAAAAATTTACACAAAAAAATAAAACTTCAATAAAACAAACTTTCAATTCGTAAAATACACCACTAGTACTAAGTAGTACGATTTGTTTTAGGTCAGAATGGACGTTTTTAATAATATTGTGGCCTTGCGAAACAGGTCCCCCAGAAACGAGACTCCTGGTTTTGTTATCATTAACTTGTTTATTCCTTCTTGGGAACAAAGTACAAAGTTCAAAATCTTCCAGTCCCTTTGACACTTGTTGATGCTTACAGGGACCGAAATATAACTTGAAAAAACTCAATATAGTGCTCTGGGAGTGTAAAATATAATACGATGCCTGCAGGCATCACGATGCAACAAAGGGTTACTTATTTATTGGAGTTGTAGAATTCATTGTTTAATATCATTAAAAACTTTGGAAGGACTAATATGGGGTCTATACAGGAATGTCTATTTGAAAAGTTTTGTTTGGATAATATTTGATGGCTTGTTATTTAGACGATTTGGTTTATTCTCCATAATTACATACTGCAACACCAGAATATTTTGGCTTCGTATATGGTCTGTTCATTATTGATCATTTTCTGAGATTTAGGTCTTAGTAGTTGTCCGTAATCATAATCAAAATTCATAAACTTGTTTTCTAATTTTTTGATCTTGTTTTCTTTCCAAACCTTTGATCTGTGTGCTAAGGAATATTGCTTTCATTAAACTCCAAACCTTAAGGAACTTTATGTTAATGAAAAGTCTAAACTCTTTCTAAAGTTTGAATGTTTCAAGGTAAGTTTTAAGAACTGAGCACTTTCAAAGATTAGTGTTTTTATTTTTACGTTCATTGTAATAAGATTTAGGATACTAAAGAATGTAGATAAGCATATCTATCAAAATTTTATGTTTTCTGAAGTTTTAATACCATCCAAGTGGGATCTTCAAAGTTTCAAAGCCTATCCAAAGTAAACTTAAAGAAAACCTCAAAGTTTAAAATAGGCTTAATAAAAATAGAAAGGAGGGCGTATTTTGTAAAACCTAATCTTCTTGGGTATATCAGACGTTTAACTACCTAATAAAACTAACAACACGCTACGTTAATCTGAATCTTCTAAAAAAATTAGGTTTTTAATTAACTTTGTTGACAAAGCATACATAGTAACCTCGCCGAATAATAACCTAAAAAAAAGTTGGTTGTTAATCTTCGGGAAGTTTACAGGACCAATAACTTCTGTTTATGCTTTAGAAAAAAAGGATAATTCCAAAAAAAAAAAGCTTTTTACCTAAGTGCAATTCCATTTTCTTTATATGCCTGGTGAGATCTGGACTATTATCGATAAAAACATTTTTCAATAGACAAATTTCAATATTTGTTGGATGAAATATCCACGAAAGAGGTGAAGTTTTGGCCCTAATATTGCCTCTAATCTTACCAGCATCATACCATAACAATTGCAACGCAAACGCACTTGTTTGCCCGACTTCCCTTGCAACAAGATTATGTTGCACGGTTCAAAACAAACTAAAACTATTCTTATCTTGCCTTTTTTAAATAGTATTAACTCATTCCAATGATGAATAGCGAAAAGCAGTGATCAATAGGATTCCTGAAAACTAAAACTTAGGAAACTTAAAGGATTATTTTCTCAACTAGTGTTTAGTATGCTTAGAAAACTGAATGACGATATTCCTCTTACAATGATTTTCTAACCGTTTTATAGATATTTATCATAATATAAGAAAAGTGTTACCTGAAGTGCAATCATAGTTTTCAACTTCACATGACGCATGTTTTTCCCTGTGGTCACCCACCCATGTACGGGCCACAGCTGCCCTTGCTTAACTCTCATCTACGGGAACTTATGAATTAAACAGGAGGACTAGAAAAGTCGAAAATTTCCACTTGTATGCTGTGTTAATTTTGGACTTTTTACATCTTTCTGATCATTAATTTCCACCATCCAGCGATTCCAACAATTATGAATTAAACATTGAGTGGCCGTTGGTGATCTTCTAAATTAATATTATTTTTGTCATAATACTTTAAAACAAAGGCCAATTTTAGTAAGAGTATAATAAGGTATTTAAATAATATTACTCAATTTTAAAATGAGGAAATTTCTCATAAGCGATAATATTTCGTTTGCAAAAAAAGTCCGCTTATTATTTGACATATTCCGAAGTTACTCAAAACAAAGTCTTTGAAAAATGTTTTCTAGTCTATTTGGCTCCTATCTAGTAGAAACCAAAAAATATTTCCAGCTCAAAAGCCGCCCCAATTTTCGTTTTTGGCCGGAAAACTTGGCAAGCCATACTTTTTTTTAACAAACTGGCTTCGTTAAACAGCCATATTGAACAACGGTAGAAGTTGATTATCTGGCCAACCCTAGTACAAATAATTGTTGTCCTCGTCCAACGAAGAAAAAAGCCCGACTCGCAGGAACTGCGTCATCTTAGCGCGGTTCCCCACATCTTGAAGAAATGGAATAGATTAGGCATCACAAATCACAGGAAACTGACAGTAGCCAACTTACACTGAATAATACCGATAATTGTTAATCTTCCTTCCGGATTGCGTCGTGAGGTCAACCTCATAAGTGGGTTCTCCCTATGGAGGTAGGGAGGAACAGCGCTAAAAACATATTTTATATCATTGAGTCAGTTGGTTAAATACAATTACATGTTTTATATTTATTGTTATTTTTCCGATTTTGTTAGGCACATTTGTCAGTAGAGATACTAAAACTAATCACCCATTTATGTGTACTGTGTTTACTTTACTTAAAATGTAATCTTCTGCGAGGACAAGCTCTTTTGTTGTTAGTCCTTATTGTACTGAGTTCCAATTCTAGTTCGTCTAACAGGAATGTAATCATTTAAAATTAATTATTAACTCGCCCTTTGCTGAAATTTGGCAAATTACCGAAGGAATATACATATACACTTTCACACTGCTCATTCATTTCTCTGCGTGTTTCACACCGTTTAAGTGCCTCTTCATATGTTTTAAATGCAACATCTTTAGTCAAAACTTGAGGAGGAGGGCCAAGTCTAGATTGGTTTTTGACAAAACGAATCCACTGTGATTGAAAGTAATCAGCTGGTCGATAATCGATATGTCGTTAATTTAAGTAATTTTAATTTCCAGATGAAGCAAATTCATGAAAGCTTCTTAAAAAAAAAAAAAAAAAAAAAAAAAAAAAAAAAAAAAACTCCCTTTTCCCTCCTTTTTATCAAATAAATAAATTAAAATACTATTAAGGTGCTGTATTTCCGTATTTCTATTTACCACTTTCTTTTTATTTTTAATTTACTGGATGGTTTCCTTACTACGAATTTCATCAGTAAATTAAATATATGTGACATAATGAAAGTAGTCACCTGATCGATAATTATTGAATACTTAGGATTAGGATCAGGATTTGGTGGCGATTAACATTTTATCATGTTTTTACGCCAGCACCTACATTGTTTTATACATATGCTAGTCATATAAAACAATGTAGGTGCTGGCGTAAAAACATGATAAAATGTTAATCGCCACCAAATCCTGATCCTAATCCTAAGTATTCAATAATTATCGATCAGGTGACTACTTTCATTATGTCACATATATTTAATTTACTGATGAAATTCAGTCACAAATCTTTTAAAAAAAAAAAAAAAAAAAAAAAAAAAAATGTTTTTAATTATTGAATACTTTCCACCATATTGGATTCCTTCACTCAATGACCAGTCTTGACGTGGTGCTATTATTGGAGAATCTTTCTCAAGTTTAGGATCAAATTAAGCTGTTGAATTTAAAACACATTCGCCTGTAGAGGCACTTAAACGGTGCGAAACATGTAGGGATGAGAAATAAATATTGTGAAAGTGTATATTGAACTAATATTTCGCTTAGATAATTCGCTAAATGCAGTCATTTGATAGTAACATAGATTTTGCTTGAATCAGATATCAAATAATTCCCTAACCCTTTTTAGAAAACAGATTTTATTCCTTTAGTATTTGAATTTATTTAATAAACCTACATTTTTCTAAAGGCTACTAAATCGCCATTAAGAGCCGGCGCAATGGACTCAAGGAATAAATAAGGCGGGGAAAGATTTATTCGGGTCTGCTGCTGGACTCCGCACGGGAATGAAAAATTTCGCGGTCGAGAACTTTACGTGAAAAAGCTCTTCCTGCCCTTCAGCTTTATTAGTGAAAATAAATCTGGTGGAAGGGTGTTTTGGCTCCCTTTTGTTTGCCCTGTTCCTCTTCCTCCTTCATCTTAAAACCAAAAATTATAAACAAAAAACATCAAGGAAATTTATAAACTACAAGAATTTATTTCTATATATATATATATATATATATATATATATATATATATATATATATACACACACACAGAAGCACTGAATGACCTATACTGACCGATCCCACTCTCAAAATTCCTACAAAACTAGTTGTTCTGTTTTGAGTATGCTCTAAACGTTGTCCGTAAAATCAATTGTTTAAGGCTAATTGTGAAGTTTAGGGGACCCAGCACCGATTTTTTTACATGTAGTTCTATAAACTATTTTGATGCACTAAACACGAATCCGTTAAAAAAATAAAATAAAATTTGCTCTCAACTTGGAAAAAAAGTTATTAAGCACTGAAGCTAACTGTTATGCAGGTTAATGAAGCAAGAGTAAACACGATATTGGTAAAGATGCACATGGGGCATAGATGTAAACGTCTGTAATAAAGAAATCTAATTTAAATTTACCATCAATTATTTATTCCGAAACATTTCTTTTTAAATAATAAATCATTCTTTACATTTTTATTTCGATGTTGAAAAGTATTTGATGAAAGAAATACCTCAATAATTTTCTAATGCCTTCATAATTAGCGCGGTCTGATGTAAAATTCCGAAAAAGTCGATAAATTTGCTTAATAATAATAATGAAATTGCACGAGTTAATATAAATTATTCACAGTAAAGAAGAACTATTAAATACTTTAGTCGACAATAAGCAGGACTATGAATATAAGATCTTAAGTGCTACGCGTTCCCGCTCGCTCAAGAAGATATCTAAACTCTAGTCAATCCAACTCGCTATAAATAATAGAATTCTATTAATTTTAGCGAGTTGGATTGACAATAGTTTAGATATATTCTTGAGTGAGCCGAAACGCGTAACACGTAATGCCCGTAATGAGACAGGTTACGACGGGTTAGGAGGTCCTAAAAAATTATAATAATTTTTCAATGAATAATTTATCAACATTTCAAATGAGAGTTATTTATTTCCCAATTTTAAGTGGAGGAGGCTCCTAAACTTTACAATTATCTTTGTAAGATTTAAAAAGTGATTTTAAAAGTGGCCTAACTAAAATAGAAAAATTGTTTGGTAAAATATAATTTTGGACCTATAATTAACCTTTGAACAAGCTAAGTTCGGGTGCTCTTATTTAAATTGCCTCTATTTGTGTAAACCTTTAAATCTGATTTTGAACTAAAATAGTCTGTCAGAAAATACATTAATTGAATTTGTAAAGCAGAAAAACACATAAATAATATTGATGATCAAATAGAATGCTTTTAGATAACCCAATATTTCTGAATAATGCGCTGAAATTTATTAATAATTGACATGTTAAGGATTATCCACAGGAATTTCCGAGGTATAAATTATTTCCACTATAATTTTCATTTGATCCTCACCTCAGCCTTTATTTATTAGCTAAGTAAATTTTATCACATGACGTTTCGGCCTCACGGCCATCCTCATAATACTTCATTCATATGATCACATATTATTAACCGTATTTCTTGTCATCAATTGTAATATTGAAGCTGCTAACCTTTAAATTTTAGTTAATTTGACTTAGCGCCATTTGGCTTAGTTTGTAACATCTTCTATAACTAAAAAACCTTACATTTTTCCAACATTTAAGCTACAAGAGACCATGTGGCTACAACATTTCACCATTTTCTCAATTCATATGAATAATATTCATTTGATTGAGAATTTTGAAATTTCTGATAACATTATTATTGCATGAAATTATTGCGTAAATAAAATTTAAAACATCCAATATTCCCAAAATTCCAATGAGATAAAATATATTTTTCTACAGCACGATCTTCTTCCTTTTTCTTGGCTTTCGTATTTTCTCTTTTTCAATCACCAAATGGAATCTTCCGTGCTAAAATCACTACAATAAATATTTTGTAAATATTTCTGCTGGTGTATCGCGTGACGTTACTTATCTTATTTTACCTGTGCGTAACGAAAAGGCTCTGTTCAGACTGCTTTTTACTTAATTGGGAGTAAGCCTCAGAGGCTTTTGAAGGACTTACTAAAATTCTTCCTTTTTTTCCTTTTACGGTACGAAAAAGTTCCTTTTTCTTCCTTATTATATATATTTTTGTTTCTAATATTCATTCATTTGTTTGGTTTGCACCCTGTTAATTCTACAGTTTTGTTTACCTAGGCCTATGAAGTGACGGTGTAAAGGTAAGGTTAAAACGTGTACCTCGGAGCCCATTAAGGCAAACAAGAAAGCCTTAAGATTTTGTTACGCAAATTCCCCAAAACCATGATCCGGTGTAGGGATTCTGCTTGTTAACTTGACCTTTCGAATAACATGAAGTATTTTTGAACCAATTTTTATTAAAGATGGTACATTTTGGAACCTGATAGGGAATAAACAAATATTTATTAAAAAATGAATCGCCAATATTTTCTTGACCACAGTGTTTTGAAACGTAGAATTGTCTCATTGTTACTTCCGGATTGCGTCATGAGATCAACTTCATCTGCTGATGGGGTTTCTGCTTATATAGTAAGGGAAGAAATGCTTTAAAACTATAACGTTCCAAAAAATGTAATTAACCGTAGAGTTTAGTTGTATTTCCAGCTCTAATAGGTAGTTAAGCCCTGAGTGTTAATTACTGTATTCGAATGCCTTCGCATGTGCGGTGTAGATAAACACATACCCTGGGAGATTGTAGCGATTGTAATAATAATTTTATGGTTGTTTCAGAAATTCTGTAAATCATTATTAATAATTGTGTGTAAATATAATGAACAGCCTGGTGGAGGTGGATTTGGCAAAGATTCGCACGAGACTGCTAGGATATATGAGCAGTTTGTCTAGATAACCATAGGTCTGGTTGGGTGTATATGAGGTAGACACGCGATCGAGTCACGTGTTCGTATGTTCGACCACTTCCTCTTACTGCCAGCTGCCTGCGCCAGTTGCTTTATTTTGGCAGCCTTCTGGGCTTGTTTAAAAGAATTAATGCTTGCATTCCAAGTTCATTGTTCAAGAGTACGGACCATCGTATGCATATAATTAAATATCATTTGTCCCATTCAATAGCTAATTCCAAAGGATTGTATGTAGCTATTGTATTTACACCTGAGAAGTGTAAATACGGATAAAAACTGTTATAGTAAAAAATGAGGCTGGTTTCAATTTATCTATGACTTGCTATGCCACCTCTTGAACATTTAAAGAAATCATTGACAGGAGATCGTTGACCGTAGATGATGCAAGGTAGGGATTGTCGGGGTTCGGTCACTGCTACTTAATAAAACTACATTTTATCACAAAAATGGTTTTATTGTGCCGACGTTTCGGCTTGAACTTCAAGCCTTCATCAGGGCTGTAAAAACAAGTAGGACGGATGTAATACTGAAATATACATATATATATATATATATATATATATATATATATATATATATATGCCTACATACACAAATAACAAATACACAAACATATATACATAGATACATATATAGAAAAAAATAAAAACATAAAATACTAGAACATAATATATAGAAGAACAATGTGCTCTAGAAGTGTTTGGATTATTAGGAGAACAGATATAAGAATAACAGATTACATATTAGATTAGATATAAAAATAACAAAATGGGCATCCCGATGGGAAGATAGAGAACTATTCCTCACAAATGCGGGATCATTTCTGACAGCTAATACAGGGAAACATAGGAAGAAAGGAGTTGGTGAGGAGGGGGGGGGAGGGGTTCTGGACCACCCAATGGACAGAGAACATAGAAGATGAAAGAATGAGCGGCGGAAGGGGCGTAGTACAGTAAGATTTAAAGAAAACAGTACAGTAAAGATTTAAAGAAATCTTTCTCAGACATTTCTTCCAAAAAAGAAGACTCTTAAATGAAAAAAATAGCATGTAAGCAAGAAACATAAAAGGAGACAAAGTAAGAAATGAAATAAAATAAAAAGATAAAAATTTAACTTCATTACAAACATTATTTTTTATTTATTTATTGGTGTTCCGCTTCATGGGGTTGCACGTTTCAATTTTTTATATATTATTACATAATATTAACCCTCCTCTATAAACGTTTAAGGTTGACACACAAACATAAACGTTGGGTCGTATCCGACCCAGAGCCATTTTTGGGCCTGAAATGCAATAAGTTATTGGGATTTACGCATTTATTTTCAAATATTAGGTGAATAAAATAAACTTTTAAAATGTAAAAGACAATTCATAAAGGAAAACAAGCATTTGAGTTCAGGAAAGTAAAATTAATTCTAAAAAAAAAAAAAAAAAAAAAGGAAACATAGTAAATTGTTTAGGACACTTTAAAAAATTAGTAATAACAACTATATATATATATATATATATATATATATATATATATATATATATATATATATATGTATATATATGTTCACGCAATAACTAATTTAATATAACAATAAAACTTAAGGAACACATTGTATCACATTTCTGTTTTGGTAAAATAATCACAGGCACTGTTGCACACAGGGACAGATTATGTTCTCACAGGGTCGAATTAAAAAAATAAACTTCTATATCTTAATATTCTTGATCATCTTGATTTGAGAGTGCCTCGACTCCTTCGTCATCATTTGAGAGAATACCATCGTCAGATTCTGAATCTATATAATCAATTTGGTCATCTAATTCCGCATCAGATTGCTTCTCTTGTCACCTGAATTCGGCTATAACATCTTCCACGGTTATGAGTAATTTGTTTTCTCCATACGCCATGATTTTTTAATGAAAACCTGGAACAATGGCCTCTATAATCAAGTACATAAACATAAACGTTGGGTCGTATCCGACCCGGGTTCGGGAAAAATTTATATTGAGAGATGATTAAAAAAAGATAGTTCTTACCTGACAGACGTAAACGTGGTCCGTGGCATTCGCGGGATTGGCTGAGAGGGTACCTGAAGATATGCGCAGTTTTCCACGTTGTGGGTCGGATACGACCCAACGTTTATAGATGAGGGTTAAGTTACCTTATCTATATATATAAAAATCACGTGTCTGTCTGTTTTTCTGTTTGTTTGTTCCTTATACAAATTTACACCGTTTGACCGATTTTGACCAAACTTGGAATAATGGTAGGTCTTGATACGAGAAATCTCCTAGGTTAGGTCAAAAAAATCTACCAGCTGTCTGTCTGTATGTTTGTCCCTTATACAAATCCACACCGTTCGTCCGATTTTGACTAAACTCGGTACACACGTAGATCTTAATCTGGGGAGTGTCGTAGGCTAAGTAAAAACGTCTTATAGCTGTCTGTCTGTATGTTTGTCCCTTATAAAAATCCACACCGTTCGTCCGATTTTGACTAAACTCGGTACACATGTAGATCTTAATCTCGGGAGTGTCGTAGGCTAAGTCAAAAACGTCTTATAGCTGTCTGTCTGTATGTTTGTCCCTTATACAAATCCACACCGTTCGTCCGATTTCGACTAAACTCGGTACACAGGTAGATCTTAATCAGGGGAGTGCCGTAGGCTAGGTCAAAAAAATCTACCAGCTGTCTGTCTGTATGTTTGTCCCTTATACAAATCCACACAGTTAGACCAATTTTTACGAAACTTGGTATACATGTATGTCTTGATACGGGGGGTGTTATAGGTTAGATCAAACTCGTCTAGGACTCACAGTTGTGAGGCCACGGGTTCATAACAGTTACAGATTCGTGTTATTAGATTTTTATAATACTTATTTGGTTTCTAATTTATTTAGGCTTTTCTATGTGCAGAAAGTAGGTGTAGCATGGCACGCCGGGTAACAGCTAGTTGTCTATATATTTACATGAAATTATAGACACTAGTGTGTATAAGTTTGTTGGTTATAAGTCTATGTTATGTATACAGGGTTTATCGCACGTTAATGACAATACTCCAGGGCGTGAAACTAGACAAATAAATGTAAATCAACACCACAAATTTCTCTGTTTGGTTTTAAAAGAAAGTTGAATACAAAAAAAAATCGAAAATTATAAAAGTCCTTGCTATCTCAGCATAGTTAGCTCTCATTTCTACTAATGATTCGCTAATCCTTGTGATCAGGTGGTTTATGTCATAAATGGGTAGTTTGTACCCTTGGGTGCGGTTGACTCAAATCCCAAGAGTACAAAGTATGTAAATATATTAGCTTATACTATAGCTTAGAGTAAAAATGTCGCTTATAACATTTTTCAGCGTTTTATCGATGTCGTTTCTACTTACTTCCAGCAAGTGGGGTAAGTCAAATTGAATACTAGGTTATTATGTTGTTTACAGATTTATGTATGTGCTTGACGATCAAAGTCACGTTTCAAAATCTACGAGTTGTTTTGTACTTTTTATCTAGTAATTACAAATGAGTAAGTAGATTAGGGTTAAAATTCCTTTGTTACAAGAGAAGAATTTTATTTGTGAGAGTTTTCGTTGACAAAAGAAAAAACAATATAGTAATTTCATTGAAGAAATTACATTGATCGCCCTTTATTTAAACAAAAAAAAGGTTCAATCACGCCATTAGAATTAATCTGTTGACTCATTCCATTCCTTCCCCTTCATTCATTTAGATAAACTCATTAAGTAAACAAAACCCCATAAAATCCCAAAGCCCGAGACAGCCCTGAAAGAAATGGCTCTCTTTGTGCCTAAACGCCGCAAGATAAAGAGAATTGTAGCGGATATAATTTGTGAGCTTTACCAAATGACCGTCGTTTGCTTTCCTAGGCCTTATTTTTCTTTAATAACATTTTTTTCTTTTGGTTTTATGTTTAAACGCCATGTTTAGGTCTAATTAAAAAGAATGCGGTTAAGAATCGCCCTGTTTTTATACATTACAATGGCGAAGAGCGTTTTGACGTAGGATTAAGTGTTCAACGAAATCTTAATATAATAGGTCTTTTATAATCCTCGTTTTTTTTTAGTGTTTTCTTTGTATAGTGTAATGAATGCCTGAAGATCTTTTATAAGTATTTTGTTTGTAAATTGTAATGAATTTATAAAGATTATTCATTAGTATTGTGGCTCAAGACC
The DNA here is from genome assembly GCA_946811695.1 of Gonocerus acuteangulatus. Lineage (NCBI taxonomy): Eukaryota > Metazoa > Arthropoda > Insecta > Hemiptera > Coreidae > Gonocerus > Gonocerus acuteangulatus. Next base: position 97,462,059 of record OX328124.1, on the reverse strand, counting down.
TCAACACCAGCCTTTTGTATTGTCGGAAATCTTTCGAAAATGTTTTGTATTTTATTACTAAAGTACTTTTTTATTGAGTTGAATGAATCCTTGGCGTTTATGAGAAAATATTATCCTTAAGAATAGCCATTACGTGTTTTCCCAGCTGTTTATCTTAATTATCTGACTCTATTTTAACGCATTACCTCTTTTCGTTCATAGGGAAGAAACTCAACCCATTCTTATCATAATATTACACTTACATGCACTGACTCTTGATTTACAACTATTTTTTTTTCAATTCATATACGTTTTTTAATATATGTTTAAGGTGTTCATGATTTAATGTGTAAATGAACTTTGTCATTGTGTTCCCATAATTCAATTACTTTTACAATAATAATTCATCTTGGAATTTTTTAATTTTCTTCAAATATAAAAAAGGAGTTTGGTTCGGTGAATAAGTTAAGTATACCTTAAATATTGGAGGAAGGAGAAACCGGCAGGCCGTATGCCGCATCGTGTGTAATAATCACAAAAACTTGAAGGAGAATTAAAAATTAAAAAAAAAATATAAGTAAAGTAGAATATATATATATATATATATATATATATATATATATATATATATATATATATATAACGCATCAAATAAATAATATTAAATATTAGATTAAACGTACAATTATTTACTTTTTAAATAAAACACAAATATCTGATGTTTTATATTACAAGTTTATGTGCAAGTATGTCGTCAATATGGTGGCTCCTGTTAGTAAGTAGGTCAATAATGCCCCGCGGTAAGTAACGCTCTAAAAACGGCAGTCGGTTAATATATTTGAAAATGTATTATGTGTTCCTGGGTAAAGCGTTTGTGGCCTAATCGCAGTCTTGGAATGACTATTTCTCGCTACAGGATTTGTCTTAGGTTTCCAGTTATATTATTCCAGTCAAGTTGGATGTTTGGTATTTCGATTGATTCTTGTTAATTGTTTGTAGTACAGTTCACTAAAACAGTGAAAATAATTCATGCAACATCAAGTGGATATTGCTGTAGATTACGTGGCTTTCGTAGTTTCGATTCTTTTACAATCTAATCTGCGCGAAACCCGAAGCGATTTACGTATGAACCCTAATTGTTCCACGAGACATATTACATAAATTAACAGCCACTGCTGGGCAAGCCTACATAGCGAGGAGTCCTGCATCTGTCGACCGGAAGAAACAGATGTCGGCTTATAAAAAACCCAAACCTCGCTATTAAAGTTACAATTCGTCTACAGTCGCCAGAAGGCATTGTTCCTGCTAAGAGCATGTGTTAGCTTCCTCTTTCTCAGGGGACATTTGAGGTTAATATTTCCTTGCACGGAATACACCGTTTAAAAGAGGCGAGGCGATCAAATACAATTTGCGGTCCTTGCCTTTGTATTGTGCTGCCTGTTATTGGATTCTGATATTTATCATGAACGAGATATTGAAACGCATCAGAACATTAAATCCAACATATTATTTGGAAAAATAATGCTATAGAATTCATACTAGTAATTTATCAAAATGTTCGAATATTCTATCATATCGTTTCGAGGTATACATGCAAAGATACAATTTGGCTGTTGGCTATTTCGTTCCCGATTTGGTTCTATTTTCATTTATTGTTATTTCGTTTTTATTCAATTTGAATTCTCAATGTTCACAATTAAGTAAAATCCTCTCAACGAAACGCTTACAAGACTCTTTTCTTGCGACATCAATTTTTTTTTTTTTTTTTTTTTTTTTTTTTTTTTTTTTTTTTTTTTTTTTTTATTGTTATACGCAGTATAACAAAATTAGTATACAACATTATGAGCAGTATAGATTTGTGCCAATTTCACCTTGCTGTACTAATGTGACCTCATTTTACAGTTGATGGCTCTAAAATAACAATAACAAAAAACTTCAAAGGGTTGAAATTTATGATTTTTAAAATTTGCTATAAAATTTAGATAGCCAAATGACGCTCAAAAGTATTTATAATGTTAACATTAAAGCCATTCTGAGATGATTGCCCAAGTGCCACATCTTCTTCATTCACTATTCCAAAGTTTCTTAATTCTTTGATACGTCATTAATTATCAATAAGATAATTATTAATCGTAGCTGAGGAGAATTCTTAAGATATAGTTTTGAAATCCATCATTCGGCCAAAATGATTAAAATGATCCAAGGATAGGAGCATGAACTAAATCCATATTTCTTTAAATTTGACGTCTGTAACGAAAAAAAATACTCCTTGTCACCGCTCAATGTTCTCACTAGCCTATCCAAACTTTTCACAAAAAAGTGTCCGCTGGCGTTCGCACATGTGCAGTTGCGTTCGTTTATGCGCGGTGGCGTTCGGGCATACGCAGTGCCGTTCGGGTATGCGCAGTGGCGTTCAGGCAGGCGTTCGCGCATGCGCAATGACCATCTACGAATAGAAGGCTGTATGTGTCACAAACAAAGTGTCCCCTGGCGTTCGCGCATGCGCCGTGGCGTGGCCAAGTACGGAAAACAAGACTGTATGTGTCACAAAAAAGTGTTCTCTGGCGTCACGCATGCGCAGTGGCGAAGTACGAAAAAGATGACTGTATGTTATAGAGTACATTACATAGTTTTGTCGGGTGGACCAGGCGTTAAAAAAAAAATGTCACAAAAATGTGCCCGCTGGCGTTGTGCTTGCGCAGTGGCCATGTAAGAAAAAGAAGACTTTATGTTATAGCGTACATTACATAGGTTTGTCGGGTGTATGTAACCGTTACAAGAAGTGTCACAAAAATGTGTCCGCTGGCGTTCTCGCATGCGCGGTGGCTATGTAAAAAAAAGAAGACTATATGTTATACAGTATATTACATAGTTTTGTCGCGTGGACCTAAAGCATGTTTACGAAGACAAGGTATAGTTGGGATTCGGCTAGGAGAAAAACGTCATACTTTCAGGAAGAAATCTGTATTTGGACGTTTCGGCTGCAACATTGGCAGCCTTCTTCAGCTAAAAAATACAACTTATAAGTAAAAAAATAAATATACAACTTGTAAGTAAAAAACAGGCAGAAATGAGTGTAGTATATACATCAAGACAATAAATTTTAACCAATCTTATTTTTAAACAATGAAAATACGTAGTTGGAAAGTAAACAGCATGTAGAAAGTAGAAAGTAAACAGTACAAAAAACTAATCAGTACAAAAAAGGAACATTTTTCATATAGTGAGAAAAAAACAATCTATTCTATAAGTGAATACAATTTATAATAATTAATATATAGATACGTACCACTAGAGAATGCCTAGGGGGGATGTATGAGGGACAGCACCCCCCCCTCCCCCAGTCAAAACTATAAAACCCCCTGTGTAGTTGCTGTCCCTCATACATTCAACCATGGTTACCTAAGTTGTTCTCGAGGTCTTCCTCCCTTCCCCCCTAGGCATTCTCTAGTGGTACGTATCTATATATTAATTATTATAAATTGTATTCACTTATAGAATAGATTGTTTTTTTCTCACTATATAAAAAATGTTCCTTTTTTGTACTGATTAGTTTTTTGTACTGTTTACTTTCTACTTTCTACATGCTGTTTACTTTCCAACTACCGTATTTTCATTGTTTAAAAATAAGATTGGTTAAAATTTATTGTCTTGATGTATATACTACACTCATTTCTGCCTGTTTTTTACTTACAAGTTGTATATTTATTTTTTTACTTATAAGTTGTATTTTTTAGCTGAAGAAGGCTGCCAATGTTGCAGCCGAAACGTCCAAATACAGATTTCTTCCTGAAATCTGAATAGTGAGCCGTATCTCTGCAACGGCTAACTATCTCCATCTTCACTATAAAGCATGTTTATGTTCCTGAATTTGAGCAGAAGGCTCTAAATTTCTTTCGTTTTCATTTCCTGAAATAATTAAGAGCGTATATATGTCTTAATGCAGTGAATATGAACATGATTTCAGCATTAAGTGGAACGAAAGAAACTAGGATCCAAACGAATGTTTAGCTGAAAATGGCCCGGGTGTGAACAGGAAGTGCACCGGAATTGTACTGGAACCTCACCGGTTTTATTACTTACGGAGCGGATTTTCGTTTCAGTTGCGCATATCGTTTTTGGGCAAATAGGAAATGTCTTAACCATGTTCCATGTTATATAATTTGAATAAAAAATTGATAGTTGGGAACGTTTGGTAGCAAACAACTATGACGTTTGGAATGAATTGGGGAAAAACCGAATACATAGAAATTGGAAAGATAAACCAGTCGGGCCAATTTGAATTTTTTCTGCATGACCAAAGGAGGCGAAGGAAATGGAAGAAAATTGAATTATACGGTGGAAGATAGAAAAATTGGGAACTGCAGATGTAGATATATATTCGCGAAACAAGCAAGAATACAATTCTCTGCTCGAAAAATATATATTTATGTGATGCGGTGATGCTTTGAATTCAAAGCCCTAAAATAACAACTTTTTTCAATTATCCATCCTGAAAGCGTTCGAGTACAAGCTCAGCCGCGGCTGAATCTACTTGCGCTCGTTAGTGCAGCACAATTATTGAGACCTTAACAACTCGGGTGTCAAGCGTGGGGCTGTAGAAAACGGAGAGTTAGGCAGATGTTGACATTTCATCGCCATTCAAATATATTTTGAAGAATATTCTCATGGATATAATATATTTAACCCTGCGTCGGGCGCAAAAGGGGGAAAAGCATTCAAGACTAAAAAAATCAGTACTCCCGAGCTCCTTGTTTCTTGAGGACGTTCTATTGTCTTATTAATATTTTTTTAGATATGAAAGATGCTCACTTTTTGACCCGCCTAACCAAATGGACAGTTTTAATTTTACTCAAAAGAAATACTGAAATTACATATACCTACCACAAAATAAGATTATAAACTATAAAATAACGGCTTATAAAATATAATTGCTATGGGAGTGATAACACTTATTTCAATATAAAAATAGCACATTTGAATGTGAGACAAAATCGGTTGCAATGTGATTTGTTTGGCCTCTTTGTCCAATACCAAATTTGAGGACCTCTGACTGTTAAACTGAGGTTGTGGATCTAAAAGGAAGTATATTTCGATTCAGGAAGCTACTAGGATATGCGTTTTTGGCTGAGTTAAAATGCTACATACATGTATAAAAAAAACTGCTATCTACTTGTAAATGTGTTGTTGAACAATTATCCATTGCAGTAAAGCCCCCCGCCCTATTTCCTAAGGGGGTGGGGGCTCTTGGAACTCTCAACTTCTTGAGTGATTTACTCTCATATGTTCTTCATTTAAAAATACGTTTTTCTTTTTGTGCTTAATTTAGATCAAAAGAGATTTTTTGTGTATTTTGACATTTAAATGCCTAAAATCTCGCTTTTCGTGGGAGTAAGTGTAATAGTTTATTAATTTAACTGTCCCCAAAAAAATATTAAATATTTTGAAAATAAAATAATAACAGATTCTATTCAAAATGACACCATGATATGAAAACGAGTTTTAGCTATAGCAAGTCTAACGTTTTAGCGTGTTTCCTCCCTCCGTCTAAGGGCAGTGGGGACGCTAATTACGTCAACATGATGGCGCAATCCGAAAAGAACATTTCATTTTTCAGACTTGATATATTACAAAAATAACGGTGGTTCAGATTGATATAAATATTTTTCTGTTTTTTCTATAGCAGGCTCAAAAACTGCCTGATTTTGATGACGTTTAGTACAAAAATACTTCATCTGATTTAAAGATGAAGTAAGGATTTGACTGTTTCACAGTCAATTCCTCCTACCGGAACACAATGTTTTCGACGAAGTTCGCTCGAAGAAATCGTAGGCTTATTTATGGTTTGTTTATAGGCAATATGAGAAATCAAATGAAACAATTTTCAAGATCATATTTATAACCATTTGTGAGAGAATTGGAAATAACTAGATTTTTTTTATTTTCGCATTGTTTCTTGAAAAGCCTGAAACCGGTCGTGAAATCATGGTAAGACTGATGCATCTATTCGAAAGTATAGCTAGTGTTGGCATTTATCTCGAAATATAAAAAAAAAAAAATTAACTGTTTCTATTTCAAGCAAAATAATGATAACGGAAACGCGCTAAGATGACGCAAAGCCTGAGAGTCCGACGTTTTAGTAGTTTCAAGACAATCTCAATGTCCCTCAACTAATTCTTACTTATTTACAATTTATTATCGCTAATTGGGTTTATGTTTTTACTTCTCATACATCTTGCAAATACCCCCTCCGTTTCTTCGACCTCTGCTGTATATTGTAGATTGTAGATAGATCGATAGGGGAAGGGCTCGTTTCCTCTGGGGGTTGCTAAGAGGGCGGGGATGCAGGCTTCCATGCATTTTTTATAAACAGCAAGAAGATCCCTCGCCTTAGCCCGGACATTCCTCGCATTTCTTCTCGGCAATCTGAATAGAGCCGGTCGAGTTTCAGAGAGTCGATTCTTCCTTCCACAGCTATATTTTCTGCCAAACGTCGCTTCTCTGGAGAGATATTTGGTCAAATGTGTAACCTTAATTATAACTGCAGTAGTTTTCTGTTTCCTATCCTAAATACTCTCTAACAAATTTAACCTTCCGTTACTCGCGGTGTCTCTAGGTACAAGTGTACTCGTGGGTCACCTGCGAGGCGATGCATTAGAAAAATATGTCAACGAAGATATTGTTTTGTAATTATTATTTATTAGAGAAGGGAATAACGAGGAAAAGTCATAATTAAAATAATAATAAAAATTGTATTTCACGAAAGCAGGTCTTGAAACTGGACATCGGTAAAATGAAGTGACAACGCCTATATATGTGAAAAAGTTCCACTTAAAAATTATTATTTAATAATTAATAATTATAAAATTTATATTTTACAAATGAAAATTACTAGTAAACGTAAAAAAAAAAGTAATTAAAGGTTACTGTAACGCATAATACAACTTCAGATTAGAATAAAAGAAAATGTAACTTAATATTATGATTCACGAATATTCGATCTATAACAATTATTACACAATGGTATTATCTGTTCCAAATATAAGTATTTCTGGAGGAAACATAGAAGTATCTAGTGCTTCTCCTAGCATTAGTAGAATCTTTACAGGCCTCGCAAATTTTCTAATCATACTTGATACAAGATTGGAGGGCTAAACACCACATATATGGCGGATCTGGAATTATTACATTCTAAATTTTAGCCATAAGTCCCCAGTTTTCTCTAAAATTTGAAAACAAATAGAGAATTTAAATTATTTTGATTAATAAATTTCACTATGGGATTTCAATAAGTTACAACACTGGTCGCGGTGCTCCTGAGAGGTGATTTGTACGTAAACTACTACTTTATTTACTCACGGGAAGATTAAAATTATACCGACGACAGCAGGGTAGGAAAACAGGAGGGTTGTAGGAGGGGTGGAGACTTCTGGCGCTTTTTTCTGGTAACCACAGAAAAATTAGGAGCCAGGCGCACCTCATAGCTGACAGCGAGTAAAGGAAGGTTAATTCGTCCTTAATTATTAGGATAATAATGTGTTACTAGCCTAACCAATTAATTGCGTTAACTAAATTTATAAGCTAGGTTGATGAATAGTTACTTGTAAAATCAATATCGAAGAAAATTGGGATATATAAAGTACTTATTTCTAAAATTTATTTACGAAGACAGGTATAGTTGGGATTCGGCTAGGAGAAAAACGTCAGACTTTCAAAAAGAAATCTGTATTTGGACGTTTCGACTGCACAATGGCAGCCTTCTTCAGCTAAAAAATATATACAACTTATAAGTAAAGAAAATATATATGTACGTAAAAGACAGGCAGAAATGAGCGGAGTATATATATCAATACAATAAATTTTAACCAATGTTATTTTTAAAAAAGTTCGATTCGCAGGAACTGCGTCATCTTAGCGCGGTTCCGTTCTTATCTCTAGTGATTATGAAGGCATAGAATAGAAACAGTTATTACTTTGTTTAGATCAATAGCGAAACAGCTATCCAAATGAAATCTCAAACAAACCAGTCTTGAAAAGTCTTGATTTACAATCTTACCTGTATGGGTCAGCTATACCATAAGTCGGGCAGAAAGGCCTCCGCTCAGAGGCATTTGGAAAGCCTTGGGATATCTCTCTTTGAACGCTACATTTCTAACAATAAATTGATCTTCTTATTTTACTTAATCTGTTTTATTGTCAAATACATTATCTGACTATAAGCAATTTAAAAATAACAAGGAATAAAACAGACAAAAAGAACAGTTCGAATAAGCGAAATCAATTACTTTAAAGTTTTAAGCACTTATTTCTCCGATTGACATCGCCTAATAAAAACTTTCATCAGAACCATTTTTGTAGAGCATTTAGTGAGCTTTCTAATGGTCATCTTCCGTTTCTCAAGATTCTCAACCTTTTTCGAGATATTAAGGAAAGTATACAAAGTTACCAAAACTTTTTATGTCTGTTAATAAAATATTTTATTCTAACCCTTCCTAAACTCCAAACGTAACATAACTTTCAACATATTAGTTTTAATGAAATTAGAACATGCAGATAATGTTTCAACTGAATCCCTTGATTCTAAGTACCCAAACCAAAAACGGAATTCAAAAACTATTTTTCCAATTTTCTCAACAACGGTTAAAGCTATCGCCTTGAAAATGGTTTCATTCGTTTTTCTAGCCCAAGAAGCCTACTATAAAAAGAGTACTTACAACGATTTTTGTACCAAATTTCATCAAAATCGGAACATCAGGGAAGCCAGAAATGAGCGAACAGACAAATATATATATATATATATATATATATATATATATATATAAATATATACATATATATATATACAAATTTGAACCACCGTTATTTTCGGTCTCTAGGGGTTCTGAAACGCGAAATTTTCTAGTCGGCACTTCCGGATTGTTTCATTGTATCAACCCTATAAGCGGGATTCCTCCCTATGGGGGAGGGAGGAACCGCGCTAAAACAATGAAAATACGGTAGTTGGAAAGTAAACAGCATGTAGAGAGTGTTAGTAAAACAGTACAAAAAAAATTAAACAGTAAAAAAAACGAACATTTTTTATGTAGTGAAAAACAAAATCTATTTTATAAGTGAATACAATTTATAACAATTAATATATAGATACATACCACTAGAGAATGCCTAGGGGGGAGGGAGGAAGACCTCGAGGACAACTTAGGTAACCATGCTTGGAAGTATGAGGGACAGCAACTACACAGGGGGTCTTCATAGTTATGAAAGGGGGTGGGGATGAGGCGGTAAGTCGGTGAAGATGAAAGAGGTACAATTGCTGGGTTGTAAAAGCGGGTTGTAAAGGGGGTTGTAAAAGGTGTTAAGAGTTTTGGGACACACAAAATTGTCTGGAGCCTGGGAACAAAGATAAAAAAGGAGGTCAGGACAATTTATGGAAGACGGAGGAGTAAGCAGGGGAGATGTTTTGTTTGTCGGTTTTGTAATTAATGTTATTGGGGTTTAAGTTAATGTGGAGGCATTCGGAAATCTGTCGTTTTTTGGTGTTTCGTTCAGTGGAAAGTCAAACGGACAATAAAAAAACAAAGAAATCCATTGTACACAAAACTCAAAGACCCCTTCCCTATGACTGCGCCACCCACTGTGTTTACCAAATACCCTGCCAAACCCCCTCCTGTAATACAGTATACATAGGTGAAACCAAAAATTATATTCACTCCCGCATAACACAACACAAACGGACAATAAAAAACAAAGAAATCCGGGACGTTCTACTTATCAGACAGACTGACGGCACTATCATCACAAACTGGTATACTAAACCTACTTATTCTGGACGTTTACTCAATTTCCACTCTTCCCATCCTTACCACATGAAAATCAATGTAGCTCGGAACCTTCTTCGCCGCGTCCTCTCCTTATCCCATGAGTCCTTCCAAAATGAAAACTTGAATAGAGCTACCGAAATATTAACACTGAACCAATTCCCCCCCAACCTCATAAACCGGCTTATAAAACAAATAAAATCCCAATCCTTCAATGCCACCTCCCCCGATACCTCCCTCGACTCCTCCCTCCAGACGTACGTATCTATATATTAATTATTATAAATTGTATTCACTTATAAAATAGATTTTGTTTTTCACTACATAAAAAATGTTCGTTGTTTTTACTGTTTAATTTTTTTTTGTACTGTTTTACTAACACTTTCTACATGCTGTTTACTTTCCAACTACCGTATTTTCACTGTTTTAAAAATAAGATTGGTTAAAATTTATTGTATTGATATATATACTCCGCTCATTTCTGCCTGTCTTTTACTTACTAGTTGTACATATATATTTTCTTTACTTATAAGTTGTATATATTTTTTAGCTGAAGAAGGCTGCCATTGTGCAGTCGAAACGTCCAAATACAGATTTCTTTTTGAAAGTCTGACGTTTTTCTCCTAGCCGAATCCCAACTATACCTGTCTTCGTATCTCTGCAGCGGCTAACTATCTCCATCTACACTATAAAATTTATTTAGCTAGCAATATAATCGCCACATACTGCGACAACACACGAGAATAAATTGTACTTGCGCCACTCAGAATATGTCACTAAAGACTTACTCTCAAATATCTCAAGACAGGAGTTAAAAAACCAACTTGTGGTGTATTCAATACACCTTTATCGAAAAACTGCTACTTATGGAATATAGAAGACGACACAAAATAAATTTGCCACCTGACGTAATGGAATCGTTCAAACATAGCAGTGAGTACATAAACACAATATTCTCTTACATACAGAACACTAAACTATTCAGCCTCATTTGAATACATCTGCTGAATAACCAAAGGCTTTCATGCATATTACAGACGTTTTCAAATCAGTTTTTATGAATCAGACTACAATTTTGCTTGGTAGTTCATTAGACCATACATGTACTCTCTTGAAGGAGTGACATCGCCGTAGTACTTAACCCTTGCAAAAAATAAATAAATTACATTTATTCAAATAAGGTGTGATCTAACTTAAAAAGTACTCAAGAAATCAATTCATATTTTTTTTTAGTGAGGTCCTTTTTTTCCTACCCTTTCTTGCAGTTCATATTGCAATCCATAATAACTACACACAGTCATATTCTCTGCATGACCATCAGACGATGAGAGAGAACTAAGGATTATAAACTAAGATAGAATTGGACAGGATAAATATTTTACCTCTCTCTAATGTGAATTCGAAGAAGTTATGATAGATTGTTAAAGGGGTTACTAGTTTCAAACTAAGACTTTCGTCACATCCTGCAACATAATCAGTCCTGAGCAGCTGTTGCTTGATTCACTACATGAGTTTCATTTGTCAAACTTTGCTTGAAGAAAGAGTTTTCCCTCGATTTAGGTCGATGGACTAAACAAAAAAGTTTTAATTAAATTTTCCGTCCCGATACACACCTTTCATCATTCCAGTTGTAGATTTCCCGTATACGTGGGCTACAATGAAAATATCGTTTGAATCGTTAGAGATTCCACAAAATCGCGCGGACCAAAACAGTATTTTCGGACCTCCACGGTCCGTTCTCATTACTCCTAATTCGCTGTCGTTATTTCTTTCTTGGCTAAGGGCCAGACCACGGTAGACTTAAACAATTTTTTTTTTTTTAAATTTTGAAATTTTTTTTTTTTTTTTTTTTTCGTTTTTAACGGCGCATCAACTATTAGGCTATTAGCGCCGATTTTGAAATGTTGTTTTTACTTTTTTTAAACATGCTTGAAATTATTATTTCTAAAAACAATATCGTCAGATATTCGACGTTGGTGTAATACCTGCGGAACATGAACCCTTTAACACATTAACTGGTATAACACAAATAAGGCCCTTCAGACGAATCAGAACTACGCAAAAGGATCGGGTACCAGAGGGGAAATCTCTACTTAATAGGCTCAAATTGGATTTTTATGAACTCAAGCAGATACATAAGTTACCAGAGCATAAAAAACTTACCGTTAGATATCATAAAAAGTTGTCACAGCGGTAGAAGAAATGACCTTGTCACGAAAGTGGCTATCAGCCCACAGGACATGCCGGCCCTTTGTCACGAAATTGGCTATCAGGCCACAGGACATGCCGGCCCTTTTGTCACGAAAGTGGCTATTAGCCCACAGGACATGCCGGCCCTTTGTCACGAAAGTGGCTATCAGGCCACATGACATGCCGGCCCTTTGTCACGAAAGTGGCTATCAGCCCACAGGACATGCCGGCTCTTTGTCACGAAAGTAGCTATCAGCCCATAGGACATGCCGGCCCTTTGTCACGAAAGTGGCTATCAGTCTCGAATGGTTAACTTCCTTTGATTGTCTTCCTTTGATTTGTCCCAAATTGTGTGGTTTTTAACATAATTCTTGGAGGGTAATAGTAATAAATGTTGATCACTTATAAACTGCTGAAAAATAATAAATATTTCTTTGAAAAAGATATCTCACGTCCACTTTACTCCACTTTCCATCCATTTTCTGAAAATATGGCTTAGTGTGAAAGCAATAGTACCTACTGTTCAAATATAATTAAATATAATGTTGTTATTAAAAAATACAGAATTGGAAAAAAGAAAGAAATTTGTGAAGAATTGAATTTTAACCAATTACTAACAAGAAATATTTTCCCGATGCATTATCCAGGCCTCCCTCCCAGCAATTGGTATGTCGGGCTGGTAAAAATATTGGTAGCAGGTGATATTATCTCATAATGTGCAGTAAATTTTAAGTTACGACCGCCACAAAAATATTCCTCATAGGTGGTTTAACAACCCCAGTCCGAGTGATATACTGCAGTACCCCTCCCTCCTCCCTATCCGAATTATGTTTTCATAGCTTTTCCTCCTAGCTCCACCTTCGTGGTTTCCGGCAATATCCGTGCCGTGTACTTTAGGTTACTGACAGTGCTCGAATTTATCTTGAATATAATAACATTTCGGAAGTTTGACGGAGGAATTTATTTCATTTGAGCCATGCCTTACGCAGTAGGAATTAAACTTCTCTACTTACGTTTGCTTACTCATGCCTGCATTGAGTTCAAAATAAATATACAAAATTCAATTCATTTTTTGCAGAGTACAGAAATAAAAAATCTATGTTGAACTCAAAATAACTATGGTCTACTCCTGAATTAACTATGATTGTTGCAGCTCATGGCCAGGGGTTAGTGTAAACAAAAACCTAATTTTGTACAAGAATGAGGAATCATCATTATTCATTAGAGTTTTCAACGTTATATAAATTAAGTAACCCTGTGACGTTTTCGAACTTCTTGATAAAAAAATATAACATTTTGAAATCTTAAAATTAAAGAAAATAATTCAACACATTAAAGTTAAATAACAGTTATTTACAAATGTTTATTTATAAAATGAAGGCCTTATTTTATAATCTGTGCTGTGGCGTTATTGATCTATAATAATAAAGGTTAAAAAAAAGTAATAATACACCTAAAGAAAAGAATAATACTGAAAATATACTTACTCAAGCCGAAAATCTTTTGAAATATGACTCATTCTTGGGAAAAAATATTTACTTCTTCATTTAGAAAGTAAATAAAAATCACAAGATCTGTTGATTATGACGGGTAGGGAAACACATTTACATTAAGAAGGTGAAGTGATCGGGGATCAGTCATTTGTTTAAATAAAACTACATTATATAAATAAAATGTGTCATATTTATTGTCATTTTACTTAGAAAATGTAGTTTTATTTAAACAAATGACCAACCCCGATTATCTACACCTTCATAATAGCAACGGTCGACCATCTCTTCACTATGATCAACATCTACATTTATGTACCTCAATCTTGTCTTGTGCTTTGTCATGAAGGAGGAAATATTTGATATCCTTTGCAATCATTGTTTCGCCAGCTGGGAAAAAATAATAACTATTTTAACCAGGCATATTCTAATAAACGTTGAGCATTAGGAAATATTTAGTCGTATGTTGAAGTTTTCGTTTCCTATCGAACCATCAAATCGCCTGCGGTTATGAATTACGTCGCAAATATCCTACCGACCTGGTCAACTCATATGGTAAAAATATTTCTAGCTTTTTTTTTTTTTTTTTTTTTTTTTTTTACTTATGAAACTACTTAAAATACTTCGGAACAGTTCTGGAAAATTTATGTTGCAAACTCAATTTTGAAAGAGCACGCCTCGTGCAGTTCAACTCAACATTTAGGTTTTCGTTTTCCAACTTTGTCCTCAGCCTACCATGTTCTTTGATAATATGTCTTCATCAGCTGACCATATTATTAACTTTATTTAAGAAAGACATATCACGATGTTTTTATAACCCAGTACGATTCTTTTTACAGTGTCTTTCATGAACTCAATTTTCAAGTATTAAAATCGGGTTCCAATTTACGTCAATGAAATATAAATCACCGCATTGATTTTATTTAATTGCTTACATGTGCAACCATTAAAACACTCCATAAAAAAATTATATTCTTGAACTATTGTGAATAATTTTTTGAAATGTAGTTGATTAAATTTTTTTTTTCGTTTTTAACGGCGCATCAACTATTTGGCTATTAGCGCCGGGATTAAATAATAAATAAACTTTTTTCGGCTGGCTATTTTACTATGTGCCCATTAGGTAAATATGGCCATAAGTTAAATGTAACATTTAACTCGTGGTCACCTTAGTTAAATTTTTAGTCTTCCTCCAACACATAGGGATTTATTTCTGAGCCTCTAACGTCCAATAGTTTTTCTGATCGTGAGCCGAAACCCTACTATCCTTTGTTTTATTATTATTTTTTTTTTGTTTGCATTGTATATTATACTTTTTAATGCCAAATAGTTTATATTATATATTTTCCTTTTTGTCCTAATGTTTTCATGTGGTTTATATATTTTTTAAGGAAATTATATCCTTATCCTTGCTTAATCGAGATTATCCCCATAGATGAAATAGCGAAATGAGCCCTTGCTCTATTAGTGTTTCAATCCAATCCATCACATGAGACCAATGCGTCAGGAGTGTAGTAAGAGCCGGCATCGCTCACCCGTGCGTATAGCGCAAATGTTACGACGCTAATGGATCTTCAGATCAATCCGCTCATCTGCCGCCAACATCAAAGATCAGTTTCAGATTGTCATCAATCAAAATCATTTCAATATTACTGATTACGAACGTGATACCATTTGCGACCTAGGAAATAATATTCATTTTGAAAACATTTGTCATGTTGCCATATTCAAATTTTAAGAAATGGTTAATATTTTAAAAAAGTACAGAATTATCATACACCTATACGTTGATGCTGAAACACGATGAATTATAGTTACATATCTGACAGTTAAGAATTTTTAGACAAAAATAAAAACCAGTGAACTAATAAAAATAATATTGTATGAAGGCCACAAAAATTAAATCTAATTTTAAATAAATTTAGATAAAAAAAAAAAAAAAAAAAAAAAAAAAAAAAAAAAACTGACAGAGAATTAGTAAAACGTTAACGTTCACATTCGTTAACATTTTAACGTCAAAATGACACACATTTTGAGAACGGCAAATTTGATACGATTAATCTGGTGGTTTTTACATGAGATATGTCCTACTTTATTGAAAAGGCAAACGAATTCTTCTACAAGTAACATCACATTATCAGATAGTACACAAAAAATACATTGGTTCGTCTATTTTTTGGCAAAATTTAAGAGTTCACCAAATGTTGTTTTTTTTTTTTTTCGTTTAAGGGCAAACAACTGCAAGATTATCATTGCCCAAGCTTTTGTTTTGTCAAACGTTACTTAATTTTATTTACTTTTTTTACTAACCTGAAAATGTTTGATTATTTTACGAGAATGCCAATTTAGAATTAGTAAAGATAAAAGTATGATTATAACAATAAGCACTCAAAATAGATATTTTTAATATTTTTGTTAAGTCTATATTTTTATAGATGTTATAAGTCATTTTAATTTATTATGTTTTCATATATTTTTACATGTGCCTATGCTTGTGCTTTTTTATTATTTTTAATATAAGCATATGTTTTTTAATTTATATATTGTGAGGAAAAGCATAGGAAAGGAAGGAACCCAGACACCAGTCAGCAATATTGACCATCAGCAGCTAGAGACCTGCATTGCTCTATAATTCCCACGATTCCCCAATCCTACCTGCCTATTGAGGCTGGGCTAAATCCTAGCTCATTCTCATTCTCTCTACCAGACTCCACACCTCGACACACTCCACTCTTCTCTATCATCCCGTCCAGGCCAGTTGTCCTACCAATACACGCTACTACTTACAAGCTGCCTTTATTCTCAGCCCTCGAATCACCATCACATTTGGTGGCAGCGGTAAAAGCGGACAGACACCACTCATCACATGCTGTCCACCTACCACCCATGTCCTCAGAATTGCCTGAAACTTTTTTTATTTGTTGAATTGGTCATTCTAATGATATATTCCAAATTTTCGTTAGATATCTTCAATAATTTTTGAGTTATGAATTTTTAAAGTTGTCTATAAAACTTGGTTTTGCTGTTACCGACGATTTAAGTCAAAGCGACTTTAATTTACTAAAAAAAATCATTACTCTGTTAATTTTAATGATATCTCAATGGGATTTTCACCAAATATACTCATACCGGTCGTAATTTCTGCTGTATTGAAACGAAACGCGGTATACGTCGTGGGTAACTCATGAGAATGAAGTGTTGTAAAAATGAGCTGAATCGGTCAATCGGAAAGCGGGGGTTTACTTTGTAATATATTTCAATAGAAAAGCCCGCCAGACGTAGGTTCACAAAGCCGCCGCAAGGAGCGCTTTGTATCTAGAGGGACTGTATCCTGTTCCTGCGTTAGATCAAAATACGATAATATGAGGTTTTTTGTATTTATTACGTAGTGTAGTAGGTACCATGTGTAAACATAACTCTGGAAGCAAATTAATAATTGATCAGTTACTCATTACAAATTTAAAAGAGAACTATTCATGTTTTTATTTTATTTATGTAGGATATTTTAAGCAAATTGTTCTGGAAAGCAGTCTACACTACCCAAATTCTGAGGAAAGTGCTTAGTTATGCAGCTCCTGCGTGACGGACTTTTTGATTTGTTTAATCCGATGCAAAATGGCGGAGTACTTCTTTAAATGGTTTTCTGCTTTAATAATATAATGAAGAGACTAGATTGCATCGGAGATGTGGATAAGAACAGTCGAGGAGTTGTTCCAACTCCATTTGGAGAGGAAGGAATAAATTTTGGAGAAGATCAATGCTAGCTGGCTACAAGCCACTAGGGCTGAAGATGAAAAATTCATCTTGAGCGACCTGAGCTAAATTTCAGATTCACAGCCAGATTTGCCCCCGGGAGACTCCCCTTTATACGTACACCTCAAGGGCTTAACTACATCCCGCTTCTATATTGCATATTCCATCTTACAAATTCAAGCCATCATTCATTTTTTTATTGTCTAGTTCTAGGCTATCTATTTGGTATTTGCTATATCTCTTCGTTTCCTATGTTTTTTTTAGTAAATTGATAGACATCTGTGTAATCAATCATCAAGCAAAATTAATTAATTATTAATCAGCTCAAATGAAAGGAAGCAATAGTTTTTGTGGAGGCAAGAATTTAAGTTAAACTTCCTGCGCACTTTTGATCGCTACATGCACGGAAGTTGTGCGGGTCACGCAGAATTCATTTGGCTAGTGGTGCGCGTCTCACGGTGTGCTGATTTCGTAATTGTCTTTGTCATTTTACTCATTAATGAACTTACTCCTAACATAGGAGATAGGAGCAAGTTATAAATTACATAACCTAGGTGAACTAGGGAAACCGCACGAATGATAAGATATAGCTCCAAGGTAGTGCAAAAACTTAGTTTTATGTAAAAACATAGCGTCTTTGTGAGCACCTATTCAGGACACGTTACTCCCGCACTAGTTCTGGCAAAGGAAAGCGTCTTTGTCAGCCCGCACCAATGTGGGATCAGCGTGGGGAGTGCGTCTTTTATTTTTTTTTGTTTTAGGGCATGTCAACCCTTAAGATCATTAACGCCGTTCCTTTCAGTGATAATTATTCCTTAGTGACAGTTAATTGGCATTTTGCTATGATTAAAGTATTATTTTTAATTATAGATGCAACTAAATTTTGGTATAGGGTTGAATTAAATTTTGCCAATTAATTTCGCGGCCTTTAAAATAAGATAAAGGCGATCGTTAAAGCTGATAAAGTGTCTAAAAAGATGGTTATCGAATTAATCTGTGTGCAACAGTATTGAGATCCTTTTCTTTGAGTGATTTCTCTGTTACCACGAATCAATTTATTTGCTAATTTAACAACTTATTTTTCATAAATTGATCTACTATTCCCCATTTTCTTGGTAATTGCGAGCAATTTTTCATTTCTTTTTATCTACATGGAATCTGTAATTCCTCAGGTATGAAGCCTTCTAAGAAGGTTGTTCTTTGAGGCGAGAAGGCACAGCGACCAGAAGGGTTATGAAAATATAATTCAGGGGTGGGTGGCGAGGGCGCCATTTATTATTCGGCACTTGGATGGGGTGACAGCGATTTCTTGCAGCTAGGACTTATGGCTGAGCGTTATTAGTCCTTTCGCTCTTCCTTCAGCCTCGGAATGAGCCCTCTTCTCCACGCAACGCCCTAACATTAAACCCGAAATAAATCTATCTGTCTCATTTTTATTCCTTCTGCTCCTATTCTTATTGCCTTCTCACTCTCTGGTTCTATTTTGCATTTTTTATTATCTGTTTTACCTCTAGCCCAAGGGAGCCATTTCCTGAATTGAAAATTTTCGGCCGTTTGAATGAGTCGTTACATTTTTATTTGATTCAGTTCTCTCTTTTATTCGAAATAAAACCTTTGGCTTTTAAAACTTGAACCTACTTTATTTCCCTACAGGAGGTTGAAAATTTGGATCCCTCTGTCGCTGACGCGTTAGAGAGACCAAAATCCCAGTTAATTGGCTTGGAATGTGTCTAAACAATATGCTCCTGATCACTCTGAGACACCATATTGTTAAGCCCAAAATTGTTGAAAACCAATTTATATGCCTTGAAAAGGTTTATGGCGTAGATGACATTGGATGCCCTACGTTTGCCGACACAATGACCTTTAGGAATAAATTTAAAGAAGCTTACATTATCGATCCTACGGTGAGGTGTGTGACAAACGATCGACAGAAAAATAAGGAAACTATACCAAATGCATAGAATTTGATCAAGAAATATTTGGGTGAAGACAATATTTAGTTCAAGGCTTTTCGTTTGTAGCAAGAGGGACGATTCCAAAACTTACAGAAAATTTCCTACAAGATGTAGGTGTGGACTCCAACAAGCTGCTTATACTCGTGGAATAAATTTTGAAACCTACATTTCCTGGTGATACTGAACAATCACATAAATGGGAACAAATCAGATGCTTATCAATCTTTCGAATATCATTTTACTAAATTTATTCTAACTTCTCATCGTAGTTTTAATAATTAAAAATATTACCTAAATGAATCTGTTATTAAAATCATTTTAAGCTCATGACCAAAATTTATTATACTGCAATTTTTAATTAATACGAAAATCTTTTTTTACTAACTTTACTTAATTTTCGAATGATTAATACGTATTCGGTACACTTTGGCAGCAATCTTCATTTTTAAATAAATAATTTACCTTTTTTTAAATAAACGACTTTTTAAATTAACAAAATAATCATTGACAGCTCAAAAAAATCAATAGGTATACACAATATCTTCAGGAAATTATACTAAGATGCAGAAAGATTGTGTATCTCTCTCCTCCATAGCCCTGAAGATGGCTTGTAATTCAAGCCGAAACGTTGACAAATAAATATTACTCATTTGAGCGATGAAATGTAGTTTTTTTTCTTAACAAATGACCCAACCCCGATCATCGAAACTTCTTAATTCCAAAGGTCGACAATCTCTTTACAATGAAATGCTTACCAGAATCTTCGGAAGGGCGAAGGAAATTTCTTTCAGGATTTCTCCTTCCAAGAAGTTCCGGAGACCAGAAGTATCAGTTTCCTTGGTGTTCACATCTACTTGGAATTAATCTGAAAATTGCATCCTTGTACTTGGAAGGCTTCAGGCAATAGTTATAAGTAGGACAAATATATGCTATAACAGTTAAGCAGTTATAAAAGTTAAAATTACTAAAAATAGGACTAACTAAATAAATATGTAAGCCAACTTCTTTGCTAAGGAGAACTTCTGTATAGCAAATAAAATAATAATAAAAATAATAAAATATAATATATATATAATAATAAAATAATAATAGTTAAAATGTGTTCAAATGCGTGATCTAGGTAAAAATAATAATTTTTGAGGTTAACGTATGGTTGGGGTTCATTAATGGCCACCTCCAGGACCCAGTATTAGTTACTGTAATTAATAAATTCAAAATAAATGTGTATTTTATTTATTTACTGTTTTAGGATTTTTTTTTTATTTTCGTGGAAATATATTTTTTTTTATTGTTTTTAAGTAAATATTTACTTAATATTCAAGTAAATCTTTATAAAAATAAATATTTTTTTAAGCTTTTTGAATAAACTGAAGAAAAAAATTTAATTTTCTTTTCACAGATCCATGTTTTTTTTAAACTTTTGTTCCTAAATCGTTCACATACCTCAATAACACAGGGTTGTGATACATGAATGGAAAGCTGGTTAAATGAGGAAGTTTTTCTGAACCCCGGAAATCTCATATCCTCCCCCTTGAGGAGTAACGCTGGTAAGAAATATCAAGAAAATGTCAGGAAATTTAGAATAGCTTTCTTTTGGTAAGATAGACATACTTACATTCATTCATTTTTACGTTAACTATCCACTAGTCTTATTGTAAATTTACTCAGCTTTCGATTGGTCCCACTTTCTTTCTAGTAGAACTACGTGGGCCGGAGCTACAACGATTGTTCTTCTAGAAACCACGTTTGTCTCGATAAAACAATAAAACGACGTTTTCTCCCTTATGTGTGAGAATTCGGACAATCGTCATGGAACATTTTCTGTTCCCCTAAAGGGCCTCTATCACCTCCCACAATATGACTAGACATTTACGGGACACCCTGTATAACAAAATTTAATGAACACATGAAAATGTTTACTCTTTCATTTTTTTATAACTTCCTTATTTTTATTTATTATTATTACTTTTTTTATATATATTTCTTTCTTATAATTTTGGATTTTAAATATATTTGCTACTTTTTCTGAAATTATATTTATTTCCTTTATATTATCATTATCTATTATAATTTATTTCTTAATATTATCATTATCTATTATAATTTATTTCTTAATATTATCATTTTGTTCGCAGCTGACGTTTCCATATAGACTCATAATTTGCTAGTCGCCTCCGTTGCGAACCAGCAATAGATAAATAAATAAAATATTTAATAGAAAAAAATAAAAACCTAACTTTAATTAATACAGAATAATAAACATTACTTCATAAATGAATTTATATTGTGGTGTATGTCGACTCGTTTTACTAACTGTATTCTCCCATAAATACATATTTTGACATTCTTCTTATTTTGTAATTGAAAAAATAAAGGGGAAACCGAGAAAGAAAATAATACTTTACCTATTGAGTCTAGATCACTACCTATGTATTTTCTAATTGCAAGAAGCAAAGGTGGCTGGCGGCCATGCTTCCCTAGCACTAATGGTCTAGGAGTAGTCGCGTTTTATTATATATATATATATATATATATATATATATATATATAACAAATAATCGTTTAACAATTGTATTATTCCTTTAATCTACTCTCTAAAAAAATTAATAAGTGAATGAATCATCTCGATATCATTTTTTAAACTCGAGATATAAAATAATTAATTTTCAACCTATTTTATTTTATTTTTTTTCTTAGATCTTAGAATCCCCAGAAAAAAATGGGCCAAATCGGTGACTCTACCTCTGTATACTCTCCTTGTTGGATAATTTTTTTTTCCATGTTTATACTTTTTTGGAGAGATCAAACCATTTGTGTAGCCTTTATTCATACAAATTTTAATGAGAAAACTTTCTCGAAGGTACTTTAATTAATTTTCTGAATATCCAACTTAAAAATACAACTCTGAGGAGGCGATAACCTTGTGGTTAAACAACCCTCTAATACTTTCCTCAGAAAAAAATGTTTGCTTGATTTATTTTTTATTACAGAAACCCTTAATGGCTTAAAGGCGGCAGAGGAAGGGGGAGCAATATTTTTAAGTCTTTACTTTTTGAAATAGGTTTACGAGCTCCTTGACATCGGAGCCGAGTGTACGGCACAATCCTTACATTTATCATCATTTATTTAACGAGCCAAGTATTAGCACGTAGTAAATTGCCTGTTGCTCTCCTGGAGAACAAAATGAGGCCATGCCCTCTCCTCTAGGAGTTCTACCATTAATATAAGAGAAAGATAAGTCTCCCGCTCTCTAATAATTCATATTAAATCAGCCAGTATCTTACACTGTAATTGTTTTCTATCTTTCGGTCGTCGCTACTAAACGCCTTATATGACGTACGGAAAAAATGCAAAATTCATATTATAAGATGGTATCTCTTTCTTATCGTCAATTTATTTTTAAAATGGCACTAGGTTAGATAATTTGAAAAAGAATTTCAGTCCTCTTATTTTTCCCGTTATATGATATTTACATGTGCGTTGATTTTGAGCCTTAACCAAGGAGTCCTTTCCACTGGAATGAGTATATAAAATAAACGTCTATAGTCAATCAGCTGTTTAGAATCCATAACTTTATAATAAAAATAAATTTCCTAGGGAGTTAGGTTTTATTCTTATGTACATAATAAAATATAAACTAGGTGACATCGGAATTCAACAATTGTTTAATTATAAAGGATTTTTTTTTAGTATTTTATCTTCTATTTTATTGTCTTGTTCATTTCTTTGGGAAACCGTGTGCTTAGAAGCGATGGCGTGCGCGCTACGTGTGTAGGTTGTGTGCTCGGTTCCAACAAATGGTGGATGGAGTATAGTAACACATAATGAGAAAATATGTTATTAATAAACATGCGTAAATATTTGAAGAAATGAAATATATAGTAAGCTCTGTATGGTCTTTAGAGGTAAATATGTATCTATTTTAAATAGTAATATCGTCCAAAGCGGTTTTGTTGTCAATATCCTCCATATTTTTCTAGTGCTATCCTATTTTTTTTTAAATACTTTTTAATGACTTTCCTACATATACTTCTTAAACATGGATCACATTATAAAATTTGTAAGGAGTTAAGTTGGCGACAAAAATCACCTGCAACGGTTTTCAAAAGGGATTAGTAACCTGACTAAAACCTATTTATAAAACCTGCTCAATCGATCTAGTGGAAGAAGAAATGTACCACTGCACTTTCTGATTTTGTGATAAACTAAAAAATAATTCAGTGGGTATTTTATTATTCAAACCATCAATTCAGCCGAAATACGGTTAGAATAAAGCTGACAGCTCCATGTCCTTTTTTTGTACAAAGTGAACATGCAACCAGGTTTTACAGCAGCCCACCTGCATTGCTTTATCATCTCTAATATATGGATAGGAGAATTACAATAGCCACATTATAATATATACGCTTGGGGCATAAATAGTCTCCATAGCAACCCTTTATACCGTTGTCATGCTTTACTCCCTCTTCCTCTTCCCGGAGCGGTAATGAATAATGTAACTCAGCGCTTTATGGGCTTTAAGTTAGACATAAATTTTTATATTTCCTGCAAACATTTTGGATGCGACCTAGTAAATTTTAACCTTTAAAAACAAAAGAGCCAGAGTAAAAAAGGTCGAAGACGGGACTTGTGTCTGTTTTACGGCCTTTTATACTGCCTTTGCTCCTGGTTTTAGGCTGCTTTAGTTCATACTGCCTGCGCAGCATTCTGAATAATGTGTCTTAAAAGAAACCTCCTAAGCATCATATTCTTTTACACTCATATGCATTAAATTAAAGAAACATTATCGTTATAATCGCCGGATTTACATAAAAATACTTTTACCTCCTCTCTTGAACGAAAATCATAATTCATGAGCAAATATATATATATATATATATATATATATATATATATAAATATTTGCTGTCTTCCGAACCCATTTTGTACATCAGCAAATTAGAAATACCAAAAAAAAAAAAATACTTTTTAGCGTGGTTCCTCCCTCCCCCATAGGGAGGAACCCCGCTTATAGGGTTGATACAATGAAACAATCCGGAAGTGCCGACTAGAAAATTTCGCGTTTCAGAACCCCTAGAGACCGAAAATAACGCTGGTTCAAATTTGTATATATATATATATATATATATATATATATATATATATTTGTCTGTTCGCTCTCTAGATAGAAGACGAATGGTCCGATTTTGATGAAATTTGGTAAAAAAATCCTTCGTCCAATTTGAAAGGTCAAGTTCGTTAACCAGCAAAATCCGCCTACTGGAAGATGGCGTTTGGGGCGAAATTCGCGCAAAAAAAATCGTAACGCTTACGTTTTTGAGTTTATACGCTTCTAAGTACTCGTTTTATATGACTCCTGGGCTAGGAAAACGAATGAAACCATTTTCAAGGCGATAGCTTTAACCGTTTTCGAGAAAATTGGAAAAATATTTTTTGAATACCGTTTTTGGTTTGGGTACTTAGAATCATGGGATTCAGTTGAAACATTTTCTGCATGTTCTACTTTCATCAAAACTAATATGTTGAAATTTTGGTTACGTTTGGAGTTAAGGAAGGGTTAGAATAAAATCTTTTATTAACTGACATAAAAAGCTTTAGTAACTTTGTATACTTTCCTTAATATCTCGAAAAAGGTTAAGAATTTGGGAAACGGAAGAATACCATTAGAAAGCTTACTAAATGCTCTACAAAAAAGGTTCTAATAAAAGTTTTGATTACGCGATGTCAATCGGAGAAATAAGTGCTTAAAACTTTAAAGTAATTGATTTCGCTTATTCGAACTGTTCTTTTTGTCTTTGATTTTGATACTTAAAATTATGGGATTCAGTTGAAACATTTTCTGCATGTTTGAATTCCATCAAAACTAATATGTTGAAATTTTGGTTACGTTTGGAGCTAAGGAAGGGTTAGAATAAAATATTTTATTAACAGACATAAAATGTTTTGGGAACTTCGTATACATTCCCTAATATCTCGAAGACGGTTAGGAATATTGGTAAACGGAGGGTTACCATGCGAAGGATTACTAAATGTTCTACAAAAAAGATTCTGAAACAATTTTTGATTAGGCTATGTCAATCGGAGAAATAAGTGCTTAAACTTTGAAGTAATTTATTTCGTTTATTCGAACGGTTCTTTTTGTTTGTTTTTAATCCTTGTTATTTTTTAATTGCTTAAAGTTGGATAATGTATTTGACAATAAAACAGATTAATTAAAATAAGAAAAACAATTCATTGTTAAAAATATATCAGGTTTTACCGTATGAAATGTCAGTTTTGGATTTCTCGATTTCTTTCAAATGTCTTGAATCTGTCGAGGCTCCTACTCCGAGTTCTTTGGCATATTCCCTAGTGTTTTTAATTGCTTATAGTAGTCAAATGTATTTGTCAATAAAACAGGATACGTATAATTAGAATCAATATTTTGTTTGTTAGAATTCGAAGATGCCGTATGAATATCTAGATTACAGTACTGGTGTTGATTTCGTTCTCTAGAATCATTCTTGGTATTCCCTATTATCATCTGTTACCCATAGTTTTTTATTGCTAGTAGGTTTTTCTTATTGATTATAGAATATATATCTATTTGGCTATAAAACAGGATACGTAAAATTAGTGACAATATTTCGGATATTTCTGAGCGAAATACTTTTAAGATTTTCTACCACCACGAACGGCTTTTTTCCTCTATTTTTATCAACTAGATAGGCTTTATTTTGCATATTATTCTATATAAGTTTTATTAAGCAGGGGATTCTGATGAAATGTCGTGTTTTAGCGCGGTTCCTCCCTCCCCCATAGGGAGGAACCCCGCTTATAGGGTTGATACAATGAAACAATCCGGAAGTGCCGACTAGAAAATTTCGCATTTCAGAACCCCTAGAGACCGAAAATAACGGGGGTTCAAATTTGTATATATATATATATATATATATATATATATATATATATATATTTGTCTGTTCGCTCTCTAGATAGAAGACGAATGGTCCGATTTTGATGAAATTTGGTAAAAAAATCCTTCGTCCAATTTGAAAGGTCAAGTTCGTTAACCAGCAAAATCCGCCTACTGGAAGATGGCGTTTGGGGCGAAATTCGCGCAAAAAAATCGTAAAGCTTACGTTTTTGAGTTTATAAGCTTCTAAGTACTCGTTTTATATGACTCCTGGGCTAGGAAAACGAATGAAACCATTTTCAAGGCGATAGCTTTAACCGTTTTCGAGAAAATTGGAAAAATATTTTTTGAATTTCGTTTTTGGTTTGGGTACTTAGAATCATGGGATTCAGTTGAAACATTTTCTGCATGTTCTACTTTCATCAAAACTAATATGTTGAAATTTTGGTTACGTTTGGAGCTAAGGAAGGGTTAGAATAAAATATTTTATTAACTGACATAAAAAGTTTTAGTAACTTTGTTTACTTTCCTTAATATCTCGAAAAAGGTTGAGAATCTTGGTAAACGGAAGAATACCATTAGAAAGCTTATTAAATGCTCTAAAAAAAAGGTTCTAATGAAAGTTTTGATTAGGCGATGCCAATCGGAGAAATAAGAGCTTAAAACTTCAAAGTAATTGATTTCGCTTATTCGAACTGTTCTTTTTGTCTGTTTTTTATTCCTTGTTATTTTTTAATTGCTTATTGTTGGATAATGTATTTGAAAATAAAACAGGTTAAGAAAAATAAGAAAAACAATTTAATGTTAGAGATATGGATTTCCAAGATATATAGCTTTTCAACTGCCTAGCGTCCTTCCTAGGGAGGTTATTTGTCTTTGATTTTGGTACTTAGAATTATGGGATACAGTTGAAACATTTTCTGCATGTTCGAGTTTCATCAACACTAATATGTTGAAATTTTAGTTACGTTTAGAGTAAAGGAAGGGTTAGAAAAAATATTTTATTAACAGACAAAAAAAGTTTTGGTAACTTTGTATAATTTCGTTAGTATCTCGAAAACCGTTGACAATCTTGTGAAGCGGAAGATTACCATTCGGAAGATTACTAGATGCTCTACAAAAAAGGTTCTGAAGAAAGTTTTAATTAGGCGATGTCAATCAGAGAAAAAAGAGCTTAAAGCTTTAAATTAATTGATTTCGTTTATTCCAATGGTTCTTTTTGTCTGTTTTATTTCTTGTTATTTTTTAATTGCTGATAGTTGGATAATGTATTTGACAATAAAACTGGTTAAGTAAAATAACAAAAACAATTTATTGTTAGAAATATAGGTTTCCAAGATTCCAAGACCTTGTCACTAGTGGGTCTGTTTCTAGTGTAGCGGACTCTTCCAAGTAAGATTGTAAATCATGACCTTTCAAGACTTTACTACTCACAGGAATGGCGTTAGTGACCTTAAGGGTTGACACGCCATTATAATAATTAATTTAAAAAAAAAAAAGACTGGTGGAACCAAAATAATAACTGCTTCTATTTTAATCTTTCCAAATTAGACTAGGGATATGAACGGAACCGCGCTAAGATGATGCAGTCCTGCGAGACGGACTTTTTTTATAATTTCGTTCGATTCAAAAGGTTGGACGGCGAAAAAGATTTTTATATTTTACAACATGTATTCCTATCTGTTTTTTTATTATAATGTATATGTTCATAAATGAAAATATTTTTATCTTACGCACATAATTTAATTTATTTTATTTTGAAGTTTTAAGCGTATTTTTACGGTCTGATATAAAGTTGTTAAACTAATTTAGTATTTAAATTAATGTAGCGTGAAATTATAACAACCTAATACTTGAGCGCACTCTGGGAACAGCTCTTCTGGGAAAATTCATTAAAAAATAAAGAGGGCTCAAGACTGCCGAAGTGTTTGCCGAGAAGGAGAGATTTCCACTTAAGGTTGTACAGTTTAATTACAGGCTTCGGCTGGGAGAACGGCCGGCCTCCAATTTGGAGGAAAGAAATTTCTCGGGGAAAAAGGCGAGTGTTGTCAGTCAACCATTCGACAGGGTTGGTGAAGGGATAGAGTAAATAGGGAAACGGGCTGTGATTGTTCTCTCCCTCTCCCTCTCCCACTGCCTCTCCCTCTCCACTCCCTGTCCCTCTCACTCAACCTCTCCTTGTCCCTCATCCGCTCCCACTCCCTCTCCCTCGACCTTTCCCTCTCTCTCACCCTCACCCCCTCCCACTCCCTCCCCGCTCCCGCAACCACTCCCTCACCCTCTCTTACACCCTCTCCCTCAAACACTCCCTCACCCTCTCCTATACCTCTCCCAATCCCTCTCCCTCATCCGATCCCACTCCCTCTCCCTCAACCTTTCCCTCTCGCTCACCCTCTCCCCCTCCCTCGCCCTCACCCGCTCCCTCTCCCTCTCCCACACCCTCTCCCACACCCTCTCCCTCAACCTCATCCTGTCCCTCTTCCACACCCTCTCCCTCAACCACTCCCTCTCCCTCTCCTATACCTCTCTATCAGAACTGCGGTATGTGGTCCCTCTCTCAAACATAAGACTTCAGCGGTAAGTCTCGCGTTATCGTGCAGGTAAAGGAAATTTTCAGCGATAAATGGCTTTACATATTGTTCCAGAATGTCTTTTTTTTTTTTTTTTAATTATTATAATGGCGTGTCTACCGTTAAGGTCATTAACGCTATTCCTGTGTGTGGTAATTTTCATTATATTTCTGTAATTTTTATTTATATGTATACATTCTGATTAAATTGCTATTAATAATAGTTTTATTTGCAGACATTAGTTCAAACGACATGAGAGAAATGCTCCATTGCTTGGAAACAAAATTAATATAAATAAGGAATATAAAAAGGGGGAAAAAATACTAACAAAATGGAAAAAATTAAATATAATAATAAATGCTAGAAAAAAGTAATAATAAAAACCAGATACTAATTATAAATAAATAAAACAAACAAATAAGCATTTCGGTTTATATGTTCTATCTAGATTTTGTCTATCAATTCGGCAGTCCTTAAAAAACCGCTCCACCTGGTCAGTATGATCATCCAGAATTTGTTCTAAGGAATCTGATAGTTGATGTTCCTCTTTCAGTTGCTCATACAGCCGGCTATTGGTCAAGATGTGCTTCAGACAGAATGTTTGTAATATACCTCTGAGCAGTCAGTGAGCCCCTGCTAATTATGTCTAGCTCTGTGCGTGCTTCAAAATGTATAACTATATGCATTTTCAATATATAACTGTATAATCCTCTCCATAATTAAGCCGTTGACAAACACTACTCGTGGAGAAACGTTCTAGGCAGCGCACCATATTCATATCCACACCATAGTAACCTTATGGTGAGGGAGTTTATTTTTCTGCACATCCCTAAACTGCCATTTAGCATATCTTGCGCGTATGAAATACTTTACATTTATTTTTTTAATTGTTTCGAATTATACCATTTTTTTCATGTACAAAATAAATACCTAACTTCTTATTAAATAGACAAAATTATTATACAAATTTGAAACTTATATTAAGTATTAATGGGACATACTCTTATCAGAAAATGCTCATCTCTTCTCTCAGTTGGTAAATAATTTTGGCTAATTTATTTAAAATGGAGACATAATCAGTAAATAGTTTTTTGGGTGTGATTGGCCATTTTTTAATAGAGTTTTTTAAAATGTTTTTGTAAATGCTGTGTTTGTCTGCATTCGTATATTAAGTTATTGTATGTCTGTACTGTGAGGTTATCGCATGTGCATGTGTCAATGTCTGTAAGTTTGAATCTGTATAAGTATGAATTTGTACTTCCATTTCACTAAGCAAAGACACACTTACACATACAATTGGTAGTTTATTATAGAGTTGTTCTCGGCGATGCGAGAGACGATTTTTGCAGGGTTATCTACTATTTCATTACCCATTATTCCTGCTTTGACCCATTTGAAATGTATTTGTTTTAGCGCGGTTCCTCCCTCCCCCATAGGGAGGAACCCTGCTTATAAGGTTGATACAATGAAACAATCCGGAAGTGCCGACTAGAAAATTTCGCGTTTCAGAACCCCTAGAGACCGAAAATAACGGTGGTTCAAATTTGTATGTATATAAATATATATATATATATATATATATATATATATATATATATATATATATTTATTTATTTATATATATATATATTTATTTTTATATATATATATATGTATATATATATATATATATTTATTTATATATATATATATATATATATATATATATATATATATATATATATGTATGTACAGGGTGTCCCGTAAATGTCTAGTCATATTGTGAGGGGTGATAGAGGACCCTTTGGGGAACAAAAAATGTTCTATGACGATTTCCCGAATTCTCGCCCATAAGGGAGAAAACGTCGTTTTGTCGATTTTTCGAGACAAACGTGGTTTTTAAGAGAATAATCTTTGTAGCTCTGTCCCAGGTGGTACTACTAGAAAGGGAGTGAAACCAATCGAAAGCTGAGTAAATTTACTATAAGACTAGTTGGAAGTAAACGTAAAAATGAATGAATGTAAGTATGTATATCTTACCAAAAGAAAGCTATTCTAAATTTCCTGATATTATATTGATATTTCTTTCCATCGTTACTCCTCAATGGGCTGGATCTGAGACTTCCGGGTTTCCGAAAAACTTCTTCATTTAACCAGCTTTCCATTCATGTATCACAACCCTGTGTTATTGAAGTATTTGAACGGTTTAAGAACAAAAGTTAAAAAAAAAACCATGGATCTGTGAAAAGAAAATTATATTTTTTTCTTCAGTTTATTCAAAAAGCTGAAGAGAAATATTTATTTTTATAAATGTTTACATAAATATTAAGTAAATATTTACTTAAAACTATAAAAAAAATTACTTCCACGAATATAAAAAAAAAATCCTAAAACAGTAAATGAATAAAATACACATTTATTTTGAATTTATTAATTCAGGTAACTAATACTGGGTCCAGGAGGCGGCCATTAAGGAACCCCAAACATACATTAACCTCAAAAATTATTATTTTTACCTATATCACGCATTTGAACACATTTTTACAGGACTATGTACATCTTATTTATGAGGGATAGAATTTTTAATTACCACAACAAAAACGCATGGGCTCACGAGAATCCCAGTGAGTTTCACAAGCATAGCCATCAATATCAATTCAAGGTAAAGCATTTGTTTTCTAAATAAATACCTGTAAAAATATGTTCAAATGCTTGATCTAGGTAAAAATAGTAATTTTTGAGGTTAATGTATGGTTGAGGTTCATTAATGGCCACCTCCTGGACCCATTATTAGTTACTGTAATTAACAAATTGTGTATTTTATTTATTTACTGTTTTAGGAATTTTTTTTAAATTCGTGGAATTAATTTTTTTTTTTATTGTTTTAAGTAAATATTTACTTAATATTTATGTAAACATTTGTACAAATAAATATTTATCTTAAGCTTTTTTAATAAACTGAAGAAAAAAATATAATTTTCTTTTCACAGATCCATGTTTTTTTTTTCAACTTTTGTTCTTAAATCGTTCAAATACTTCAATAACACAGGGTTGTGATACATGAATGGAAAGCTGGTTAAATGAAGAAGTTTTTCTGGAACCCGGAAATCTCAGATCCTGCCCATTGAGGAGTAACGATGGAAAGAAATATCAATAAAATATCAGGAAATTTAGAATAGCTTTCTTTTGGTAAGATATACATACATACATTCATTTATTTTTACGTTTACTCCCAACTAGTCTTATAGTAAATTTACTCAGCTTTCGATCGGTTTCACTCCCTTTCTAGTAGTACCACCTGGGACGGAGCTACAAAGATTATTCTCTTAAAAACCACGTTTGTCTCGAAAAAACGACAAAACTACGTTTTCTCCCTTATGGGCGAGAATTTGGGAAATCGTCATAGAACATTTTTTGTTCCCCTAAGGGTCCTCTATTACCCCTCACAATATGACTAGACATTTACGGGACACCCTGTATATATATATATATATATATATATATATATATATATATATATATATATATATATATATATATTTGTCTGCTCGCTCTGTAGCTCCCAGACGAATGGTCCGATTTTGATGAAATTTGGTACAAAAATCTTTCGTCTAATTTGAAAGGTCAAGTTCGTTAACCAGCAAAATCCGCCTACTGGAAGATGGCGTTTGGGGCGAAATTCGCGCAAAAAAATCGTAACGCTTACGTTTTTGAGTTCATAAGCTTGTAAGTACTCGTTTTATATGTTTCCTGGGCTAGGAAAACGAATGAAACAATTTTCAAGGCGGTAGCTTTAACCGTTTTCGAGAAAATTGGAAAAATAGTTTTTGAATACCGTTTTTGGTTTGGGTACTTAGAATCATGGGATTCAGTTGAAACATTTTCTGCCTGTTCTACTTTCATCAAAACTTTTTTTTTTTTTTTTTTTTTTTTTTTTTTTTTATATTTTTATTGAATATTTACAATCTGTATACATAAATACAATAAGTAAATAAATATCTCATACATCGCTATACACAAGGAAGAACAGAGGGGAGAAGGCAGCCATTGCTGTCACTCCCTAAGGAATGAATAATGTTTTTAAGTGTTACAGTTGGTCCCTAGGCCACTTTCTTTTCAGGCGTCTCGGGGGATTGGAAGGGATCGCATCTGTGGAAAGGGATTGGGCAAGGGGATTGGGATGAAAGGATAGCTTGGAATGAAAAGTGGAGAAGCGGGTTTTAGCTAATTCGGTGACAAAGGGAATTTCGAGGTCTCGGTGGATGATATTATTGTTGACGTAGAAGGGAGCATTAAGGATCCGGCGAAGGACTTTGGACTGGAAGGTTTGGATTCGGTTCATGTTGGAAGGTTTTGCTGTACCCCATAGTTCAATGCCGTATGTCCAAATCGGTTTAATAATCGTTTTGTAGATTGTTAGTTTGTTTTCAGTACTGAGTTTTGATTTGGGACCTATTAGTCGTCTAAGTAGGCCGTAGCGTCTGTTTAGTTCTTGTCGTTTTGTTTTTGTGTGTGTGTTCCAAGTAAGTCTCTTGTCGAGGTGGAAGCCTAGGTATCGAACAACATCGGATTTGGGAATGAGGGATTCGTTTAGGGTAACAGATGGGCACTCACTGCGCCGCAGTGTGAATGAGACGTGCTTACATTTTTCGGCGTTAACTTTAATTCGCCACTTCTTTAGCCACATCTCGATTTCCAATAGATGATTTTGGAGCGCTTCTGAGGCTTGCTGCGGGTTGGCAGAACATGAAAGCACTGCAGTATCATCTGCAAAAGTTGTGGTAATGGTACTGGGATTCGTGGGGATATCAGCGGTGAAGATGGAGTAGAGGAGAGGGGCTAGGATGCTGCCTTGGGGTACTCCTGCAGACACGGGGCGGGATGTAGAATTTGAGGCATTGTACTGGACATGAAACAAGCGGGATGAAAGAAAGGATTTTAGGATTAAGTAGTAGGTGATGGGGAGAAAACGCTTGAGCTTATAAAGGAGGCCCGGATGCCAGACTCGGTCAAAGGCCTGGGCTACGTCAAGAAAGACTCCTGAACAGAATTCCTTACGCTCAAGCGTTGAGGAAATTGTGTCTACAACTCGGAAAGCTTGTTGGGTCGTAGAGTGGAGTGATCGGAAGCCAAACTGATGAGTTGGAATGATACCAGAGGATTCAACTATGGGAAGGATACGTTTGTACAAAAGTTTTTCAAGGATTTTAGAGAGGATGGGTAACAAACTGATTGGGCGGTAGGATGATGTTTCGGTAGCTGGTTTGGTTGGTTTGGGGATAAGGATTACACAGGAGTGTTTCCAGGAGGAAGGGAAGTGAGTGGTTCGAAGTACACTGTTATATATAAGGATGAGGAACATGATGGCTTTATGGGGGAGGTGCCGAAGGATTTTAGCGGTGATAAGATCAGGACCAGGGGACTTATTGAGGGGTAGATGGTTAATGATGTATTTGACTTCCGAAGGGTGAAAGGAAGGTGGAGGTAAGGACATCGGTAAGGGTTCGGAAAGATAAGTGATTACCTCTTCAGTATGGGAAGGGTTTAACTCTGGGTTCGGGGAAAAGGTTGCTTCTAGATGATTGGCAAAATGGGAAGCTTTTTCTTCGTCACTTCTGGCCCAAGTTCCATCTTCACGTCGGAGTGGAGAGGAGGTAGCTTGAAATTTAAGAATTCTTTTTGTGGCTTCCCACAGTGAGTGGTTACGGGGCGTTAAAGAAGAAAGATATTCTTCCAGTCGGTGGTTGTCAAGTTTAGTCAGTTCGTTCTTTAGTTTTCTTGTTAGTCTATTTAAAAGGGTTTTGTCTGCAGGGAGATGGGATCGTTGCCATTGTGCCCGGGCTCGTCGCTTTGCTGAGAGGAGCTGTTGTACATGATGAGGGGTTGGGCGTACAGTCGGTTGACGATTGCGAGTTGGTTTGCTGGCAAGTTTAGCGCATTCCTGGACTGATTTAGTGAAGAGGTCCACAGCATCGTCAACATCTTGCGCTGTCTTTAACTTTACGTTGAGGTCCAGAATACTGTCTAGGTTAGACTGGAACATAGCCCAGTCTACGGGTCCGGTGGTGAGAGATGGCTTAGTTTGAATAGGGATAGGAGATGTACTGAGTGACAGAAGGAGAGGGGAGTGATCAGAAGAGAGGTCTAAGAGAGGAGATACCGACGTGAAGATACCGTTCAAGCCAGAAGTAACGAAAAAATCTAGGATATCCGGAGTTTTGTTGGGATCGGAAGGCCAGTGGGTTGGATGAAGTTGGGAAATGTAGGAATACTCACCGTTGTGCAGTACGTCGTGTAGAACTCGGCCCCTCGAGTTAGTAAGGCGACTTCCCCAGAGGAGATGCTTGGCATTAAAGTCTCCCCCAGCGATAAAGTGAGTGCCAAGGGACTGGAATAAGTTAGTAAAATCAGGGTGATACATCCGTTGGTTTGGAGAGCAATAAATAGAGGAGATGACGAGATGAAATCTTGGTAAAGGAATGGATATGGAGGTTAATTGAAAAGAAGCAGTAGACTGATAGGAATGAGAGTGATGGGTTATGTTGTTCTTAACCAAGACCAGTGTACCACCACGGCCTCTGTCGTCGGGGTGATCTGTACGGTAAGTTTTGTATCCTGCAATGTTAAAGTAATGTTGAGTTCGTAGGTGTGTCTCTGTTATAAGTGCAATGTCTATGTTACGGTCTGTAAGTAACAGTTCTAGTTCTTGTCTTCGGGGTAACAGCCCGTTGGAATTCCAGAGGAGGATAAGGATAGGAGTAGTACTGGGAGGGATCATTTTTTAAGAAGTACTGGGATGCATTGCTCGATAAAGGAGGATAGGAGCTTAATGAGAGGATTGATTAAGTTTTCTAGTCTTGTGAAGAAGGAGTTGAATAGATTGGTGGGATCGAAGGATTTGCATGGTTCAGGTGAGTTATACGGGATGTCGCAAGGGGTAGATTGTTGAGGAGGTTCTTTAGGTTGGGTAGGAAGTCGATGCTGAGTGACCTGAAAAGTAAGCGGTGATTGACTAGAAGGACGCTGACGCTGCATGAGGGGTTGAGGGTTGGGGA
The DNA here is from genome assembly GCA_946811695.1 of Gonocerus acuteangulatus. Classification (NCBI taxonomy): domain Eukaryota; kingdom Metazoa; phylum Arthropoda; class Insecta; order Hemiptera; family Coreidae; genus Gonocerus; species Gonocerus acuteangulatus. The sequence goes on along the minus strand of OX328124.1, from coordinate 97,426,375 downwards.
TAGAAACTGTGGGTTGAGGATAGGATTGTAGGTTTTGGGGTTGTGGAACATTTTGTTGAGATGTGGACGGTTGGAGAAGGTCAGAGAAGGTGACTCCAGACGAGATGAACCTGGTTGGAGGGAGATATCTTGCAGAGTGCTGTCCGCTTGTGGTGGGTTTGCCACTAGTGGAGGGCTGAGGAAGAGTATCAGGTTGAGCTGCCTGCCGGTGTGCTGCGAATCGATTTTGGAGAGTCTTCACGGCCTTGTAAACTTCACAGCCGCGGTAGTTTGCAGGGTGATTACCGCCGCAGTTGGAACATTTGGGTGGAAGTTCCTTGGGGTGGTTGCAGTCCTTAGTGTCATGCTCTCCTGCGCATTTCACGCATTTAGGTGTGTGCTCACAATAGTTTGCTGTGTGTTTGTCATCAAAACTAATAGGTTGAAATTACGTTATGTTGAGGTTACGTTTGGAGTTAAGGAAGGGTTAGAATAAAATATTTTATTAAGAGTCATAACAAGTTTTAGTAACTTTGTTTACTTTCCTTAATATCTCGAAAAAGGTTGAGAATCTTGGTAAACGGAAGAATACCATTAGAAAGTTTATTAAATGCTTTAAAAAAAAGGTTCTAATGAAAGTTTTGATCAGGCGATGTCAATCGGAGAAATAATAGCTTAAAACTTTAAAGTAATTGATTTCGCTTATTCGAACTGTTCTTTTTGTCTGTTTTTTATTCCTTGTTATGTTTTAATTGCTTATAGTTGGATAATGTATTTGAAAATAAAACAGGTTAAGAAAAATAAGAAAAACAATTTAATGTTAGAGATATGGATTTCCAAGATATAGATTTTCAACTGCCTAGCGTCCTTCCTAGGGAGGGTTCTTTGTCTTTGATTTTGGTACTTAGAATAATGGGATACAGTTGAAACATTTTCTGCATGTTCGAATTTCATCAACACTAATAAGTTGAAATTTTTGTTACGTTTAGAGTAAAGGAAGGGTTAGAATAAAATATTTTATTAACAAACAAAAAAAGTTTTGGTAACTTTGTATAATTTCGTTAGTATCTCGAAAACCGTTGACAATCTTGTGAAGCGGATGATTACCATTCGGAAGCTTACTAAATGCTCTACAAAAAAGGTTCTTAAGAAAGTTTTAATTAGGCGATGTCAATCGGAGAAATAAGTGCTTAAAGCTTTAAATTAATTGATTTCGTTTATTCCAATGGTTCTTTTTGTCTGCCTGGATCCAAAGATGACTTCGGGGTCGGAGCGGCATTCAATTCTGAAATCAGATTAGATAAATTCCAATTAGATCCAATTAGTAGCATATTTACCGCTGAACTTCTAGCTATTTACAAAGCATTATCTACAATAACCCCTCAGGAAAGACACGTGTCAATCTTCACCGATTCACTCTCAGCACTTCTAGCTATAAATAACCCTCTTTCTGACCATCCACTTGTTGTCAACATTTTGGAATGCCTAGAAACACTCAGAGCAAGCAATGTTTCAGTTGTCTTTTCTTGGATTCCTGGTCACTGTGGGATAACCGAAAATGAGGAAGTAGACCGGGCAGCAAAGGCAGCCGTTTCTAATGGAATACCATACAAAAAAGTCTCCTTTTCAGATATTCACGCTCACATAAAGTCCAAGATGTGGATTTCCTGGCACGCTAGGTTGTATGAGCAGAACAATAATAAGCTAAGGGAAATTAAAGCAGGTGTCAGGGCTTGGAAGACTTCTTTTACAGGTCAGAGGAAGGATGAGGTTGCTATGGCACGACTGCGCATTGGTCATACCCGATTGACTCATGGATATCTGATGACCAGAGAGGCACAGCCCATTTGCCCAACATGCGGAGTATTTATAACTGTCAAGCATTTTTTTATTGAGTGTTGAAATTATAAAGAACAAAAAGATGAACTTCGGTTCTCATCAGATTTCGAGGAAATCTTAGGTAACAGTCCCATTCAAGTCAATAAATTATTACTTTTTCTAAAAAATACCCCATTAATTTCAAACATTTTACTAGTTAAAATATTACTAAAAGAAAAATCTAAAAGTAAATTTTATGATGTCATTTTATAAATATATTTGCTGTAACATGTGAATTAAATAGCAACAATTTCATTATAATTAATTCTAAAAAATATTAATCCATAGAATCAGCCTCATTTAAACAGTAACTATTATTGATTGGGGTGAGGGGGGCGACCCTGCTCCGGCATGGTGCTGGTCGGGTGGGGGTGGGTCATCCGGTGTCGTGGGCCCTTAGGACCAAAGGGTCCATGAGCTTGGAGGGTCTAGTCGGCCTGGTCCCGCCGAACAGACCCTCGGTCACAAGCTCGTGTCATGTAATGTCTGCAGTTTACTGTAAACCCTCAACTAGTGGAGGGCCTGTGATATCGGTGGGCGTGCCCTCGCCTGGTCGGGTCCTGTCGGTGGTGGTGGCGCTATCTGTCACCCCAATCAAGGCATAAATCGCCCGTGTGGCTGACATGCCTTAAAACAAGAAACAAAAAAAAAAAAAAAAAAAGCCAAGGGTGTTATGAAATGGTCTCTGGCTTATGTAGCTTTTGGTCAACCTTGCCAGGTCCTCCCAACATAGCTCCCTGTCTCCCTGTATGATTGAAGTATCCGACGATGGGTTCATTCCCGAGCTTACGGGGCCTTGTCATTGGGATAAAAATTCACCCCACAGTGTTAGTGCTTTGACCGCGACTTCTGTTGGCATATCCATATAAAAACCGCAGATATCCCAAATTCAAAAGAGAACTCATATCCAATGGAAATATGATATTAGAAGTAATCACTTTTACTGAGGAGGACAGAATAAATCGCTGAAGACGTTTACCTCTTAATGAAAAATTAAAATATTCTATTGACAGTATAAGATGGCTAATCCTGATTCCTTTACTAATCTCATTGATGGTTATAGGTAGATGTTTAGTTCTAATGGTGATACAAATAAAAAAATATTTAAAATGATGCACTGTTATGTGTTTTTGCGTTGATTATATGTCTTAATTTAGAAATTATTCATTGTCATGTTTGCATTGCTGCATATTGCCGTAATATTTTGTCTCCCTGGTAAATTCTGTACGTAGATTTAATTCAAATTTGGCTCTGGTACCAGTTACTAAAAGGTGCTAAAATCACCTCAATGAAACAATTACATGAGTACACGGAAAGGAATTGGCCAAATTTGAAAAGTCAACTAAATTACAGATGATTGCAAACTCTATCAAAAGCAGGAGTGTTGGAATGCAGTAAAGAAGTTACCCTGATGAAGCCAAAAGTGAAGCTCCCACCAAACGCAATTAGAGTATTGTTGGACTCTGTTAGGGTGTTTTGAAGCCGAGCAAAAGTTTGCTCCTAAATATCAAAACTCTTCTCTCCCACCCCTTTCATCCTCGCGCCCAACCGCTCACTCTATTGGCCCGCGTTAGTTCGGGAACAAATGATTAATACGCCTGCTCGTCAGATGCAGATTTCAACTGTCCGCTTCTAATTTCATTAGTTCTCCCAGTTGCTACAACTCCCCCAGGCCCTGACATGGATTTTCAAAACATAATATTTTCCTATTTAACCCTTCTTTCCTTTTCCGATTCTCTACCCACTCATCCATGTTACATTTAAACAAGGGATGGGAAATGGGATTTATGTTCAATCCATTTGAAATAATAATAATCTTTGGCTGCTTTTGAGTTGGCTTGACTTCTCTCTTATAAACTTTTTCCCTAAGGCCTCGATCACAATGGTTGCGTGTTTGAGCGATTTATTGCACTGACTATTTTGTTGCCAGAGTAAATATGGTCTGTAATACAATAGCACCGACTACCTGCCATTCTTTTCAAATCAGAGTGCCATAACAACATCTCCATGGTTTTGCATCCTAGGACATGGAAAAACCACAACCCTTAGGGAACCCATTGTTGAAATTAATGTTACTAAGTTATGCGTGAAGTGAATGAATGAAAAAAAAAATTATTGAGCAATGGAAATCTGTAACAATCTGTCTGTAATTAAGGCTCTCTCTAGCTATAATCATATGTATCATTCGTCCTCGCCTATGTATAATGTTTTCCCTTTCATTTCATTTGTACATAGATTAGTTAAGACAATCTAAGAAGTATGAAAATTAGGAAAAGTTAACTATACTACCCAAATTTATTCTTACGCCACTGATTTCCTTAAGTAAGCTGTATTTAAATGAGGACAAAAACCGAAGGATTAAGATATCGCGTGCTGTTTTTAAATATTCTTATCTTTGTTACATGCGAATTTGTCTTATCTCCTATAGTGTTTTTCTTTTTTTATTCTTTCATCGATTTTCTCTTTGGGTAAGTCATTCTTATTCATCTACATCTCTTTAAAAGGGGCGAATACCACGATAAATCATGCAATGTTATCGTGGTCACGTTGATTTAGGAGATGGCTTCAGGATTCTATGGTGCTTCTTGTTGAATTTCTAATAGCATGGTATCCATAGCCGTAACTCATTTTCGTATAGACTTTAATGAAACTACAGTGCTGATATTCCAGACTTGTTTCTGTTGAGTGGTAATATTGGAAGATTTTTTTAATATAATATGGAATGGATGTTTTACATAATCCTTCGTATAATGTTCGTGATCTGGATAGCGTTATCTGTGAAGACTTTTCATGTTTACTTGCCACCCCTTCCTGCAGAGTACGATTTACAGTCTAATAATAAGGATAAGATATGCTAATATAATATATTATATTACAATATGCTTGTATGTCCCTACTTAAATACAAAATATACACGCATAGTGCAACTGCAACCTGCACTAATTATTTATTTTATTAATTATCATCTCAACCGATGTTTATTATATCGTTAACCGACAAGTATGATAATAAATATTTAACCCTTGTTAAGTCTAATTGCTTAAAACATTGAAATGTGTAACTTCTTATGAGGTAGCCCTTAAACTCTAAAAACCCTTATCATTTAAAATATCTGTATAATATCTCTCTATTCTTTAATAAAAATATTTTATTATATTCTGAAAACCATTGTCTTTTATAGTGTTAGTTTTTTTGTATCTATTTTACAACTAAAACCTGTCGTCCTTATGAGATAATACCCAAATCCGGAATCAATAAATATAAACATATTATATATATATATATATATATATATATATATATATATATATATATAATACAAAATTTACTGTCTTATAAATATATTATCTCTTTTTTACGATTTCTAATTTTTAGTAATGGTTAAATTTACACCAAGGTGGAGCCTCATAAACATCTGTGGATTATCATGTATTTCTCATTTACCAATTACTTTTGTCATATATATTATTCATTATTATTTTATATTTCTTTAAAATATCAATTTGTAGTTTGTTTTTAGAATTGAATAAAACACGAAATTCTTTAGTAATTTTATTCAACAAATGTTCAAGAAATATGAAGCAAACCTAAGAGTAAATTGTACTAGAAAAAATTACAATGAATAAACGCCCACCCAATTTCCTTTACTCTGGAGGCAAAGCGAAGGGACAAAAGACAAAAAAGAGTTAAATAGATAAAAAATAATGAAAAAAAAAATGAAATATTGAAAGTTGATTGAGGGCAGAAGTCGATCCATCATAACTTTCATTTTGTCCTGAACCAGCGACCGGCACATTTGATTCCGTTTTCAATCAACGACAGCCGCCTTAAAATGTTCTCTTTCAAATACAACTTTGATTAATATTTAGCCTTGATATATATATATATATATATATATATATATATATATATATATATATATATATATATATATATATATATATATATATATATATAGGGGAAGGTGTAGTACCTGTGGCCGTCTTGTACCTTTGACCACCGAGGCTGTCGCGGCACGTAGCAACATTTTATAAATTTTGGTGTAATTAGTGTTTAGCTCCTTCACTAAAGGTCTTGTGTAACCTACTTAGGATTATTCAAGTCAAAGAGGATTCTTGCAAAAAATACTTATCCATTTCTATCATAAAAATGTAAGTTATTTATTGATGACGTTTTGCCTCATAATATTTTTTGTATTAAGTCTTTTTATATGGAAATCATTTGACAAAGTAGCTATTACAATAAGAAACGTGGTGTAGCTTCTGAAATTGATTTATCTTAACCCTAAAATTTTTAGCATGCTTTTTAATTTGCACTACCAGGGTGTTGTACCTCTGACCACGACTAGTTGTTGTAACAGAAAGGTCCCCCCGTACCTTCCCCCCCTCCCTCCCTGAGTACCACCCCCTCCCTGGGACCCTACCGACACCCCCCACTACCATCCCTAACCGGGGGGTCAAAGGTACAACACACCTGAGTAATTTTTACATAATTCAATTTTTATGTTCTTCCGCTACAATTTTTTTTTTTAAATAAATTTTGGTTTCTTAAATTGTTCAAAGAATTTTAAAAACAATGAATGAAATAAGTTCAAACTGACTTTATCAATCCTCAGTGTAGGAGTTCAAACCTATCGTCCCTTATCGTACACCTGAAGTTGTAAGACATATCGAAAAGCGGAGGCAAGGAAAATGTCAAATAGGGGCTGGCCTAAAGGGAAACCTCGTATCCTGACAGATATTCCTGAAAAGCTAATTATTGAAGGAGAAAAAGACACCAGATACAAGTAAACCCCTTCCTAAAGAACTGGTAAATAAAAAGAAAATTATTCTAATGACACTTCAGATTCTAAAACTGACACGGAAATTTCTTCAGGAGAAAGTGACGTTAATCTGTCTGATAAATGTCATGAGTTAAGTCGATAACCAGCAACAATTTGAAAAATATGATTTGACAAAAGGAAATTTTATACTTGTTAAAAATAAAAGTAAAAAGACTATTACATATTTAGTCGAAGAGATCTGTGGTATTAAATGTCCAATGTTTAAGATCCAATATTTGAAAAAAACAAACTTTAAGTGACAAGTTTACGAGAGAAGATGAAAATTTTTATGATATTGATATATAAGACATTGTGGCTAAACTTCCATACCCAAATGTTGCTTGTGGATGTGCTTGACAGTAAAAACGTTCATCGATTTGATTGGATTTTTCAGCATATTAAGAAGCATAACATAATATCAATAATAGTTTTTTATTATGCTTACATCCATTCCCTGTACTTATTAAACTTACAATTAATTATAATAGTACTCAATACAATTTTTTTTCTGCACTGCTGTGTTGTATTTATTTGGTCAGAGGTACAACACCCCATGGTCAAAGGTACAACTACATGTTGTACCTTTGACCACTGTACGATTGTTTTTTAAAAAATATTAAATGTGAAGTTAGAACCTTGAAAAAATTAAATATGATAAACAATAGAATACTACTTACAATGAAATAAAAAAAAATAATTTAGCCTTAATATTCAAGCTAAAAAAAATTCAATTGTGCAAAGTGGTCAAAGGTACAACACCTTCCCCTATACACACACATATATATATATATATTCTCATGTACAATCTTTATCGAATACCCTGTGATTTTATCTACTTATCTACAAGGGGTGTCATTCCAAGCCAAACAAAGACACTAATGGGCATCACTAAAATAGAAGACATGTTAACGAAATAAAAATACAAATAATTAAATATTATAAATTATGACCCCTTTTATTTATGTATAATTAGGTTGCTCTTGAAGAGGCTTCAAGGGGCACAAAACAATAAATAAAACACATTATGTGAAGTTTTTTATATATGCATTACCTTCCACTTATTTAAATTAATTTAATGTGGAGGGTTAATTCATTATCTTGTTCTGTTACACATTTAAGAAACATTATTCCCTCGTCTACAACACCATTTTTCTACTGAGCACTTGCAAGTTAACATGACCAATTGTATAATTATACAGTTGGTCATTTTATCTTTGTTGAAACATTTGTTGATTATAATCACAATTTTCAACGCTGAACGTGATTTTCATCGTTTTATAACATATTTATGTATAAGATGTTTAAGAATAAATACACATTATCAAATGCTAACTCTCATTTTTTATTTCAGGTACTGACAAGAAAATGTTCACATATAGGGAATTTGTTAGCTAAATACGGTAAGGGAACTTAATTCTTTATGATAAACTAATAAATTTTATGATTTCTGTAAAACTATTTCATGCAATGCTAAAACTAAAATAGAGTAAAAATATACTTATATTTCTACAATCTACTTTAATCTTACGTATTTACTGAACTTAATAAATCAAATAGATTAAATAGATAAATTAGTATTGTAAAATCAATAGTCAATTTATTCTCCTTCAGTTTTAAAAAAGTTATAAAATGCACTAAAACTTTTCGTTAAAAGGTTGGTGGGTTGAGAGCGTGGAAGATAAACCATATACTTTTAATGGTTCTTAAATGTTTAAATTTTAACGTCCATTTATTATTAACTACGAATTTTAGGACGTGTTATATATAGGTTACCACCCTTTTCTAGCCAGGATAGGGCTGATGCTTTCTATTTTTTCTAATGAAAAGCCACCACCCCAAGTGGGAATCGAACCCACGACCCTTGGCTCAGGGTGTTAAGTGCTCACGCTTTAACCCTCACGGCCATCGGTCCTAAATTATTTTTATATAGGCAATATGAAAGAATGCCTGTTGGCAAATGTGTTTTAGTTGTTTTTGTGCTTTTCTCGGAAACGACGCAAAAACGAGAGCTATGCCAAAGGACTTTTTTTCTTTCATTTCTCATCCTGCACCGATTCCCGAAGTTTGGTGGACACATTGCACAGCAGTCATCAAAGTAGGAGAATCCAACACAGCTAATCCTGTGGATTGCGTCGGTATTTTATTTGTGGACTTGTTTTGTGTTTTAAACCACCATGCACTATGGCAACATGATCTGCATGCCTCAGTCATCAAATGAACGCGGAAAAATTAGCGTAATTGAATGTGTGTACAGAACACGAATTTTCATTATTTTCCAACTTTTACACCCCTTTATAAATTATTCAATATTTTTTTATATGATTTTATGAAGATAATATATTCCAAATAATATATTAAAATTGCTATGTGCTCAGAAAGGAAAGCAATCTTTGAATCATCTTGCAAATAATTTGGTTTTTCGTCTTAAATATTATTAGATTTATAAAATAAAATCAAAGCAGATCTATTCTCTCCATTCCGTGTGGTTTCTATGGTTTCTACACAGAGAGTGGGAGCACAGCAAATATAGCAACAAGTAGTGAAATACTAATACCTCTAAATAATGAAAATATGTTGGTTATTTGGTTTATGCCAAGCTCCAGTATCTTACATTACTGGAAGATTTAAAGTATACTTTCACCGGATGAGAATTTATGTTCTTCTAGGCTTACCTTTTTTTTTTTTTTTTTTTTTATTTTTTTTTAAGGATTTATTTGACTCTGAATTTATTCAAGGATTTCCTTTTTTACAGATTTGTAAGTATGACATCTGGGTGTTTCAAGAGTTGTCAATAGCATATAATTATTGGAATATAGAATCATATTGATTAAAAGTAGTAAAACTAAAAAAGAATCATAATTAAACTATGATAGGTTTTTGTATTATTTTATGCGATTATATTTAAAGCATCAATATACATTTTTGTTTAATATCAACAAAAATTACGAAAATAATGTAGTAATTCATTTCTGCGTGGAAATTCGTTGATTTTTAGTCCCGAGGACACACAAAAATATTATTAAAGATATATAAATAAATCTTTATGGAGAGTGATTGAAAGAAACTTATTATAATTCAGTTATTATTCTAACAATAACTTAGTCATTCTGAGTGACACTTGAAGAATATAGAGAAAAAGGCTAGTGACAGTGTGTTGTGGAAGTGTTGCTAGCTTTGTGTAGCAGGAAGGTGTGTTTAGGAGTAGCTGTCAACGCTGATATGCAAGATATGGGGCAAATTTAAAGCAGTCTGACACTCTTATCACGTTCCGCTTGTCCAGTTATCAACATTCTCTCTCGCCTAAGGCGAAATACAATGAATTTACACGGGAAAACTGTTAAAACACCTTCAAACAATTTGTATTTTTGTCATTCTTTGCATTTTTGAGCAATTATATGTTTTGTACTGCTTCTTTTTCTCAGATATCTGGGATTATTTCAGTACCTTGGAACAAAAAGTGGCAATGTCCTTTGAAATTTGTGTCTGCTCGAGTGACGTCAGGGTAGGTTAAACAATAATCGTTAAAAGGGCATATGTCTTCCCATTGTTAGTTAATGAGAAAAATAATATTTTTGTATAACATTGGCCCTTTTAACAAGTATATTTATTCCACCCTGATGTCACTTATGGTGTCCACCCTTAATTTAATTTAACCCTTTCCAGACTGGACTACCTGTGGAGTTGATACTCCCTCAGACGGTCCAGCCTTCACCCGTCTCTTTCCTCATATATTAAGGGGCGGTATTAGCAAATACGCTATTCCTAACTCATTTATTTAGTTTCTCCCTATTACCTTTAATTTACAAATATTTAGCTTCTAGCACATTCCTCCGAAGGAAAGTAGCTATTGAGGTTGCACTCATGACGGAATTTTTGAAAAAATTCTTCAAATCTTTATCGATCCTACCTAGTAGAAACCGAAAATGACCCCCGTTAAAACGTATATATACATATATATATATATATATATATATATATATATATATATATATATATATATATATATATATTTTTAGATGGAACGGCATTTTTCTCCAGCGGGAGGAAATTTTATTCCGCTGGAGAAAAATGCCGTTCCATCTAAAAATACTATCCCAGCGACGAAAAATAACATCAAGCATATATATATATATATATATATATATATATATATATATATATATATATATATATATATATATGTCTGTTAACACGATAGCGGCCAGAGTTTTTGTTTTTCCTCACGAAACTTGTTATACAGCGTTCAATTAACAAACGATTGAACGAGTTCGTAAACCACGAAAATCGGTCCAACGGAAGGGGGGGGGGGTTTACCCCAGACCCAAAACACTTATTTGACAATGCCAGCCGAAGTTTTTGATATATTTCAACGAAACTTGGTATTCATAGTGGTAATCTACAGGGAAAAATTTGTTGTAAAAATAAACTAAATCGGTCCATTAGAAGGGGGGGGGGGGTTTACTCCGGACCCACATAACCTATTTGCCACTACCAGCCGTAATTTTTGTTGTATTTCGACGAAACTCGGTATTCGTAGTAGCAATCTACAGAGAAAAATGTGTTGTAAAAATAAACTAAATCGGTTCATTAGAAGGGGGGGTTTATTACTAATATACTCATACCGGTCGTAATTTCTGCTGTATTGTAACGAAACTTGGTATACGTCGTGGGTAATTCATGAGAAAGAAGTGCTGAAAAAATGAGCTAAATCAGTTAATCAGAAAGGAGGGTTTACTTTGTACTATATTTCAATAGAATTAGCCCGCCAGAAATAGGTTCACAAAGCCGCCGCTTTCTACCACTAGGGGGAAGTCCTGTATCCTCTTCCTGCGTCAGTTCAAAAGACGTAAATATGAAGTTTTTGTGTATTTATTAAGTTCATGTTTTTATTTTATTGATATAGGTTTTTATGAAGAAAATTATTCAGGAATGCAATCTACACTACCTAAATACTGAGGAAAGTGCTTAGTTATGCAGCTCCTGCGTGACGGACTTTTTTATTTGAAATTATAGTTATTATATTAAAATAAGTTTGTTCTTTTTTAGATTTTTGTGTTCACTTGTTAGTAATATACAGGGTGTCCCAGCATATGTGTCCACCCCCTTTTTCTCCTAGAGTTGTTGGAATTTCTAAATGAAACTTGGTAGGTCATAGTTATGTTGCATGAGGTTTCTTTTGAAGGTTTAGTTGACATAATTGTATCCATATATCCATTCATAATATCCCGTTAAATATTCAATCTACAACTTTGATCTTGGTATCATCTGAAAGGAAAATTTATAGGCTACAACGTTTGTATAGAGGTGTTTTTACGTACAAGGCTTGGTTTCAGTGATAAATAGGAATTTGTCTACAAAAGGGCGATATTTTTCAGGGTTTTTTTTGCGTTTTACGCGCAAACGGTGCGTCGGATCAAAAGATGTCTCGGAATAAATTAGTCTTAAAATTAAATTTTCTATCAGAATTCGTCATAATGTTGCCATTGGAAACTGGCAATGTGTGGGACAACCGTCAAGTTGTATGTACATGTTACATCGCTGTTGCAGTGGAATATCTTCCAATAATGTGGGTAGAGTATTTGTCAAAGGCTTGTTGCATCCAATGGCAGAAGCGTAATCTCTAATTGCAATCCTCAGGTAATAGTTTTTGGTGCGGGTTCATATGGAATGGAAACATTTTATTTTGTTTTGCAATCCTTCCCACTGAGGACTTACTCATATCTGAGTCCCTACAATGTCCCTGCAGCTGACATGGGGATTAACTGCCATTGCTGTCAGGACATTTATTGTGTTCTCTTCGGTCATCGCAAGTCTTGGCATTTTCCTTCTCTTCCTTGGGCAAATTAATGAAAAATCTGGTTTTCATACTCTACCGAAGAAATATGGCAAAAGGAATAAGTAAAAAATCTGGTACATGCAACACACAACTTTCACTTACCACCTTAGTCGGAGTAGGTTAAATTATTTTAAGCAATTAATATCCATATGTTTTTCCACCCATCTCTTCAATCGACCCAACATATGTTTTCATTCATAATATCCCGTTAAATATTCAATCTACAACTTTGATCTTGGTATCATCTGAAAGGAAAATTAATAGGCTACAACGTTTGTATAGAGGTGTTTTTACGTACAAGGCTTGGTTTCAGTGATAAATAGGAATTTGTCTACAAAAGGGCGATATTTTTCAGTTTTTTTTTTGCGTTTTACGCGCAAACGGTGCGTCGGATCAAAAGATGTCTCGGAATAAATTAGTCTTAAAATTAAATTTTCTATCAGAAGTCGTCATAAAATATACCTGTTGCCATTGGAAACTCTCGAGTTAGATGCGCTGGAGAAAACTGGAGAATGTTACAAAGTCAACTAAACCTTCAAAAGAAACCTCATGCAACATAACTATGACCTACCAAGATTCATTTAGAAATTCCAACAACTCTAGGAGGAAAAGGGGGTGGACACATATGCTGGGACACCCTGTATATATATATATATATATATATATATATATATATATATATTCTTTAATTAGTGCAAAAACATTTATATGTAACAGCTTTGTACTATTGAAAGAAACCTTATTTCCCTTGAAACTGCGATGATGCAACAGCAAATTACATTGTTTATACTTGGAAAAGGCCAACTGCCTTTCTCGAAATCCAGGGATGTTCTTCAGTAACACTCCCTGGAGCTGAGGAAGTACCAGGCTGCGATGTCTCATCTTCCGAGAAGTCTCAAACACGTCACTTTCTAATACGCCGGGCCTGAAATGCTATCACCAATATATTGGCACTTCGCCCTCTGAACCATACCGCTCAATACCAATATATTGGCGCTTCGGCTTCTGGCCCAAACCCCTCAACACCAAAATATTGGCGCTTCGTCCTCTGGGGCAAACCCCTTAATACCAATACATTGGCGCTTCGGCTTCTGGGCCAAACCCCTTAACACCAATATATTGGCGCTTCGGCTTCTGGGCCAAAGCACCTCAACACCAATATATTGGCGCTTCGTCCTCTGGGCCAAATCCCCTCAACACCAATATATTGGCGCCTCGGCTTTAATTTACTGAAGAAGGTTGGGTGAGTAGGTATTGACGCTTCTCGGGCTTGCAAGGGGCATTTTTGATTTTGAAAAACTAGTTTTTTATAATGGAAATAATTTAAAAGATTGGTAGATCCTGCCAAATCGTATATTTGATTTTATTGAGTTAATTAGAGGTTTAGTTCCATTATTTGGCATAGCTAGAACAAAAGTCAATAGTTTCTCTTCCCAATAACGTCCCTCCGTCTCAGACAATTTATCCATTCCCAAAAAGTATTCAATATTTGTACACGCTATATTATACTTATTAAAAAATAAATTTGTTAATGATTCATGACCTATTTGTTATTCTATTGAAGGATATTTTTTATGAATAGTTTAAACCGCTTTTATCTTCCAGGATGCTTCAGTCTCGCTTTCCGTAGACCACTTTACTTATTCCCCTATAATTCATGGATTTCATTAATTACCAAGATGTTCATACATGAAGTAAATTTCACAATGGAATACTAGTACTTTTTTTTAACATTTAATCACAACATTCAGAATAAATATCCGTAAACAATTCATGCTTTGTTTGACTTACTTGTCTTATTAGGAATGGCCTTTAGCGTTTTCAAAGAACCAGAGAGTTCGCAATGTTGTGCATTGTTGTGCAATGAACAGCTGCAGGCATATTTTTCTACAGCACCTGTTCCGTGAATCTTTATATATCATTTACATTTTGCAGAGACATATTGTTTCATCTTTTCCTCTTCATTTTCTGGACCATTTTAATATATGTCGAGTAGTATTGTAAAAGAGGCAATTTCTCGGCGATAATAGTCTTCCACTTTCTTGCACCATGTGCAACAACACCAATTTATACAACTTTTAAAATTATGCACCTACTAGTTTCTTATATACATATTTAAACAAATATATAAACACATATTTTTAGAAAGTGTGGAACAAAAGCTTAAATACTTAAAGAAGTTATAAATCTAAATAAACAATTAAATATATATATCTATATATATCTATATATATATATATACACTATATATATATATATATATATATATATATATATATATATACACACAAATGTAGGTAAATAGATAACGAATACAAATTCCTTATTTAAAGTAACAAAATCAAGCCTTTGAACTTTCCAGTTCATCCCTACCGAGCTCTTTTGTAATTTATTGCAAACACAACTAGATTTGGCTGATCCTGATATAACTAATTAAATATAAATTATACACACAGTATATCCAAAAACTACATTACATTAAATTTAATAGATAAAATAATATCCGTCCTTTGGATACCCTCGTATATATCACGAAAAGGCAAACAACTGCGAAATATCCAAAAATGGAATATTCTTTTGAATTGGTGAATATCGGAGTCATTGTGAAGCCTTTAGAAGTTATTGATTTCATCAATGGCTTTGGGTCAATGGCTTATCTTAATTGAATCAGAAAGGATTCATCTCGGCCATTGATCAAAAAGGATATTCCTGCCCCATTTTAAGTCTAAAATAAGAACGAGATCTTGAAACAAGAGGAGGGAGTTTCGTATTATAATCCTTTAATGGAAAAACTGGTAGAAGACTTCAAATCCTTTAGGGAGGGTACTCGTATTGATTAAATGTGGCAATGAGTACGCGTTCCTATAACCAATCATTAACAATTAAATCTCGTGTTTTAAAAAGAAACTTTTATTTGTAAAGAAAATCAATATAAAAGAACACTGCTATTGTTACGATAACTACGTATTACACGACTGAAAGTAATGTAGCGCACTGTCGTGTTGCAGTGAGACGGCTAGAGCTCAAGTGATCGGTGAAGTGTTGTAAAGTGCCTCTGTTGGAGGGGCCTACCCGAGCTCATGTAGGGGAGGATGAAGAACCTTCGGAGCTGGAGTCAAGACAAGGGGAGGGTGCGTATAGGGTGTGACTAAACACATTCACTGACACGGTGCTTTTTGAGAGTTCCGGTCTAGAGAGAGTTGGTGGCCTGGGTCGAGCATCGGGTCTTGAATAAGGGCAGAAAACTAAAAGTTACTGCTCTTATCTTAGTGTGCTGAGTTTAGCGCTATTGTTGGAAGACGATATACTAGGGAAAAGAAAAAACTACAAGATAGCTCATGATTGGGATTCAATGTGTTAAGTAAACAATATATTATCGTCAAATTTTGGGCGAAAATCACCGGACAGATCTTCACCATCCTGCCTGCTGTGCTGTCCATACAGCCTACTTTTACGCCTTGTTGGCCGAGCATAGGTAGGTAAGAAACATCAGGTTTTGTATGTGATCTGTAACCCTCGCACCCTCATCGAATAATGCTTACACTAGAAACGTCTGTTTAATGTAAACATACTTTGTCTTCTCTAAACCACATTCACATGCAATTGTAACTCTTATAGTATCAAAATGCTACATTTTAGTAAGTCTACCGGGTGGCATGTTCGTTTAGAAAAACAAATACTCCAGGTTGGCCGAAGAATAAATCAAATGTTCTTACCTAAAATATAAATCTAGACGTTTTGATTTTTGTTTTCTTCCTACCAAACGCGTTAAGTAGTAAACTATTCTAAATTCCTACTTTAAATCTACCATTTTATTAAACAGCTACCTTTCCATGAAAATAGTTATAAGTAAGTGTGTAAGTTGTAATTAATTTATACAGGAATCTTTCAGGAAAAACTTAAGTACTTTGTCATTTCTATTTTTTTCAAAATACTTACAAACTCGGGGTTGTATGCATAAACAAAACAGTCAAAAAATCCATTGAAATAACCCCTTTTAAAATAATAAATAATCTTGTGACTAAAATTGTATTTTTTTTTTCTAACATAAACACGAAACAGAAAAATATATAGGAGGGTGAATAATTTTTTTTGTTTATGCTTCGTGCTATTATTATTTTAAAATCTTTTAAATGCTCGCCAACTGGAAAGTAATTTGTTAAAAAAAAATATTTTTGAATAAGGTACATTGAAATATTTTGTTTGTTTTAAATTGTTGATTTATTTTATTATTTGAGTAATCTTAGGTAATTTGAGTTATTTTATTTTAATTTTCCTTTTACGGTGGTTGTTAACAGGACATCGAGGATGATACTGTGACCTCGAAAGGATTTTTTTCAAATAAATGAAATATATAAGAGTGAAATATATAGATATCTTAGAGTTTTCTTGGTCGTAGATCATTGGACGTGGATGGCATTTTATTTGGCCATACGAAAGATGAGCTACCTACAAGAAGCGCTGACGTTAAAGCTGTAGACTTTTATAGTGAATAATGTTTACTGATGACTTAAAACTTGGATTATCGCTCTACCACGAAACTATAAAAATCCTCAAATGCACGATCCCATAACAGATTTAAACTTCACAATCAGTGAATTATATATTGAGCTATGATTAGCTGTATAATTGCCTGATTCGGCAGACGGTTTATGATGAACTCTGCCGAGACAGAACGATTCGAGTGTCAGAACACGATAAGGTTGCCAGTGTTGACGGGACACGCTGTCCACATCTCAGCAACATCGGGCTACTGAACACGCTCCATTGGCACGGAATACTTCATCCCCTTATCTTCAACCCGTTCTACGGAATAGCCTCACAAACTCCCTTTTCATAAATGTAAATTATGGAGCTATTAAATTGTTCTTTTTTAGCAACCGTGTTAATATATTAAGTTTTTTTTTTACTTACTAGATATCAGCGAAAAAAGAAAATAACGAGTCCAACAGAAACAAATTGCGTCATTGTAGCCTATTTTCGTATATTAATTTTGTTTCTGCTATTATTTCCTCATCTACGTAACCCTTTGATGTGGGAGTTCATTGTTTAACTGCACATTCCATGCATTTATATACATTTTATGAGCAATTGTTGCAGTATTTTTTAAATATATAAAATATATTTATATATTATGGGGGCCAGGTGGCCGAGAGTCTTAAGGCGTGAGCACTTTTCACTCCGTGCCAAAGGTCGTGGTTTCGATTCCCACTATAGGGTGGTGGCTTTTCATTAGAAAAAAAGAAAAATGCATCAGCCCTACCCTGGCTAGAAAAGGGTGGTAACCTATATATAACCCTTCCCAAAATTCATAATTAATAATAATGGACCTTCAAATTTAAATAAATAAATAAAATATAAGGTAGGGATTGTCGGGGTTCGGTCACTGCTTCTTAATAAAAACAACGTTTTACAAATGAAAATGGTTTTATTGATGCCGACGTTTCGGCTTGAAATTCAAGCCTTCATCAGGGCGATAAGAAAATTGAGAACTATACTATAGCTCATTTTTACAACACATCTTTCTCATGTGTTACCCACGACGTATACCGCGTTTCGTTACAATACAGCAGAAATTACGACCGGTATGAGTATATTAGGAATTTGGGTCCGGAGTAAACCCCCCCTTCTAATGAACCGATTTAGTTTATTTTTACAACACATATTTACCTGTAGATTACCACTATGGATACTGAGTTTCGTCGAAATATACCAAATATCACGGCTGGTAGTGGTGAATTGGTATTGTGGGTCCGGAGTAACCCCCCCCCCCTCCTAATGAACCGATTTAGTTTATTTTTACAACACATATTTACCTGTGGATTAGCACTACGAATACCGAGTTTCGTCGAAATATACCAAAAATCACGGCTGGTAGTGGCGAATTGGTATTGTGGGTCCGGAGTAAACCCCCCCTTCTAATGAACCGATTTAGTTCATTTTTATATCTCACTTTTCTCTCTATATTACCACTACGAATACCAAGTTTCGTTGAAATATAACAAATATTACGGCTGACATAGTCAAATTAGTGTTTTGGGTCCGGGGTAAACCCCCCCTTCCGGTGGACCGATTTTGGTGGTTAACGAACTCGTTCAATCGTTTGCTAATTGAATGCTATATACCAAGTTTCGTGACGAAAAAAACAAAAACTCTGGCCGCTATCGTGTTAACAGACACATATATATATATATATATATATATATATATATATATATATATATATATATATATATATATATATATAGATATATATATAAATTTTAACGGGGGTCATTTTCGGTGTCTACTAGGTAGGATCGATAAAGATTTGAAGAAATTTTTCAAAAATTCCGTCATGAGTCCAACCTCAATAGCTACTTTCCTTCGGAGGAAAGTGCTAAAAAACCCTATACACTGAAAATCAAAAGGTAACATGCTTGAGTCTCTTATACTTGTAACGCTTATAATTTAGGCTATGATAATTATAATTAACTATATCAGCAATATGCTTATAGCTGCTACTTGGACATGCTTCAAAGAAATGCTGTGTCACTTTAATTATGTACAGATTTATTGTAGGGATGTCAAGAACTTCATGCATATGCATGATAGGAGTCCATCGGGGAAAAGAACCAATGAATCTCAAGCATTTATTTTGAGTTACCTGTAATTTCCTCTTGTTGGTTTCACATGTCATAGACCAAATAGGGCATGCATAAAGTAACACAGGCCTAATATATAAATAATAAATAAGTCTTTTGTTAATTATGCTTAATCCTGAGTTTCTATTCATTACAGGAAATAAGGATTGTAATATACCAATAGCCTTATTACATTGAATGTTAATATGGTTCGTGTAAGTCAGTTTAGAGTCCAAATTTACTCCAAGATACTTAACATTTTTAGACCATGGGATTGAATTTCCGAAAATCTTTACTTCAGGGTATACTTTAGGTCTTCTCCGAGTAAACAGTATAACCTCAGTTTTTTCACTATTTAACCTTATTTTCCACTTATTACAGTATTTTGTACACTTTTCCAATGCTGTGGTAAGATGCCTAGCAATAGTGTCAACCCGAAAGCTGGAGATTATATATGCCGTATCATCAGCAAAAAGAGATTTTTTACATTTAATTTTGAGATTTTTTATATCATTTAGGAATATAATGAATAGTATGGAGCCGAGTACTGGTCCTTGAGGGACTCCCGCGAGGATTTGGTAGAGTTTAGATTTTTGGTCAGCAATGGAAATATAAAAAGATCTATTTTTTTAAGTAATTATTAATGAGGAGAATTAAGTTTACCGGAAAGTTATATTGAATAAGCTTGTATATGAGGCCATTATGCCATACACAATCAAAGGCTTTCTCGACCAGAGCCATGCCAGTATGTTTGTTTAAATTAAAATTATGGAGGATCATGTCGGTTACCCTGGCTAACTGGGTTGTTGTTGAATGCTTACTTCGGAAGCCATGTTGATTGTTGGATAATAGATTCCTATCTTCCATAAAGGAAATGATATTCGATTTGGTGACCTTTTCAACTACTTTGCTGAGACAATTAAGCAATGAAATGTAGCGATAGCTACTAGGAAGAACAGGGTTCTTCCCAGGCTTTGAAAGAACAATTACCTTTGCAGTTTTCCACTCATCCGGAAAATGGGCAAACATTAAAATATGATTTATGATTTTAGTTAAGTGTATTAATGCTTTACGGGAAAGGTTTTTTAATAACTTATTGTGTATGCCTTCACCACCAGGTGATTTATTATTTTTTAGTTGTGAAATAAGTTTTGCAACCTTTTTGGGAGTTGTTAAATGTGCATTAATGTGTTTTCTTGAGGGCTGTTGTAAAAATTCCTTGGTAAGCCGAAGTACTTTTTTACTAAAGAATGGAACTCCCAGGTTTGAATTAAGTGTGAATGTACGGTATAAACTTTCAGAAAATAGTTTGGCTTTGTCCTGATCTGAGCAAGCAAGAGCATGAAGTGGTGCATTGTTAGGAGTGAACCTACTATCTTTAAGTAATGGGGGAATGCTGTTTGTTGCTTGATTTTCTTTATCATTTCATACAAAGAACCGTTACTGCTGGAAAGTTTGGAAAGTGTTTTAGTCCATCGCAAGTTTTTATACATTTTCAGAATACTGGAAATTAGTTTGATCAACATGTTTAGAATTTTCTTAAGCCATATTTTGTAGTGACGCTGATACGCCTTTTTAATAATATTTTTCAAGCTAATTACGTAAAGAATCAAAGGTGGTAAGCCTGACTGTTGCTGGATGATGGGGGTTTGAGGAATGGATAATTTAGCCGACTCAGGAATGACTTTCTGAAATTCGGAAACATGATAGTCGATGTCTTGAGGACTAGTGATTGCAGGATTGATATCAAGTTTTGTGTCGATTAGAGAGCGAAACTTCTTCCAATTAGCTTCTTTATAATTAAAACCAAATTTTATGTCGTGTTTCCTAACCCTAGCATTAATGTCAAAAATGACAGGGTTATGATCAGAAGATAATTCCGAAAGTGAACGAGTTGATATCTGAAAATTGATATTTCTTGCAATAGCAATGTCCAAAACACTTGGATAGTGAGTAGGGTCATCAGGAGCAATGACAAGGAAGTTGTGATTTAGGGACATTTCTAGTAGTGTTAGTCCATTCTTATTATTGTTAAAACAGTTCCAAGAGGTATGCTTTGAATTCAAATCACCTAAAATTAAAACTTGCCTTGAAATATTAAAATGGGCTCTAAAATCATTTGTATAAACATGGTGAGCCTTGATGGGGATAAATAAGCAGAAACTACCAGAATTTCAATGTTAGCTATAGTAATTACTACCCCAACAGCTGTAAGATATTTAAGTTTAGGTAATTTCACTGGGTAGTGAGTGATACTATTACCAACCAGTAAAGCTACTCCTCTACCTTCATCAGCTCTAAAATCATTTGTATAAACATGGTGAGGCCTTGATGGGGATAAATAAGCAGAAACTACCAGAATTTCAATGTTAGCTATAGTAATTACTACCCCAACAGCTGTAAGATATTTAAGTTTAGGTTATTTCACTGGGTAGTGAGTGATACTATTACCAACCAGTAAAGCTACTCCTCTTCCTTCATCAGCTCTATAAACTCGATAACCTGGAGCTTTTAATTTATGTTTACTCTTTAAGAGAGTTTCACTTAATGCTAATACATCTATTCTATATTTATTTACAAAAAAGGAAAGTTCATCCAACTTATTATGTACAGATCTACTATTCCAACAAGCTAATTTAGTCAAATCAAGAGAGTGACTCATATTAGAGTGAATAGAAATTCAGCTATAACAGTTACTTAAGACATTGCATCAGGTACATTCTTCAATTTTTCTATTAAACTTTTTATATTTTGCACAAGACTACCTAAATTAATTGAACTACAAATATTTTTCAAGTCTTTGAATAGATCAGTAAATGATAGATTAGAGTCGTCTTTTGTACCTCTAGGACTTGCCCATACTGAAGGTCGGGGAGCTGTTTCGGTGCTGGAGAGAGCAGGAAACTCCGCATCATTCCGTTTGAATTCGTTTCTACGAGAAGACGTGCCTTTAGGTGGTGTAGCAGCCTTCATCTTCATTTTATCCATGAAAACAGGACAGCTTCGGTGATTAGCAGTGAGTTTGCCGCTACAGTTAGCACAAGTTGGGCTAGAATCTGCAGGAACAGGGCATTCATTTGAAATATGCTCACCAGCACACTTCACGCACTTCGGTTTTCGATAACAATGTTTGGCTAAGTGAAAAAATGACTGACATTTAAAGCATTGGATAACTCCATTACTATGCTTGTATCGATCCCATGAAACTGTGCAATGACAAAAGACTTAGTCTTCTTAATGTCTTTCATAGAAGTAGTGCTTTTAAAAGTGACTACATAGAGAGGATATAGAATATACGAGTCCTCCCCCGTTTTTTCTTCATTTGTACAACCTTGAACACATCAAGATTCTTGGTCTTCAGGTCGTTGAAAATTTCTTCAGTTGACACATTCTCGGTGGTATGTTCCGAAGAACGACTGTTTTGTTAGCTTCATCCTTGAATGTGTATGTGTGACATTCAAGCCCCGCAGTTTTTACATCACTTAGAATTAAATTATAGTCTTCTTTACAGCCAGGGAAAAAAATAAGTCTATTTTTTCTATATTTGATGGTAAATTCTGTTTTGCAATTTTTGCGGAGGCTTGCCAGCGTCTGGGTATGGTTTTTGATGTAACTGTACACTACGATAGGTGGAATATTCCGTGCATTCTGTGATATTTTTGAAGTACCAGCTTCTGGTGGATTGATTGTTGTGTCATCATCCATGGATTCTTCTAAGTCCGACAGCATTTCATATTTATTTGATGTTGATATAGTGAACTGATTTTCGGCGTCACTATTTTTCTTCCGTTTTTTATTAACGGCTGCAGTCTCAGTGTTTAGCGAGAACTGGCCCGGCGAAATGCCAGTTTGTTTTTGAATCTCTAGTCGTACGAGTATTTTAGGTGAGTTTCGTTTGTTCTGTGTAATCATCGCAGGGGCATGTATTTTTGATAGTGTCAGTTTAAATCTGTATGAGTACGAGTTAATGTGTCCTTGGCCTGGCTGAAGTTGCGTCATTAAAAATGTTAAATCTTCTTGGTTATTTTCTGTCATTATTTTTTTTTTTTTTATTAGTGGAATGAATAGGTTTAGGTGTGATCATTTATCTGTTTATTAGAACCTGATGCCATTTTTTAAATGCACGTTTCCCTCAACAAATGATCTACTCAATTTTTTAACATTTTGTTATAGCAAGGCTCAATTTATTGATTTTGAGAAGCAAGTTTAGCCTGCAAATCAGTTTTATTGCCTATGATGCCAGTATGTGCATTGGTCCAATTAAAATACATATCAACTTATTTATCTTTCAAAATATATAATGAGTTAATTAGTTATTTTTTCTGTAAGGAAGTCGCGATTTTTGTAGTTTATTCATTTTTTTTATGAGTACTTGACTGTCAGTGCTAATCTGTATGTTTGGGTTTCGTAATATATTCGACTGGAAAACATATGAGAGGGCCTTTAATACTACCAGTGCCACTGCCTGATTATTACTACAGTGTTTACTTTGTTTTTCTGCATACTATGAGGATATCGGTATTTCGTGAACTGCTTAGCGTGATATGCAAAGGTCAGAACAAAAAGTCCTAATATTTTGCCTTTAACGAAACGAAAACAAACATATCTGGAACGTCAAACACTGTTTTCACGGACTGAAGTGGTCTTATGAAAATTCATGTCTGAACTATTATTGTAGGAAATGTATTACACTTTCAAATAGTCACATTCCACATACAACCGTTTTCCAAATTATTCGATAAGTTAAAACTCATAATTTCAGATACTATGGTTGTTATTTGTTTTCAATTGCATTTAAAGTAAAATGAGTATTCTAGTAAAACAAGGTAAGAAAATGAGAAATGTATAGGTAATTGGGCTTTCTTAGAGCGAACGTTGAGAAGACGGGGGAAGTTATTTCCGCTTAGAATACTGTCGGTTGTAAGTTCCAATTCGGTCACTAAGCAGTCAACATATTCAAACATAGATGGAGAATAATAGGTCTCATCCATATTTTCTTATCTCTGTACTTGAAAACCACCTCACATTTTCCAATACATTAAAATATTTTTTTCTAGATATCTGTAAATAAATTTTAATCACTCCATAGAAGTGACAGAGCATAATGCCTAAACGTGCCCCCCCCCTCCTGTTTGCAAAATGTATCCAGGAATACCCCGGGAATTCAGGGACTCTCCTCCCGTGAGTGATGGAGTATTCCAGTGAATAGGGACCACTAAAAGGGTTCACTTTCCAAAAGGTCAGGTGGAAGGTTTTATTTTTTTTATTCCATTCACTTATTGATAACAAAACAAAAAATATTTCTGCCTCGACATTCTTTAGCAGAACTTTTATGCAGCGAAAACACACAACGTTTCTAATTTTTATTTCGTAACATCATTTTAACAGTTTATCTTAGATGAGTAGCTGTTTTAGTGTACTAGCAATGGACCAGTTTCCTTTCTGTAATGCATAAAAAAGATAAGGTTAAATATAAGGGATTGTACATAAACAACTATAAAATGGCCCAATGATACTAATTATATTTGTCATATCATAATTAATATCTATCTATTTATATAAAAATCACGTGTCTGTTTATCGGTCTGTCTGTTTATCTGTTTGTTCCTTATACAAATCTACACCGTTTGACCGATTTTGACCAAACTTGGCGCAAAGGTAACTCTTGATCTGGGGAGTGTCTTAGGCTAGATCTAGACCCATTGTTCGGAGGTCACGGGTTCGAAACTGTGAACCTGAACAGTTACTGATTTGTATTATTAGATTTTAATATTACTTATTTGGTTTCTAATTTATTTTTGCTTTTCTAGACGCAGAATGTAGGTGTAGCATGGCACGCCGGGTAACAGCTAGTTTAAAATAAAATAATAATACCTTTAAATATTTTTCTGCTTAACTATAACAAATTGAAAATATTTTTCTTTTTTCAAAATTAGCGTAATTCATTTAATATAAGGCTATAAAAGCAGTTCTATAATTGTGTTCTATTAAATGCATGCCATTAAGTTTTTAGTGGTTCCATAACCAACAGAATATTCCTGGATCGTTTCGCGTTGTTAACTATAATTTGCATTTATGAATAGCGCACCGTCTATTTCCCCTTTTTAAGTCCTGCTTTTCCAGGATGAATTAAAGCATTGAAGGAGGATTAATGTAAACTAAGGGACACTTCATAACTCCATTAATAAGAGCTCTGCCGCTTTTTCTCTCTACAAAATACACCACAATTTAGAAACTACTTTTCGAGTGAGCATTTATTTTTAATGCATTTGTGCTCCTTTTATGTGGAATTTCCCGTCATTATAGAGCCTTTAGGCGAGGCTGTTTGTGTTTCGTGCCGTGGAAAACTGTGGAGCGTCGAGAAGTTGTTGAAATGCGATTAAACAAGCTGTCAACAGACAAGCATGCGATCCTGTCTACGGTCTTAACACCCTCTGCAGTCGAGTAGTTCAGCACGATATCACAGCTGAATATTTAGAGGAATAATAGGTTTTTCTTTTCCTTTTATCTGAAAAAGGGAATATACAGTGGTGGGTTCACTGATTTGGATAATTTTTTCTTTGTGATTCTGCACCGAAAAATAGTCGACACGCGTCTGAGCGTTTTGTCGAAAGGGCTAGCGAAAGGGGAGCGGACAAATAAAATAAAATAGTTATTATTATTTTTTGTTTTCGATGATATTTACTACATTAATATTTCTTCGGGTTTAGATTTTATATCTGCTATTATTTTTGGCGTGACAAAATGTATAATTCTAGTTTACATGAAAACGTAAGTATATTTTTTAATATGCCACACTCATTTGACGCACTCTTACATTATTTCAAGACAGGACTGACCGACTTGTACCTGCTGCAATACAGAATTATCGATAAAAACATATTCTAACAGACTGTACACTCAGGATAAATTTCAAGTTACCATTCAATCTGACAGTATTACTTTCTGATGGCAGCCAGTACAATGAAGTGCTGATGAAATACCTAATAGACCCACATTTCTACAATAATATTTAAAAAAAGGAAAAGATTATCAAAGCTACTTTCTGATGTTGATTCGGCATCATTGACCTGACACACAACAAAGAACAAATATCACAAACTAACCGAATACCCGTGCTTCGTCACGGCAAATAAGTTGTTATTTTATTGCGTTAAATAATTAACGTTACTACATAATTTTGTGCAGTTTATTATAGCATGGTTCCCGTCATACTATATGTTATTCATCAACTGATAAGTTCTCAAAGTATAATGTTTCTTGACTCTGGATGTTTCGGACCAGTCTCAACAAACAGACAACCCGTTATTTATAGGTTACCAGTAACAGGAGTTAAACCACTACAGGTTAAAATTTGTTGTCAATAATAAATGGAAGTTAAAATTTAAAAGTTTATGTTTCCAAGATGTCATTTGGAATCACCTATTATATTTGCGAGCATTACTAAGAAGTGTTCTGACTGGAGATGTTAATAGGTGAGGAGGCTGTGCAAGGGTTCGGAATATTAGAACTACCTGCAAAGCGCTGCCAGCAGCCAGCCCCTCTACTATTTGTCCGGGCGATTTGTTTTAGAAAATTAAATAGCAAAACAGATTCCTTTTGTATCTTTAAGATGTGGGTAGACTAACTATTTAGGATCCCCCATTCCCGTTACTTGCTAGGCTTAAAACTCACCATTTTGCTTCTAATTTGTACCGTTTTTATTTATTCAGTAAACTCTATGAGGGGCATTTTATTTCTAGTAATTCAAGGTTTTCCATCATAGTTGAAATTAACCTCAATTAAAAATAATACTATGAAATATATAATGTACGGTAACAGCTGTTCTTTATCGTCCTAGCAACGCATGCTACCTAGGCTTGCCTGCTCTAACCAACTAAAAGTTTAAACCCCTCAAAAAATAATTAAAAAATTGAATATCAAAAAATCCTTTCTTAGCGAGCGTCTACGTTCTATAGGGAGTGTCCTTGCAAAATTTCAAATTTTTTTGTCGTGCGGTTTGGGCTGGGGGATGATAGGTCAGTGAGTGAGTGGTATTTGACTAATATATAGTAGAGAAGATAACTACATCACAGAACACATGTCTACATGGCATTATTTACTGACAACTATTCTAATAATATAATATGACAACATTGAAAAAGTTGAATCACCAAAATGGTGTAAAACTGAAAATAATAAATAATTTATTTGACGAAATATAGATTTTTGGTTAAAGATTGTTGTTTTTCTTAAATCTACACTCTACAACAAATAAATTGGTGAAAGATCATGTCGATATCATTTTCCAATCTCCATATATAAAATAAAGCTTTTTCAACCTATTTTATTTTATTTTTCAGCTCCTAAGGCCCAATGAACGAAATGCTCGTACATGTATCGACTATTTTACGACGCAGAATCACCAGAAAACAATTCGTCAAATCGGTGACCCCACCACTTTATCCTCCCCTTGTGAGTTCTTTTCGATCACACTGCAGTAAGGAGTTCCTCCTTAGAGTGATTACGGAAGATCAGACGAGAAATGTTTCTATTCTTTAACACAAATATGCAATTATTTCTAACCTCCTTGCACCACTAATGGTAGTACGAGGTACAAATATTTATTTGTTAGATATAAAAGATTTACTAATAGAAGGTATAATATAGGATAAGATAAGGTTTTTTTTTGACCACGGATTTGAATTTAGCGACCGTCAAAACCATGGAAGCTCTAGTTCTTTCTCCTTAAACGATTTCACCCGAAATTTCGACATCAAATGCCCTTTACCCTGACGTGATGGGGTAAAATGAACTCCGGATTCGGATTCAGCGTGTCGAAATACATAAGAATATATGTATGGTGTCCTTGGAAAAGAAACTTTTATTTTGTGTGCTTGAGTTATTGGATCTAATTAAGAATGCAACTATCTCCTCAATAAAGCAAATTTAGAGTGGTTGATAACTTTAAACTGAAACTCCATTCTGAGCTTTCAATTCAGTTTTTCGGGGCTACCAAAACTAATTGACTTAGGTAAAATGACACGGTTAAATGAATTAAACGTTTCTATTATACCAGGACCTTGGAAGCGAAAGGGTGAATCTGAAAAATCATTTTTTTTTTATTATTTTATTTTTTCCTGAGTCAAAAAGATGTAGATAACACAACGCTTTGCATTGTTTATCTTTTTCACTTTTAGTTCTCCCACAGATTAAAGTTAAAGTGAATAGCATATGCTGTTTGTGAAAAATTCAATATCCGATTTCAAGGGCGAATCCAGGGGAGGGGGTGATTTTTAGTTAATCTTTTTACCCATAGATCACTCCTATAAAATTTATAGGAGTGATTTTAAGTGATCATTAAATAATAATTAAAACATTGAACACCAATTGCTGACATTTTCAATCAGATTTATGAATCAGCATTCCATAGAGTAAATATTCGCCTTTGCTATCCTGAAGCTCTTCTAGACTTCGATTTTCTAACATCCGGAATTCGTGATTCGCTTTTTCTCTTTCAAGGTATGTTCAAATCAATTATGACTTTCGAACATCGCCCGTCCTACCAAACAGAAGATACTTGAAAATATGTATCGTATACATTCGATTTCGGCTCTTTAAATTAAACTTTTAAATTTTATAATTTCCTTTAAATGGAGTGTACTGTAAAATACTATCCTTAAACAAGATCTCAAGAGTTATACAACACTTGAGGGACCTGTACACTGTTGTTTGGGAATTATATAACGAACTTTATGGATACAACTCTTCTGGTCTCTTATTCATTAGCATAGAAATGGGAATTGTAAAGTTTAGGCATTCCAAAAGTCATTGTCCTCAAAATTTAGGAATATGTTATTAAGAAACCTCATTACTTATTTACTACATATCATTAGAACATAAATGAGTGACGTGATTTAAATCAATTGAATATTTTTAGATTACGACGACGACGTGATATCCAAAGGTACCTATAAGAAATATACACTTTACATAAAACTGGAAATAAAAACGGTGGTGAAGATTTGCACCATATATATATATATATATATATATATATATATATATATATATATACATGTATATACATATATACATATACATATATAATGTACCTATTCGCGCTCTAAATTCTTGGACATTCAACAATATACAGAGATGATACTCGAAGACCATGAACTGACTGGAATTTATTTTCAAATGTTATTCTTTTCACTACGTTCTCAGTATTATAATACACTTGGAGAGTAGGAAGAACAAACTAAGGTTATTAAAGTATCAGACAGAAGAATTTTTCCTTAGTAATTGTTATATTTAAGAGATGGTGAAGAGAGATTGCTTCCCTTGGGCGTCATCGGCCAGATCAAACCGAGGAGAAGAAGTGTTGTTGGCGAGACTCAGGCTTGGTCACACTCGTCTCATGCACTCCTTTCTCATGTCCAGAACAAACCCACCTCGATGCGCTACCAGTCGGACACTACTCAGTATACAACACATCCTTGAAGAATGCCGCAAGTATACAACGGTGTTAAGACGGCTTGGAATACCCAGAAAGATGGAGGAGGCTCTAGGTAATAATTCAGCAGCAGTCGAAAAGGTGCTCAAATTTTTAAAAATTACTGGACTTAATCGTCTTATATAATGATTGAGATAGTCTAGGTATACGATTTTATTTAGTCCTTATCCTTCAATAATAGGTATACATGAGTTTATCTCTCTAGTTATTTATTTTATCTTTCTATTTGTCTATTTATCCTTATTTATTTCTTTTACTTTTCTATTTATTTATGTATCCTTAGTATTTTATTCGGAGAACCAATTGTTTTTTCCTTGTGATACTTTTGTTACCTCGTGTTTAGTTGTAGTTGCCTTTTAACTCATTGCTGTGATATTTTGTGTTACCTTAGGTTTTTTTCGTTAACCCTTTTAGTTGTTTAGACTTTTTAGTGTATACTTTTAATTTTAGATTAATTGATGTTCTGTGAACTTATATTAAGATTAATAAAGCAATAACTGTAAATAGGAATATTCAAGTAGGGAGACTAAATGTGCCAAGGAAAAAAAAAAGTACCCGGTTTTAAATAGAAAATAAAAAATATATATAAATAAAAAATAATAAAGCAAATAGAAAAGAGTACTGGGTTTATATATATATATATATATATATATATATATATATATATATATATATATATATATATATGTGTGTGTGTATATGTATATATTAAAATAAATAAATAATAATAAAAAATAAAAAAAAAAAATTGAGAAAACTCGGGAGCATGTGGTGAATAATTCGTGTAGTGTTTGCACGGTAGGGCGATGACGACCATGGGGTTCTTTCGCCCAAAAATACCACAAACAAACATATTTAAGTGCTCATTGCTATCTAAGAATTCTGGCAAGCTGTAGTGGATGTCTAGTTTCTATCCAAAGCGGCGATGTTCTCCTTTCTTTTAATATAATTCTTAAAAAAAAAATTCATTCTGCCGTGTTATACTTTAATAACCTTAGTTTGTTTTTCCTATTCTCCAAGAATATCTCAAAACAGGACTTATGTAACAAACCAACTTGTAATATATGTAATAGAGACTTTACCGTGAAACGCCTACTTACGGATTGCAGAAGACGACACTAAATATTCCACATGGCATGAACGAATTGTTGAGGGACAGCAGCCAGTACATAAACACAATATTCTCCTACTCATACAACTATAAACTATACAATCTCATTTGAAGACATCTGCTGAATAAACATTGGCTTTCTGGCATATTATAGACATTTCTATACCTCTGTTTCTAACTGAATCAAATTTATAATTACATTGCTGGTTCATTAGACCATACATGTACCACCTCGAAAGAGTGAAGTCGCCATCAGTTATTCTTTATAATAATAATATAATTCTATTCTGCAATTTCTTCTTCTTCCCGTCTAATCCACTATGTCTTCCCTCTTAATTTTCTTTATTCTTTAGTTTCTGCTTCAATCATCTTTTGACTCGTAGTAAAACAATATAATTACCTAAAGTGAAGCATTTTTATAGACGATAAGTATGCTCTGTTTAGCAATTAACTAGATACCCTATTTTATTTTATTTCTGAAATGAAGTTCTCTCTCTCTTTCCTTCTCTCCACCACCCTCCCCCTCCTTAAAAATATTAAAAATGTATTTATAAATGTTCAAATTTGGTCTCTATTCTATAATTGTGAAATTTTAGTCAAGAAGTAGTATATAGTCTGCTTTAAACGAAAGACTTTATTTAGATCTTATCGACATGATGTTTGTTGATTCGTTTCTATTATCATTCGCATTCATAATTGATAATGAAGTAACTTTTGCGTACAATGCTCATGACAGGAAACACGCATTCAACCGTTTTTTTTTTAAAGAGCGCGGCTTTGCGATAAGCCCATTGAAGGAGATTGGAGATCTAGACCAATATTGGAAAGCACTATTTTACAGTAATAGTCAGCCATAAGGAATAGATTTTGGCGGAATGTCCGAGGAGTTCTTCGGAAAGGATTCCACCAGAAGGAGTTGGATCTTCGCCAGGAAGGAGTGTCCTCTCAAGAGAGAGAGAGAGAGAGAGTCGAGTCACTATCTCACTCATTTTATACTGCTTTATTAATTTATACCAAGGTTAAATCATGCTTTATAATGTGTTATACAAATAATGAAGAAAGAAGTAAACTCATAGAAGATGGCTACTCTACATAGATGGCAAATACTTGTATTACCTGTTTTTAAATCCAGCCTCTTCGTCTTTCTTCTATCCTCCCAGGATGACGGTTTCTTAGAATCTACCACAAGGACAATATTTCTTTGACAGATATATATATTTATATATATACATTATATTTATCCAAAAGTTTATTTATTTGTTTTTTTCACGTTTCTTTTGCTTTAGGATATTTTTTTTTTGTGTATGGATTTATTTTTTATTCTTTTCTTTTCCCTCGCAATTTTCTGTTTTGTTTCATATGGAAATATTTGCTATATTTTTTGTAATAGCACTTTCCTCCGAAGGAAAGGAGTTATTGAGGTTGCACTCATGACGGAATTTTTGAAAAATTTCTTCAAATCTTTATCGATCCTACCTAGTAGAGACCGAAAATGACCCCCGTCATTTATATATATATATATATATATATATATATATATATATATATATATATATATATATATATATATATGTCTGTTAACACGATAGCGGCCAGAGTTTTTGTTTTTTCGTCACGAAACTTGGTATATAGCATTCAATTAGCAAACGATTGAACGAGTTCGTTAACCATCAAAATCAGTCCACCGGAAGGGGGGGTTTACCCCGGACCCAAAACAGTAATTTGACCATGCCAGCCGTAATTTTTGTTATATTTCAACGAAACTAAATATTCTTAGTCGTATTCTACAGGGAAAAATGAGTTGTAAAAATAAACTAAATCGGATCATTAGGGGGGGTTTACTCCGGACCCACAATACCAATTCGCCACTACCAGCTGTAATTTTTGTTATATTTCGACGAAAATCAGTATTCCAATATTTTTCTAGAATGATCAAACAATGTACTAGTTTGATCATTCTAGAAAAAAATTATGATGCATGTGGTAATTGTGATTTCTGAGGTATGACTTACTGAACCTACCTAATGAAAAAGTATAAAAAATAACCTTGCGCGATTAGTGGCATGACACTCTTGCCTATAGTATCACTATTATAGCTTATTTTGATAGAGAAAATCATTAGCTTTAATTTGATACCAAGAACAGCCGGATTTGTTGAAAACAAAGTAAAACACAAATGTTTTTCAAAACTGTTATCAGAAAGGCAGTAACCAAAATCATGCAAAAAAACAAGAATTTCAAAAAATTCCTCCTGGTTCAATTTTTGATAAAAAAATCTGAAAAAATTAATTTGAGATTACCTCATACATCTCTATTCATGAAAAAATTTTGAAAAACATCTGAGATATGATGGAACGGACATATATTAAAATTGGGCGATTTGACGTGAATTGACCCAGATGTATATGCAAGTGCACAACACATGCATATACATTGCTTTGTATACACTATGTGTAACTCATATTATACACATGTACATACATACGTATTCATACACTTACGCACATAAATCACGATTAAGTGAAAATAAAATTTTAAAATAAAATTAATTTAAATTAACAAATAATTATAATAAAAATTATTTTTTCTCCAATGCTACCAGATATCAGAAGTAGCTTTAGAGTCTAAAATTAAACCTTTTTGTATAGGTGTGTGTGTGTTTTAGATGTTGAAAAATAGTGTTGATCAATTCGCTATCCTCTTTCAAAAGTCCAGTCATGTCGTGAGGTATTTGTAAGTAATCACGTCTTCTACATTCTTTCAATATGTGTAAAAAAAACTCATACTCCGTAAGAAGAAATAAGCAATTATGTAAAAAATTATTAAAAAATAAAATATGTATGTACAAGTAGATTATTCATTAGAAAATTATGAATGATCTAATCGTTAGTGCATGTATGACTTATTCGTAAATCTCATTGATCAAGGGCGTATATAGGGGGGTTTTAGCCGCATGGAAGACAAAGCCATATTGCGTCGTCCACTCAAAGATCTTTCTGTAGATCTGTCCCTTTACCATCACTCAAGTTACTCATGAAGTTTTATATTTTTGATAAGTTAGAGCCCGCGACGATTTAAATATGAAAAAAACAGGGCTCCGTACGGGTAAAGAGACTCGAATTAAAAGGTCAATTTTGCTCACTGCTGTACAATATTCACAGGAAAAAAATAGAACTTGAGTACAAAATATTTTAAGTTGATTAGGCATACATTAGTAATATTTAGATATCTATGGGGTTACAGTAAGTAAATCAAAATGTGAAAAACTTATTACCCCTATTTACCGTTAAAATATAAAAAATAAATACATATTCCTTAAATTATTCTATTGTAATACATAATTTGAAATATATATTTATGTTTTTTATGAGTTGAAAATACAGTTTATTAGTGGACAATCTTTCTCTATATTATACAGTTGTTCGGTGTCCTCTTCGTTTTAAGCACCCTGTAATCATCTGTTTTACACATTCAGCTTTTCGTTTTATCCATTACCGTCATCAAATACGAACAAGTCGTGCATGAAACACCCGACACGAAATCTAGTAAGCACGAAAACTTCTCGTTTCACATTCCAAAGCTTTCATATACTACCTTGGAGAGTCGGCTTAGTTTCTCATAACAGTCGATCATTGAGTGTGTTGGTCATTTCTCTGAAATGCTCATTACAATAAAGTTCTCTATTAAATATATTTTTTTTTTTTATTTCTTCATTTATTTATTTGAAATCTGTACAAATTATTAGCAGTACAATGATGAAGTTTTTGAAGCAGATATTATGTACAAGTTGACAAAAAGGGTAAAAGTAAAATAAAAAATAAAAAACATACAAAATATGGAAGAAGACAACCACTGTTAGCACTTCCAGAGATGTCTCAGTAAATATTTTAATGGTCACGATAAGATCAGGTGAGTAAATTGTCTCGGGGCCACTGTCTCTTGAGCCGCCTGGGAGGATTGTCTGGATGGGATTGGGAAGATAAGGGATAGACCTTCAGGATTAGGATGGCAAGACAATTTGGAGTGGAACATTTGGAACTGGGTTTTAGCAAGGTCAAGGACAATTGGGATGTTAAGGTCATTGTGTAGGGTTTTGTTGGGTATTCTGTTGATGTTTGATGTTTTTGCACATCCCCAGAGTTCAAGTCCGTATGTCCATATGGGTCGAATTATTGTTTTGTATATTGTAAGTTTGTTATGACTCGATAATTTAGATGAGGGCCCAAGGAGTCGTCTAAGTCGTACGTATCTTCTGTTCAGTTCTTTTCTTTTCAGTCTTGTGTGAGGGTTCCATGTCAGTCGGCTGTCAAGGTATAATCCTATATATCGAACCTCGCTGGATGTTGGTAGTGGAGTGTTTTTGAGGTAGACTGTAAGACATGATGTCCGGTTGAAAGTGAATGTTACGTGTTTACATTTTTCCGGGTTGATTTTAATTCTCCATCTTTCACTCCAATGCTCTGTATTATATACATATATAATGATTAATGTGTCCATATTCCTCATTAATTGAAGTGGACCTATGAGAACGGTAACAAATACATAGGTCGGTCATACATTTTTATGTATCAAAGGGGAGGGGTGCGAGGTTATTGAATAACTATTGTATTCATAATACTTAAATGGAAAGTGGCTGTTACACTAATTATAGCCTGGCTTCGATTGATCTCCAAAAGTACCCAAATACACATTATTCGTCAATTGTTGTTTTGTGGGGGAATTCATGTTTTATAAACAAATGTACTTCTACTAAACTTATTGGAAAAGCTCGAAATAATGGGCGCCTCTTCAGGATCCACCTATAATAGCTTTTATTTCAATTCACCTGAAATTTATCTTGTTAGTGGTCCGATTTCAGAATAAGACTATATCCGGATTAAACAAATTGTTGAATTGCTTTATGTTTAGAATGAAGTTCTCCATTTTCACTCCTATGAATATATTAACTAAGAGATCATATTCCTTTTCTTTTTTTTTTCTCTTTTTTTTTTTTTTTTTTTTTTTTTTGGTGAGAAGCTTTTTTAGGCCTATATGTTTTAATGTACGATATTTACATTATTATAAAGCTTTCACTCTGCGGTTGCTACTTTGACAAGCATAAACATAAATCTAATAATAAATAAATACTGGCACTCTAATTATTCTTTACATATATTTATGCACCGTAAAATGAGGTCACTTAGTGCAATGTAGTGAAACTGGTGCAAAATTACACTCCTAGGATATTTTCATTTAAATGATACTAAAGAGTCGAAATTTGCCCAAAGTATGTGAATAGACGAATATATACCTATCTAATTGTCTGTTCGCTCTCAGACAAATATATACCTATCTAATTGTCTGTTCGTTCTCAGACAAATATATACCTATCTAATTGTCTGTTCGCTCTCAGACAAATATATACCTATCTAATTGTCTGTTCGTTCTCAGACAAATGTATACCTATCTAATTGTCTGTTCGTTCTCAGACAAATATATACCTATCTAATTGTCTGTTCGTTCTCAGACAAATGTATACCTATCTAATTGTCTGTTCGTTCTCAGACAAATATATACCTATCTAATTGTCTGTTCGTTCTCAGACGAATATATACCTATCTAATTGTCTGTTCGTTCTCAGACAAATATATACCTATCTAATTGTCTGTTCGTTCTCAGACAAATATATACCTATCTAATTGTCTGTTCGTTCTCAGACAAATGTATACCTATCTAATTGTCTGTTCGTTCTCAGACAAATGTATACCTATCTAATTGTCTGTTCGTTCTCAGACAAATGTATACCTATCTAATTGTCTGTTCGTTCTCAGACAAATGTATACCTATCTAATTGTCTGTTCGTTCTCAGACAAATATATACCTATCTAATTGTCTGTTCGTTCTCAGACAAATGTATACCTATCTAATTGTCTGTTCGTTCTCAGACAAATATATACCTATCTAATTGTCTGTTCGTTCTCAGACAAATGTATACCTATCTAATTGTCTGTTCGTTCTCAGACAAATATATACCTATCTAATTGTCTGTTCGTTCTCAGACAAATGTATACCTATCTAATTGTCTGTTCGTTCTCAGACAAATATATACCTATCTAATTGTCTGTTCGTTCTCAGACAAATGTATACCTATCTAATTGTCTGTTCGTTCTCAGACAAATATATACCTATCTAATTGTCTGTTTGTTCTCAGACAAATGTATACCTATCTAATTGTCTGTTCGTTCTCAGACAAATATATACCTATCTAATTGTCTGTTCGTTCTCAGACAAATATATACCTATCTAATTGTCTGTTCGTTCTCAGACAAATATATACCTATCTAATTGTCTGTTCGTTCTCAGACAAATATATACCTATCTAATTGTCTGTTCGTTCTCAGACAAATATATACCTATCTAATTGTCTGTTCGTTCTCAGACAAATATATACCTATCTAATTGTCTGTTCGTTCTCAGACAAATATATACCTATCTAATTGTCTGTTCGTTCTCAGACAAATATATACCTATCTAATTGTCTGTTCGTTCTCAGACAAATATATACCTATCTAATTGTCTGTTCGTTCTCAGACAAATATATACCTATCTAATTGTCTGTTCGTTCTCAGACAAATATATACCTATCTAATTGTCTGTTCGTTCTCAGACAAATATATACCTATCTAATTGTCTGTTCGTTCTCAGACAAATATATACCTATCTAATTGTCTGTTCGTTCTCAGACAAATATATACCTATCTAATTGTCTGTTCGTTCTCAGACAAATATATACCTATCTAATTGTCTGTTCGTTCTCAGACAAATATATACCTATCTAATTGTCTGTTCGTTCTCAGACAAATATATACCTATCTAATTGTCTGTTCGTTCTCAGACAAATATATACCTATCTAATTGTCTGTTCGTTCTCAGACAAATATATACCTATCTAATTGTCTGTTCGTTCTCAGACAAATATATACCTATCTAATTGTCTGTTCGTTCTCAGACAAATATATAAGCATGTATATGCAGTTTAGGTTTGTACCAATTTCACCACACTTTACTAATGTGACCCCATTTTACGCAGAGATGAGCATAATTTTATTTATAAATAAAAATACGAATTTATTCGTACTTCATATGTTTGTGAATACGAATATAAATAAATTCGTATTCATAAGTATGAATACGAATTTATTTTTATTCACATATATTAAATATAGAAATACAAATAAAATTTTATTCGCAAATTTTCCTGCGAATACAAATAAATTCACAGAAAAAATTGTAAATAATCACAAAAAATGTGAATATTTACAAAAAATCAAGTGATTACAAAAAAAATCACATTAAAATATACGAATACAAATTTATTCACATTATAATTTGTGAATAAAAATTTATTCACAATAAAATTCGCAAATAAATTATGAATTTATTCGTATTAAGATGATATTACGAAAGTAATTGAAGGTGCATACTCCATTCAATGCGAAATGAAACACTGGGCAAGAAAAAGTATTATTTTTTTTATAAAATACTAGACAAGAATTTTTATGAAGGAAACGATAAATGTCTTTTCCATTTTGTCTCCTGATAGAAAATAATTAATCTTCTGATGTTGGGAATGAGGTGAAGAAATATCCTCAAATATTTGATACACAACAATACTAATAATTTCCAGTTATAGATACTGAATGATTCAAAAAGAACCGAGCTGAACTCTTCCAGGAATGAGGCATTTCTTGGCGTCATTTTCTCCTCATTGCATCATTCATTTGCGACGAATGATAGGGCCCCTCTCTTCTGAAATTAAAATTTGATACAATATCGACATAAATAGGACAGCGACGTACGGACTAAAATTTATAAAAATGAACTATATGGTTGGAACATTTAATAAACCAAGTAACTGTACGCTATCTTTTTTGTAGGATATTGGGTTTTATAATATCAAAAGTTATTCTAAAAATTTTTAAAACGAATACCTTTTAAAGTCCGATCTTAGTTTTTAATTTGAAAGACTTAAAATCAACATATTTAACTATTACTAAATAAAGTCTTAGAATAAAAAAAATATTAAAAAAGAATTAAGCGGCCAACTGCCAGCACGTTGAATACAATGGTTACTTTTGATCATCAAAGTTAAACCGCGATGGGCGTAGCCAGTGGCTGGATGGGTGACCTGAGAAATCCATACGCCAAGTTGGGAATATAAGTGTGGAAATCCGTATGTACCCGGGGCTAATAAATCAGCAGTTGGTAGGTCGAAAAAAATCATATACAGATTTTAGCATTGCAAAGCAATATATTGAAAAAATTTCAATTCCTGGACGAGAATAAATAAAGCAATGAAATATTTCAAATAAATATCAAGTTAAGAGAATTTCACAGTTTTATTTAATTCTGTTGTTGCCTATATATTCATCTTTTATGTGAAGGATTACGATGAATGTATCTGAATCATTTTATTTTACATTTTGTGTATAGAGGATTTTACCGAATATCGTTAAACTTAACTGCAAGAGTTAAATATTGCCAAAATTATAGCAATATGAGAGATTAGTTTAAGAAATATGTTCCCCGAATGAGGTGTAGATATTCAAACTATCAATGATGTATAAACTATATTTAGAACAAGACTATTGGCCGTCCGTGATGAGGAAATATTTGGAAAATATGAATTCGGCATTGACGAAATAATAAAAACCTCAAAACCATCCATAAACTAATGGACTTTAAAACACATACATTTCCTTGTCATTAGGAGCGTTTAAAGCAAGTGATAAGTCTCCGGAAAGACACAGATCACTCTTCCAGAAAAAAATAAAAAACATTTTAGACGCTTTCTTCGAATACACATATGGCTCTAACACAGAAATTGGGGTTGGTTTTGGGGTACTCATGGCCCGATGGAACCGGCATAAAGACTCCCCTATCAGAATGCACTAGTGTCTAACATACCGAGCTGATGCTATGAATATGTCTTCGGAGATGCGTTATAATCTGCAGCGATTCGAATGGCTCACTCTTGGCGATTCGTGACAAATTCACTAAGGACCCACTCCTTCAAGCTCTTCGTGATTCCCAGGGGAGATTACAGCTACTGGGGAAACAAGTTTCTTTCTTATGGACTCTAGGCCATGCTGGAATGATCATAGTACTCGACTCAAAATGAATAAAAAAAATATATTTAAGCTATTAATGATCACTACTATAGGTATTCAAACTTTCAGGATTATGTTAACTATCAATGATAAAAT
Organism: Gonocerus acuteangulatus; assembly: GCA_946811695.1. Classification (NCBI taxonomy): domain Eukaryota; kingdom Metazoa; phylum Arthropoda; class Insecta; order Hemiptera; family Coreidae; genus Gonocerus; species Gonocerus acuteangulatus. Next base: position 97,386,386 of record OX328124.1, on the reverse strand, counting down.
CTACTGCTATAAAAACTATCAATTTCATTTAAATATTGAAAACAGACTTCTGATAAAAACCAACCAATCAATAAAAACTGACTGATGAATGAAGGAAGGTCATCCATACATTGGGTTGGGAGAGTGCGTTCAATCATATTACTTTTAGTAAATATAAATAAAAATATAGAATAGTACATAAATAAATTCCAATGAGAGTCTTACAGGCCAATTACGAATAAGCTTGTACCATTTTTTCAGAATATTTTCTCAAGTAGAATGAATATTACCACAACATATTTACTTACAAATAATAGAAATATTGTTAAACCAAAAATATCGCACGATACAATCACGAGAAAAATCAATTGTGCTCTATTAAAAAAAAAAAAAAAAGGATTTAAGAATTCACAAAGAAAAGGGATTATAAAAGACAGTAGAAATATTTATAAATAAAAGGAGCGGGAAAGCTTTTCAGGGTCTTAAAAAAAAGTAGAAATGCACTAAGACTTCACAAAGCCTCTCAGGCTTACTCCCAATTAAATGAAAACACCATCTCGATTCTCCCTTTTCGTTGCCCAAGAAAATTTTGAAAAGTCTTCAAATATCAAACTCTTGGAAACTGACGTTTCTTTATTATTAGAGTAAAAATCAACGATATATTTTCACAGCATTATTTTCTTGAATCTTCTAAAAGTAGAAACGATTATCAATGTTTAACAACTTAGGTGTTGTAGATTTTATCTGATAAAAAAGTCCACTATCACATCTCATAATTTAGGGTCATCTGTAGATATTGTTTTGCTTTGAAACAACAAAATCGGTCCTTCTGAAGGGATGGTGTTTACTCTGTATCTAAGTTACTAATCATCCCATATCGAGGTATCCGGTTTCTGGGTTGCTATGATTGTGTCCATTTGAACGTTTTTAATATCCAAGAAAATCAATAAGGAAGAAGTTTTTTTTTGTGTTTCTTTAGTGGTGTAGTACCTGGTAAAGAAAAATATTTAAAAAATTAATGATTGAAACAGCTACTCCTTATCCTTTGAGTTAACTATTTAGTATTTTCTTTCTTTATTATTATTATTTTTTTTTTAAATCAAGACAAAAATCTGTGTTTAAATACATTTACTAAAAAAAGTCAGTAGACTTTTTAGCACTTAGTTTAAGCACATTCTTCAGACATGTGCCGTGAAAAAACCAAACGAAGAAAGTTCTACTCGGACGTGCAGACTTGATAAGCTTACAATAGCTCTGAAGAAAATAAAAAATAAATAAATACTATTGTGTGGGGTTTTCTTGAAATTCCACAACTGTTTTTATTTCTTCATTTAAAAAAAAACAAAAAAAAAAAAAAAAAACACATCTATGTATAAGTGGGACTGTGCATTGTTGAACGGTAGCAAGTGAGTGGCGAGCCTGCAGGTGACAGTCCGTCACTCCACGTCGACAAACTCGAGAGCCGTGGAGCATACTCTTGCATTCGCTTGAGCACTTGTCAAAACCACACGCCTCTTCCTTCTCACGCCCACATGGGCTGGGCACGCAGAACGGGCCTGAGGTGAATATCCTTTCTAACTAGATTGGAGAGGTTATTAAAAGGCGGCGGCAACCCAAAAATGTCACAGATTACATTTTAAGCACGATCTTGTAGTAGGGGCAAAAGAAAATCAGTCAGGAGCAAGAGTCAATCATTTCTAATGTTTATTCTGCTTCGCGCAATCAAAATCTTCCCGAATATTACCAAACGGAAAATAGAAACATGATAGAATATTCCCTTTGTTATAATACCGTTAAGGCCTACATTTTCGACTACTAACAAGTAGTTGAGAAGTTATTTTGCGTCCCTACAAAAAAAGTAATTAGTAGTTATTCGCAAACAAGTCCTTTTAGCACTTTCCTCCGAAGGAAAGTAGCTATTGAGGTTGGACTCATGACGGAATTTTTGAAAAATTTCTTCAAATCTTTATCGATCTTACCTAGTAGACTCCGAAAATGACCCCAGTTAAAATTTATATATATATATATATATATATATATATATATATATATATATATATATGTCTGTTAACACGATAGCGGCCAGAGTTATTGTTTTTTCGTCACGAAACTTGGTATATAGCATTCAATTAGCAAACGATTGAACGAGTTCGTTAACCACTTAAATCGGTCCACCGGAAGGGGGGGTTTACCCCGAACCCAAAACACTAATTTGACTATGTCAGCCGTAATATTTGTTATATTTCAACGAAACTTGGTATTCGTAGTGGTAATATATAGAGAAAAGTGAGATATAAAAATGAACTAAATCGGTTCATTAGAAGGGGGGGGGGGGGTTACTCCGGACCCACAATACCAATTCGCCACTACCAGCCGTGATTTTTGGTATATTTCGACGAAACTCGGTATTCGTAGTGGTAATCCACAGGTAAATATGTGTTGTAAAAATAAACTCAATCGGTTCATTAGGAGGGGGGGTTTACTCCGGACCCACAATACCCATTCGCCACTACCAGCCGTGATTATTGGTATATTTCGACAAAACTCGGTATTCGTAGTGGTAATCCACAGGTAAATATATGCTGTAAAAATAAACTAAATCGGTTCATTAGAAGAGGGGGTTTACTCCGGACCCAAATTACTAATATAATCATACCGGTCGTAATTTCTGCTGTATTGTAACGAAACGCGGTATACGTCGCTGGTAACTCATGAGAAAGAAGTGTTGTAAAAATGAGCTGAATTGGTAAATCGGAAAGCGGGGGTTTAATTTGTAATATATTTCAATAGAAAAGCCCGCCAGACGTAGGTTCACAAAGCCGCCGCAAGGAGCGCTTTCTACCACTAGAGTGACTGTATCCTGTTCCTGCGTTAGATCAAAATACGATAATATGAGGTTTTTTGTATTTATTACGTAGTGTAATAGTTACCATGTGTAAACATAACTCTGGAAGCAAATTAATAATTGATCAGTTACTCATTACAAATTTAAAAGAGAACTATTCATGTTTTTATTTTATTTATGTAGGATATTTTAAGCAAATTGTTCTGGAAAGCAGTCTACACTACCCAAATTCTGAGGAAAGTGCTTAGTTATGCTGCTCCTGCGTGACGGACCTTTTTAACTTATAGTTAGTATTAATACTAATTTAATTAAACGTTTTAACTACAAACTAATGGTTGCCAAAAAAAAAAAAAAAAGTAGTTATTCCATAGTACCTGCAGACTACTGACTGCATTTAAAGCCTGCAGTTAAGTAGTCCAATTAATTTCACAAGAAGTAGTTTTAGCTTTAGTAGAAGGGTACAACAAAGGGATCACATATATACACACACACATATATATATATATATATATATATATATATATATAAAAATTTTAATCGGGTCCATTTTTGGTGTCTGCTAAAGATTTGAAGACATTTGACAAAAGTCCGTTGCAATATTTAGAATATGGAACCCGCAACACACCCAAATGTGTTGCGAGTTGCCTACTCATGCATATCCCTCAAAGAACATACACATAAGAACATTATTTATTTAAATAGGCCTCCTTTTGTAAGAAATCAGGTAATATAAACATTTTAGAACCAACAGGGTTAATTCCCTGTCGGTTTTTTTTTTTAAAGGGTTAAATAACATATATCATAATAATATATCTAAAGCGGGTCTCCCAGTGATTAGTGGCTAACGCCTTGAATTCTCATGCGGAAAATGCTGGTTCGAGTCCCGCCTGTCAGGTTGATTTTTTTTTCATTTCATTGCCCGTTGAAAGAATTTCCCTGCAGCACCATCGATGTTCAGGAAGGGTGGCAACTTTTAGATAGCGAGCATAGTTGGCCAAATATTTCGAATATTTTAGATCAATTGTTAACTAACCCTGCAACCTTATTTCTTGCCTTCTTTGTGAAAAAGTCGGATACTTTTCGGTCTTTCTTGGAGAAAAAAAAAAGAGGTATTTTCCAATGAAATAGTAGAGCTTGTGTAATCGTAGGACTATCCAGCACTAGATCTAGGAGACACAAAGCCCTTGTGCTATTCCTCCTGACATATATAGTGCTGCACTCCGCCTGAATTATGGACATTCCATGTGGCCTCCGTTATGGAAGCTAAGGTCTCTCTAGTTCTCTTAGCTACTATACCACGCACAACCAACACCTACAAAACCACTACACTTAGTAATAGTGGGGCTAAATAATAGTTGGTGACCCCTAACTGCAATGGTCAACCGATCTTATAATAGACAAATTAGAGTAGTTTTTAGACTTATTGTGTCCTCGAGTAAGATTGTATGAAAGCCGAATTTTATTTTAATTACTACAGATTGTATTGTCAAAAGCTGATATTTAAGAGAGTATTAGAGAAAATTATTTATTCAGGACGGGTTTCAACAATTATTTACCGTTTTTTAAGTTTTATTGTGTGTATTTGACGTTCGGGAATACATAAAGGAATTTATGGGGCCACACTAACAATTATTAATGAAAGATTTGAAAGACTGTTGAATCCACTGAAAAAAGTAACCTGGCTATCATTAAAAGATTTATTTCCGAATTTCCTAGCGAATCATTAAGCAGAAAACTGTAGAAACTTTAGAAAGTATTTTGGGAGGTTTTTTATCACTTACACAATTGGCAAAGGCAATAATTGAAAAGCTAAATTTTACAATGGAAAATATGTATTAAGGCAATTGGAGCTGGACCAAAGTCTGGAAGGTTTAGAAGTATAGTCTGGCAGAAAATTCAGTCATAGAGAAATTGTGAGCTTTATAAAATCACGGCGGATCAAATGTCTGGGCCACGTGCTTAGAATTTCAGCTGAGAGGATCCCATGTAAGATGCTCTAAGGCAGAATATATGGTGTCAGAAGAAGGGGAAGGCCGAGAAAAAGGTGGTTGAATCATGTGGAAGCCGATTTTGTTTCTTTTACTCGTTCAATCGCTTGATATAGGAATTATCTATTTGGAGCAAAAAAAAAAAAAAAAAAAAACAAACCCGAGAGTATGAGTGATATTGCGTTAACAGTCTTCTGAGAACAAGAAGTAGTGTGTACGTAATTTATTTATTTATTTGATTTATTCAGAATTTACAACAATGTAAAAATACATTTCCAGTAAAAAGATACATGTGAATGTGTCTTGAAGCTCGTGAGGAGGGAAGCTGCACAGTTGCAGTACCCACAAGGCAGAGAGTAATATTGTACTAACTACTCTTGGAGCTGGTCTCTAGGCCAGTTACGCTTCAGACGGCGAATGGGGTTGTTTGGGATTAGATATGATGATAGGGAGTTAATTAAAGAATTTGGATGACCGTGTAATTTAGAATGCAATTTTTTATATACTTGTTTTGATAAGGGTTGGATAAATGGAATATGGAGGTCGTTGTGAAGAGTCAAATTGGATACAAAGAATGGAGCGTCGGCTATTTTACGGAGGATTTTAGATTGCAATGATTGAATTTTGTAGGAGTTTGAGGGATTTGTGGATCCCCAGAGCTACGTAATTAAACTTCAAAAACCGAATGAATAAGCGGTCTGTTTACTGTCAAATCAATTTTAATATTCTCATTATATTTCCAGCTGCGATACTCCAGTCTGTAGACATAAAGAAAATGTCAAGAAATGAACTTCCCTTTTATGTTTTTTTAAGAATATACTGTAATTTAAAACTATTTACAACAAAAAGTTAATTAAACTAATAACCAATGTTGCGGGTAGCAACCTTTGCAGCGGGAGTCCATACTTAAAATTCTTCCTTCGGCTGACTACTACATACATACATAGCAACAGTCAGCTGTTGCTATGTACTTGATCATCTGTAGTTATGACGTGGCCATTCTAGCGGAAGGTTCACCTTCATTCCATTTGGCTGTGTCTAGTTTTTACGCTCCTGAAGAGTCATCAAAGGATGCGAAACACGTAAAACCATGTTTAATAAATTTACATTTATATTAATGTAATTTTATTCATTGCTTCAACCTACACAAGGAAAACAATAGTCATGTCGGTAAAACGTGATTCATCTTTTACACAGGACTATTCACGTTTGAGCACTCATAATTTTTTCAGAAAATGGCTTGAGATGGAGTTGAGTAGTTTCATCAAACTAGTTTATAACTAGGATTATCATAACTAGATAAACACTCTTAGATAAACATAAACCTAATACAAACTCCAAACAAGACACTTAAGTCACTTAAGAGAACGGATCCAGCGATGTACGTATATTCATTCATGAGAAACCTTTTACTCCGAAGAATGACCATTAATCCTTGCGAGAAGAAAATGTTGGACGTTAGACACTAAGTCACTGAATAGGCCTGTCGTTCATAAAGTCCAAGAAAATATAAAAATATTTTGCAGAGAGGCTGTGATAATACTATTTACAACTTGAACCCTACTTTCGCATCAATTGTCAAGGCACAAATATTTCCTATTTACGAAATCTGCTTCTACCGATTAAAAAATTATTTACTTGCGATTACTAATTAAAGAAATAAACAATGTTTTATTACTGACCTTATCTAAATGTTTGCTATAGTATCTAGGTTTGCTGGAATTTTTATATATACCAGAAATTTTGATAAATTGAATTATTAGATATTTTTTTTTTAATTTTAAGTATATATTTTATTTATTTACTGAAATATTACAGTCTGCAATTATGTGTATTATGTAATTTGATATAGGTAGCTTGACCACGCTACCTATATCAACTTTTTAGATCATAAAAAAGCTATCTAATAACCTGTAGGAGATAATGCAAACCTATTTGACACTAATCACTTTCAAATTTGCAAGAAATATAAAAGAGAATAGATTGACTCATATTACCTGCGTCATCTCCGTTTGATATTATTACTACTGTAGGTGTGTTTTCGTAATGCCTTCCTTAATTATTACTATTCGAAATAGTAGAGCATAGTACTATGTTTAATCTGCACGTCAGATAATTTAAAAGAAATTAAATGAATTTTTAATTTTCAATATTGACTTAGTAGTGCAACAATTAAGTAGTTTTATTTCTCTTATAATTGCAAATAAATTTAAAAACTTTGGTCGCATTTTTCTTCCTCTCTTACGTTCTTGTGGTGTTGGCCTGATGGAGATACATGGAGGTATCGATATTTACAAGTGATATTTTTCTAGTCTTGTGCTCTAACAAGAAAACTATACTCGTATCAAGAACAACATCAGGAAAATTAAAAAAATTAAGAAGAGCTCATATTTTTAAATTAATTATTTCTTATGAATATATTATTTTTTTTATTTATTTTATTAATTGCAACTGATGCGAATGAATATATTATATCACTGAAATATTCATTTTGGCTTAACTAACTTTTGGACGAGCCTCAATATATCTTAAGTTAAAAAAAAAAAAGAACTTCGCCTTCCATCTAGAAATGACTCTACAAGAAATGGGATTACTCTTTCGAAAACTACATTTACTGCCCTTTTGAAAGGAACTTAAAAGACGTAAAAGGCCTCAGTAATAACTTGTTTTCATGAAATGGGTAGTTGATTGACTTCACTTTTTTAGAAAAAGAACGAAAATGCTTTTCATGAAGTCATTATGGAACACAAAAGGTCTGTGATTCTATTTTCGCTGTTCTGCCTTTCTGTTCCGAGAGGGCAGTATCTCATTATGGAATCACTCGACATCACTGAAGATCCTTCAGAGATGAGAGGTCTCTTGGAGAATTATTAGTATGAAGCGTCTTGAGGAAATTGGTTTTGTTCGGATATTGAGTGGCAATCAGATAAAGGACTTAGCAAAGATTTCGGGAAGCAAAATGTTTGTTAGCGATTAGTAATGATGATTACTAATCATTATTTCGTCAGAGTCATACCAAAATGTCCTAAAAAAGAAATGTTATTGTAATAAAATACTATAATGTGTTTCCTAAACCTGCTCTAAAATTTTTAAATGCTTCGTGTGAGTTATCTTGAACAGATGTGTCCACATTAGATACCACACACTCTCAGAATATTTCCTGATTCAAAGAAAAAATTCACGACAAACGATCAATTTAAGGTACCGGACAACAAGGCTAAAACTCTCATTCGACAATAATATATGGGAAACATTAAAACGTTGTAGTAAAAAAAAAAAAACAATCACGAGATATTATTTTATAAATGTGCGTTCCGTGTGAATTAATCGTTGTCAGCGTAAATGTATTGTGTATAAATGCATCAACATTATATGATCTCTCTACGGTTACCATTTTTTGTCTTGTACATTCAGAAGGAATATAATTCTTGAGATTCCACAAAAGAAAAAAAATATCCAAAGCTACTACATTCCTACTATTAAATATTCGATACGTCCCATTTTGTATAACACGTTTATTGGGTAGGAACAAAGGATAAATGGAAAATATTCAAGCATATATGTGTGTGTGTATATATATGTATATATATATATATATATAAACCTTCGGAATGTACAAAACAAAAAATGGTAAACACAAGTAGATCATGTAATATTGATACATATTATGTATATATATATATATATATATATATATATTTACCTATACCCTTTTATTTGTAAATTTAATATCCTGGGATGTGGAAAGAAAATCCTGTTATTTGATGCTCACAGTTACTTGAAGTTCACTCTTAATTCATAACAGAATGGTTTAAATTATTACCTACATTTATGATGGACAAGTTATTATATAGGTATACGAAAACCAATATTTATAATTCATTCAGAAACATAGTGGGTCATTCCTGTATTGAACACATAATTTAACTGTGAAATGTATTTTGTTTTAAGAATGTTTTGTGCATTTGATATTTGAGATATTATCAACAGGTGTTATAGCTGATGGGAGATGGCTGATCTGTGTATTTCAGCTTATGGGGTGCGTTTCAGCCCCGATAAATAATAATAATAATAATAATATTAATTATAGTAATAAATAGAAAAAATATCGTGACAGAAACAATGCTCAGATCCTCCTACAACGAAAACTAATGGTGAAAACGTTATAGAGAAGTGTTTAATGTAAACATCCGCATTCGTAGAATCAGTGAATCAAAGCGGTAAGCAGGAAAAAAAGATGAGTAACCAGAAAAGAGCATGCTCAAAATTTAAGAGGATGTTCCATATTTTTTTTAACTTTCGCATTAGTTTCAATGAAATGGAACGCGGGCCCAGGGAGGCCTCGCGATGGGCCAATGTATTTTTTTTAACACTTAATTATTTTATACGTTTTAAACTGACAGATAAGCAAGTTGTTTAACAAATAAAACCAGGATCGTGAATCATTAAATAAATAATAAAGGAATGAGGTTTTATTACGAACATTAGCACATAAAGCTAAAAATATTAAGAAATTTCAGTTGTGCTGAATAATTTATTTTAGCGTCCTAATGCCCAAGATTTATAAGCGCTTACTTAGAGCTGTAAGGGCTGATGATTTTTATTATCGCCCTCTTAAGGAGTCCGTTTTAAAGCCTCTTTAATTCCCAAGTCATCTTTTAGAGCGAATGCTCATCGAATTTTGAAGCATCTCATTACAATAAGAGGCGAGACATGGGATAGCCTCAATTTTACGCGGTAATCATTTTTATTGAAGAGATCGTAATGTGTTTTATGAACCACTTCCGTCCGAACGTATAATTTTTTATTCGTTTCAGAAGAGAATGTTAAAGGATGAAATACTGAAATTCATTGAAATGTTTTCATTAGCATGGCAAATTCACTCCGATTTGAAATCGGCGGCTTCGGGTTTGGACAGCAGCTAACTCCGCAGTTCAGTTTTAACTTTCATGATTTGTTGAATCGACACAGAATTGTGAGAGGATTTTGTATTCGTGCTACCTATTGGAAAATAGTCAGATTAAATTATTATAAAAAAAAATTATATTATATGTTATTTTCTTTCCATTATTGGGGAGAAGTCTCTAATTTTAGATTACGAAATTTTTAAAAGATTGATAAGTATGCTGTGTTTATAGTACCCCAAAGCATTTATCTCCTCTAGGAACCTTAAATGGCAACAAGCACAAATCAGGTTATATTTAGCTTCCTAGAATAAAACAAAAGTGAGGGGTAACTACACAGCCATCAAAATGTTTGACCATTTTAGTTTTAAGGTCGACCGGACTCAATAAAGTTGATTATCGACTCAAAGAAAAAGTCGGTTGATTGTCGACAGTAAAGGAAGCTTTTCTTCAAATGTTTGCCCTAGAAGACGGGGGTTTAGGTAGTATTAAAGCTACAAGAATAGGCCAAGCCTGTTAGACCTGCAATAATCCCTTCTCCCCAGTAATAACAAGCTCTTCCATCTTTCGGCCAGCCCTTTATTACCAAAGTTTTCTTCTTCCGAAGGAATTAAAGTGAAATAATTTATCTACGACCACTATGGAAGTTTATATGCCTCGAGGAGGTTCATCAAGAGGTTCTCTTACAGAACTCTCTTGCGGCTTCATTAACTTTAAAACCTTAAGATTTACATTATAGGACTCACTTTTTTTATTCTTTGGGTCGCACAGTTCCGACATTCATTGTTCTTCATATCAGGCTGGAATGTTTCTATAAAAAATAGTCACCCTTTTAATTTTGACACAGTTAAAATATTATATAAGGAAAATTTATTAAAAATAGGAAAAATGGCAGATAATAAACATTGAAATTAAATGTTTTTCAATTTAATAAAGAAGACGAGATAAAATCCCTTATTTAATAAAATGAAAAATATTTCTTTTGGAAAATCAACGTTTACCATAAAACTAACGATTCTAAACAGATGATCTGCAGTGGACATAATTGATCTTTTCAGTTTGGACGTGGCCCTGCTGGAGGAAGGTTCCCGAAGATGAAGGCTGTAATGTTATTTTATTTAAAGTGTAACTGGAGAGGCATAAAAAATACGAGAAACAAGAAGAATAAAATAAAATAGTAAAGGAAGTTTTGTATTTATTGAAATTTGACATTCTGCCACATTGAATACATGGTGAAAGGACATTGTCTACATAGGGTCACTACCTAATTATACAGGGTGTTCAAAACTCGATTGACAACCCCCTTTTTTTCCACAATTTTTGAAATTTAGAAACGAAACTTGGTGGGTCTTAACGTGGTCGAATGTACTTTTAGTGGACCTAATGCACGATCTCTCAACTTTCTCCAGTTCTTCTCCAGAGACCCTAACTCTGGAATCTCCAATGGAAAAGGTTTATTTTTATGACGGATTATTGTAGAGAATTGTCGATTTTATATCAGTCATTTTTTCGCTAAAGCGCACCAATGAGTAACAAATTACGAAAAACCGATAAAACGCTGGTTTTTCGTCACTTTTCTGCCAATAACGTAGAAAGTATGCAAGTAACGAAAAAAGTAGTTCATACAAAGGTCGTAGAGGATTAAATTTACTTTACAAAAAATACCACTAAATGCCTAAAATCCGAATAGGAATGGAGCAAAACATACTTTTGTTTTTGAAGTTTATTATCAACGTGATCTACGCTTCAGTAAAACTTCGTAAACATTTCCTTAACTATTTTTGCTCCACCTAGATTTGGATTTAAGAACGTTTGAAGAAAAAATAAAATTCAATTACCTTATAAAGGCATTAAAATAATAAATTGAAAGCAATAGAACTAGATTAGAATTTCGTAGTAATTATATTTGTGTTGGACGATTTTTTTTTTGTTTTTGTTTTTTACGGCGCCTTGACCGCCTTGCTACACCTAGCAGTAAACCCAGCTATACCCAGTTACGAATTCCCTAGTATAATTCTAAATTATACTAGGGATAAGAACAGAACCTCGCTAAGATGACACAGCTCCTGGGAGTAGGACTTTTTTCATTAGAAAAGGACCATTCTTTTCAAAATCGTGTGATAGACTAGCGGCTTTACTTTATTCTGCAAAGCCCCGTCTAATCATTAAGAGTTCGCTCACGAGCGTTTTGCTCAATCACACCCCAAGATGAAATAAAAATGTGGAGTATATCATTCGAGGAAAGTAAATGTAGGTACAAAATTACCAGGATGGTTTTTTATTATTATTAAGTAATATAATTTAAAACTAAAATTAACAGAGCCATAATTTCAGGTTGTTATTCTATTGACTTATATTCCCATACTGTAACATTGCATCGTATATTATGAGAGTGTACTTGGCTTATACATATCTGCGAGGCGGACATATTTCATATATACAATTTTTTTCTACTTTCTTGGTTAAAGACAATATTTTGTGTTTCCAAAGAAGGGAGCCTTTTCTGGGAGCAAAGAGTTTAAAATTCATTAAATGTAAATAACAACCTAATTTTATCTAGTTGGAGTAGTTTCGTTCTTTTCATACCTCGCTGCAATATTCCAGGGAAGAGTTGCTTACTTCAAACGTTAGGCTGATAAAGTTCAAGAACATCCCCGGCAACAACCCAACAGCCCTCAACTCATTCTCGTATCTAAACTATTTTCTTGATAAAAACTTGTTAGGTCGAGCCAACGAGCAACTGAAACTGGCTTAGCTTTTCAATTACTCCGCCTCAATGTACACTTGGCCCATTCATCAGAGTGCATTAAAACTTCGCGTAGCTTTCATGAATTACAGTTATCTCTCTCTCTTTCTCTCTCTCTCTGAGCTCCGGTTAAAGCAAGAGAGTTTGAAACATGCTCTGCTACTCAACTTTAAACCCTTTCCTATGCTTTAGGATTGGCAGGAATTAGGAGGAAGGAAGTGGAAAATGGTTCTTTCATGTACAGACGTAATGATAGTAACATTATTTATAGTCAATGCTGACAGTTTTAACTGGATAATCTCTTCCATATTATCAGTAATAACTGCCTCCTCACAATATATTTATTCATATATCCGTTCTTCCATTCCACAAGAACAACGACAGTTTGTTGGAAAACATATTTTTTCCATTAAACTGCGCAATATCAAACTTTTCAGTGTACTTTACAGAAGAGTTAATCATTTGTTTAAAATAATTCAGCTATTATGAATAGAACGGGTCACAGTAAATAGCCGGAGAATAAAATACAGAAGCTCCGTTTACTAAACACATTCTTATGAACAGGAATACTGAATAGTAAATAGCTGATCTCATAGCTAGGACTAGCAGATAGCTTTAGGTACTAAGCTGTAAACATAAACACAGGTCTTCTACAATCAGTCTTTAATGAATTTAGTTTGCTTCAATTAGTTTTATGCCTATTAGTTATTAATTACCTCTCCTATTACTTATCAGTGTAATATCTCTTCAAATAATTATTATCATTATCATTGTAATTAAGTATTATTTATCATTAATTATTTTAGTTATCGTTAATTTATATTATTATTATATGATGTGTCTTAGTACGTAGTTAGTAGTATGTCAGGGTTTTGTGACATTTTTCCCTTATAAATAATTGATATACTTTATTTTAATCACTGCAGTGTGTTAATCCTAGAAATAGAGTGTTTGTGTGGTATAGAGGTACACACGTGTTATTGTATTCGTTGTCTTTTATTCAATAAACATATTAAAAAAAAAAAAAAAAAAAAAAAAAAAAAGAAAGAAAGCTCCGTTTCAACTAAGACGTTAAGAATGAGCTAGTGCTCAATGAAAAAAATTTAGAGCGCAGAAGGCAGTGGGGGAGGGGTTATTGTAAACCGACGAACCGGTTTATATGCCGATATATCGGCAATCGATTAATCTTATGTTATTTATTATTTCGCAAATTTCAATTCTCGTTTGGTGGATAGTAACAATTTTTTGTAATGTTACGTATTTTTCTTGTGCAATATACTCAAACCACTAAAATAGATGAAAATAAAATTATTATTACTTACTTCAAAGTTATGTTCATATTGTTAAGACAAAGTTTAAAAAATAGTATTTTTTTAAAATAGTATAAAAATGAAAGATTTCGTATAACCATCATGGGCGTATATAAGGGGCGGGGGCTGAGGGGCTGCAGCGAAATTTTGTTTTGATGATAAAATTTCATGTAAAAAAAGCCTATAACTACGAAAAATGTCTTCTACATTTACCCTGGTCTACTAGGTGTCCAGAGGACCTTAAAACCCACCATTTTACACTAACATATTTAAACATTTTCCCTACACCCCGAATGCCTATCTCTCAGACCCCCCCCCCCTCTTCCCCGAAATTAATTCCTAATTTCGCTAGTGCTGAGCGTCTAACTTATAATGTGCAATGTGTGGTCCTCCGTACATCGGCCAGAGTGGGAGAAAAAGTTAGATGAACATCAAAAAGCACCTTTCAGAACTTTCCGAAGAAATTTAGTTATTAAAGTTGTTTTATATATGTGTCTGATACGCGAAAGCGGCCACAGTTTTAGTTTTTTTTTGCTACGAAATTTGATATACAGTATTCTCAGATTTGACAAATTCGTTAACCACCAAAATCGGTCCTTCTGGAGAGTTTACTCCGGATCCAAATTATCAATTTGCCAATACTGGACGCAATGTTCTGTTCATTGCAACAAAAATTGGTATTCATCCGACCTAACTAATAAAAAAAGATGTCTGTAAAATCGGTGGAAACTGTGAGTAGGGGTTTACTCAGGGACTAAATTATTTTTTTTCTAATTGTATCAGTTGCTATTAACTAATGTATTTTTGTTCTCGTTGAACGAACCCTACCGCATTGCATTCAGAAATAGGAAGTGAAAGGTCTCTAGAAAAAAAAAATTAATTTTTAGATTGAGGTCCCTGGATAAATTCGAACTAACCAACACGCTAAGGAATTTGCTTGGTTATGCAGCTCCTGTGAGACGGACTTTACTCTGATGCATAAGCACGATTTGAATTTGAAAACACGATAGGCCAATGATGGATATTTGGACTAAAATACTAGATAGCCTGTAAATACGATAACAGAATTGTACAAAACATTGACTACATTGTCTTCAACTACCCGAGACATATTTATATTAGAGTTTTGCTAAAGACATTGTTTAAAAAAATAAAACAAAAAACAGAATGACCAGATTAAAACAAGATTTGTTATATGAATATTATTCCAATTTTATAAATATTTACCACGTATAGAAATATTCTTTTTAAAACGAATAAAAAATATTGCTGTCGGCATCACTTAATTATTATTTTTCTGTCTAACTCTTTATATTTACCCAAAATGGATAATTAATGATTTAGATTTACTTTCATTTATTATAATTGGTCATATTTTCTGTTTTATGTTTTTATTATTATTATTATATGATAAATATATTTAATAAGAATAATTTTACTATCAAACATGCACATAATGAAAAGCATGTATTATCAATATGGTAGAGCAAACAGCAATTGAATTCCCATAATGTAGGCTAAAGCATGGTGGAAAACATTTTTTTTTTAATTCTATGATACACAATTCTTTTAATAAGAAATTTCCAGCTTGGTCTGTAAGAAATAGGACCAAGTTTTCGGTGTTCTTGCCATTACTTTATTTACTATCATTGGTTGTATTTTGTGGTTCTTTTTTTTTTTAATTTATTTTTTTTTTTTTTTTAGTATTTTATTATATTATGAGAAAAATATTTAATCTAGGCATAATGCATAAAATAATAAGCATGCATTATTAATGTTTTGGAGCATACAGAAAATTGTTTGCTGTAAAGAAGGGCTACAAAATTGTGTAAATCATTAAAAACAAATCAATAATACAAACAATTGTTTGTGTAAGAAATGCCCAGCTTGTTCTAGAAGAAATAGGACCTCTCTTGTTTTCGGGAAGCCCTTGTATATTTGCGGAAACCTTTCCACATTCAAGTGTGTGTATGTGAAGACCCTTTTCTTTGAGGCTCTATAAAACGAAGGGTTTCAATTCACCGTTCTTCGTATCACTAGAACCCGACTAAAACCCTCCTCGATTTCACAAGGTTCTACAATTTCCCCACCATTCTTCAGTTACTCCCCTACGCCTGAGTGCCTATCCCTTCCAGAAGGTATCAGTAAAACATCAAGTACTGCAGTATAGATTTTCGCTGATGCAGTACCGCCCTCTCAAAGCCCCCTAAGCACCTCAGGGGATCCCCTTCTACTACCGATCAATTTGTCTCAATTTATCCTATTAGCCGAGACGGCAGTCTATGCTCTCCCCTTTTCGTGAGGAAGTGTGTGCCTTATGGCGGTTACTAACCTTTTCGTGTCGAGGAAGGGTACGATCCAGGAATCCATGATCATTGTTTGCTAATGAAGTCGAACTAATGGAAGTTCCTACGAGCCTTGCCTTGAGATAAGATAATTCCTGCCGCTGATGGGAATCAAACCCACCATCTCCCGCATATGAATCTAAGGCGTTAGACTACGGGTAGACCAACTTATTCATAGTATTTGTAGCACTATTTTTCCATTTCATAGCATTTCCATTAGCACTATTTTGGCTTCCTAGAATACCATTGCTAGTCTAAGAAAAAGTTGAAAAGTCCGTCTTTGAAAACATTCTCATCCTAGAATGTTTCCATGGGGCGAGGTTAGCTCAGTGGTAGAGCACTGGACTAATAAGCTGGAGGCCTGAGTTCACATCCCGAGCAAGCACTAAAGATTTTTTCTTCTAGTGTCTTCGTTCATGGGTTGAATTCGGCCTCCCTGACCGTCCCTAGTCCACCCAGCCTGTAATTAATTTAATAATGGGTACCTTGGGTGCTAATGACTCCAGCAGTCGAAGCAGCCAAGGGGAAAATCAGGCGGCCGGAGCATAGTACTGACCACACTATCTCCCTAGTGTGCCGTATGGTCTTGAATCAGATACCTCTATAGTATCTTGTACTGATTTTTTTTTCTTTTTTTTTAGAATGTTTCCATATAATGTGTGATATGAAAAGCTTATAATACAAACCCTTACTTGAAATTAAACCAAAACTTCTAGAAATTTAGACACTGCCTTCTCTGACTAACATAATTCTATGGGCACCTTTTTATTTTTTTCTATTTTTATTTATTGCTGGACCGCACTTTTTTTATCAAATTAACACGCTCCTGGCTTTTTTTTATACTGAATCTTTTTTCTTCTATAATTCAATGTTTACCTTTATGCCATAATTTTTTATCTGGATTTTTGGCTAGCTCTATTTCTTCTAGATTAACTCAAGCGGGAGATGGCGGGTTCGATTCCCACCTTTCTCATCTATTTTCTCATCTCAGGGCTCGCTGCACCCTGGATGTCGGCGCTAATGACCTAGATGTAGATACGCCGTAAAAAAAAAAAATAACTCGTTTAAGTGATCTTCCTATTTATTTACTTAAAAAGTGCAATTTAATAGGTTTCATAATCACAAATTATAAAAGAAAAATCCTAAATGGCAATTGAGATATTTTATAGGACTCCTTATACGATTATTTTACAACTGCTTTATTCCGCAAAAATTTTAGGCTCAAGACTGTCATATACCAAATAATCGAAAACAGTTTCTATTCCAAATAAAATCAGGAGCATGGGCATTCAATATTGAAAAAATTACCTACTATAAATAAAATAAATAAATAATATAAGTCACTAAAAAAGCTGGTTCAATAAATTGTGCATTCAAGAAGTTTTTTAATTTTAAACAAATTAATTTCAAAATTAAGGAGAATTAGTTTTGGTTTCTGATTCGTGTGTGTGGAGCGCTTAGGTATATATGTATATTTTAATTTCTATTTACAATACGTTTTTACTTGTTTTGTTGTTTTTTTCATTTATTTCATATATTAAATTCAACTGTATATTCAAATTGGCTGAATTCCCTTAAAAATGTATGTAATTAGGAGAAACGTTTTAATTTCTTCCTACTTAATACAAAATCATTGAAGAATTAAGCCACCTTTGAAAATAACAAATTTCTTTTACAAGATAAAGCTTTCTCTTTTATTTCAAAGCCTTTGAAAGGTGATAAATAAGGTGCTTCAAAAGATACTGGAAAAAGGTCCTTTATCCGCCTATACGGATTTCAATGTCCTCTAAAGCAAGGATAAAGTATTTTATTTGATTAGGCGGATTAAGAAATTCTTGAAGGTAAGATATTTATTAAATGTAACAAATACTTATTAATTCTTCCATCATCAAAGAAATTTGTCGATTTAAATTATTAATGTATTAAATTACGTAAATAAAGTTTTCATAATAACGTTATTTCGACATAATAATATTTTCATTCATTTATTTTACAAGAAATAAGTAAATAGAGGTTCTTTTGTTAATTAAAAAAAAAGAAGTTGTATGGCTATATTTTAAATTGAAATTAAATCAAGGGGTAACACTATCTTGTATGGTTAAAATGTAAGTAATTTTTTGTAATTTATGAATAACAAATAAATCAATATTTTTCAATTATTTATGTCATAAAATGTTTACTGTATGTTATTGCAAAAAAAAAAGTTTGAATTTTTCGAAAACGAAATGGCAGCGCTATTTCTGACGAACGGAAACCCTGTTTTCTCACGGGCGATAGTCTGCATGCGCCAACTTTTAACCTAGAACAAAAACTAAAGAAATTTTGAACGAAGAAGGTTAAATCTAGTACAGTTCGTAGGCGATATTCTGCAGGTGGCAAGTTTTAATCTAGAACAAAAATTAAAACAATTTTAAAAGCAGGGGGGTACATCTAGTAAAGTGGTGAACAATTCTTCATTTTCTCTTAAATAATCCGTCGGAAGTCGGTCATAAAATCTTAATAATTCAATGAATAGAAAAAAAACCCTACATACTTTATTGGAAAATATCATTAGGAATCTGTAGTTGAAATTTGAAGTTGGTCGGGTGATAATTGAAAGCGCTAGCGTATCGCCCAATTTGAAAAACATAGTTTTGAGAAAATAGACTAGTAAAAGTTTAATATACATTCTTTATTTATTTTGTTTTCATAATCTCTTGTAATAAAAGTTTAAAAAAAAAAAAATGGTTTTTAATTTTAAAATGTATCGGGACATCAGTTGGAAAATCGAATTTCTGGCACATTTGAAAACTGCTTCGGCACATGAACACTCTTGGATATCATTTTTGATTAGTTAAGGAAGCATTTAAGCCCATTAAAAAAAAAAAAAAAAAAAAAAAAAAAAAAAAAAAAAAAAAAAAAAGGTTGAAAAGAAGTTACAAGGTAGTATTACCCTTTAATGTTAAACGTATGACGTATGACATATTAACCAGCTGACTACTTTCCACCGTATTGGATTCGATCAGTCAATGACCAGTCTAGATGAGGCCCAACGAGTGGAAGGGTTGTTATATTCAAAATATATTCCCCTGAACAGGCACCAAAACGGTGCAAAAAATGTAGGGAAATAAATAAATAGTGTGAAAAAGCATAATGAAGTATTATTGACTTTCCGCCTATTTCCCTAATTCGCTAAATAGCAAAATCAGTTAAGAATTAATTAATTATTTTTGGCCATTTTTCTCCTAGAAACGTTTCTCGGTGTCCAAAAATTTGTTATAAGCAATGGCAATTAAAAGCCCAATCTATGTTCAATATGAATGTAGGAGAACTCCTACTGGTTATATAACTGTCCAAGTTCTGTCTGAGTGATTTCCAATCATGAGCAAGTCCAATAACTTCGATGGTCTTCTTGAGGAGCTGGCTTGTAATAGTTCTTTCATTAAACCCTTCCATCATCCTTTCTTATTTGTTTCGACTTTTCTTATTTTCTTTCAGTAGGGTGAACAATGACAACTTGTAAATGTATAGTACTACTGATGATAAAAAAAAAAAAAAAAAAAAAAAACATTAAAGGGCCACAAATGTCATCAAGACAAAAATAAAGACTTTTCTGCTTATAAGCAAGTAAAGATTTCTTCACGCCTATATTTTTAATTCCAACATGTATAAATCTTTGATTTTGTTCTTCATTTTATTTATTATATATAGGTAGCTTCTAAGGCGATTTCAGATTTTCAAGAAATAAAGAAATTGAATATCTCTGTGATATGCTACTAAAGATCATTGTATCAAATCATTGTATACTTTAGTGTTCTCTAAGAAAGAGAATATTCTGATGTCGGTACAAAATGATACGAATATGCCGTTTGAGGAGTAAACGTTTTGGGTAATAATTTTAAAAATACCATCTTTTTAAAGGAAAAGAGAAGAGGAAAGAGAATATCTCTCCAGGACATCATTTAATGAGAAGCCAAAGTGCTTGAAATATTATAAAATATAAAAAGATTCGCATGTAATTGACATTTATTCAAAAAAAAAAGTCAGTCCCGTAACAGGCTACGAGGGCCCCGAGGGGCAGATACTATAGAGGTATCTGATTCACGAACATACGGAATACTAGGGAGATAGTGCGGTCAGTACTATGCTCGGGCCGCCTGATTTTCCCTTTGCCTGCTTCGACTGCTAGATTAATTAGCACCCAAGTTACCCATTGATAAATTTATTAAAGGCTGGGTTGGCCTCGGGACGGTCAGGGAGGCCGAATTGAACCCATGAACGAAGACACTAGAAGAAAAAATCTTTAGTGCTTGCTCTGGATTTGAACTCAGGTCCTCCAACTTATTAGTCCAGTGCTCTACCACTGAGCTAACCTCGCCCCTAATTGGCATGTATTGCCTTTACGAAAACAATATAATTGGTAGAAGATAATTTAATTCGATAACATTTATGTTTATACATATATAAATATATATTTATATATATCATATATATTTATATATATATATATATATATATATATATATATATATATATATATATTTATATATTTATATAAAAAGCCAACATTTTCTATTGGTGGATTGTGTCATCGAATCGTCATTATAAACAATATTTTCCCTAAGGAGGGAGGTAGGTAACGCGCCAAATTGAAATAAATGTCTACACTTGGTAATATTATTTTTATAACTGTAAATCCCCTAATATAAGAAAACCTTTTGATAATGATTAAATGGAACAGTTAAATTGCATATCATATTAATCACGTTTTAAGCAAAGAGAGTAGCTTTAATGTAATAAGTTATGGAATTTATGGAAAATGAACGTTGAAAAAAGAGGCTTTGTCTCTTTTTACCTCACTTATTCATTATTTTTCAATAAGTGAATTTAATAGTAAAATGAGTATTTTATTACAATGAGATAAGAAAATGAGAATCATTGGTAAGAGTGTTTTACTAGAGCGAATGCTGAGAAAGAAGATGTAGTGATTTCCAGGATACTGCCAGTTTCCTGTTTTTACTTTTTTTGTTTTTTTTTTACGGTGCATCGACTTCTGGGCCATTAGCGCCGACATCCCTCGTGTAGAGAGGAATTTTCGCAAACGAGCCATGAGATGAGAAAATTCCTGCTTCCGGTGGGAATCGAACCCACCACCTCCCGCATGAGACTCTAAGGTGCTAGCCACTTGACCACTGGTAGACCCGTTTCCTGTTATTGTTCCTGAAATCATTTTATATTTTTCGCACAAGTTCAAAACTTACCAGTAACTGATTCAATTCCTTTACTAATGGGACTAGGGAATATGTAAGGGAAAGCGATATTTTCCTTTACTTTTACCTACACATTTTGCTTAGGAAATGAAGGACAAAAATAAATGCTTTGAAGAACCAACCTCCAGAGGTTTCCTAAAGGTCAAGACATTGCAAACATAGTGTTTGGTTGAGAGTTGATATTTTTCTCAGATGGTTGCCGGAACCCGTAATCACACTAGGGCACGAAGGCAGGATTAAGGAGGCGGTCGATTGGTGTAATTCTGTTTTCCTTAATATTAAACCATCAAGAAAACTCCATATCCTATGCATAAATAACTTCTCGGCAATACCATGCCTGTAATTTCTGCCTTTGCGGCCATTATTTCGTCAAACTGTAGATTAGCAGCTCGGAACGAGACGAAAATACTGCCACCTGTAATTCAACGTCCATTTTCCATAAATTATTACATTAAAGCGACTCTCTTTGCCGCAAACGACAAACCCGATTAATATGATATTCAATTAAACTCTATCATTTTATTATTATAAAAACGTTATGCGAGCCTTTAAATGCACCCATAGCGTCCGTTACTTGAGTGTATTTGCAGCTGAAATTTGTTATAAAAATATTCTTATCTATATATATAAAAATCACGTGTCTGTTTTTCTGTTTGTTTGTTCCTTATACAAATCCACATCGTTTGACTGATATTGACCAAACTTCGCACATAGATACGTCTTGATCGGGGAAATCTCGTAGTCTAGCTCAAAATCTTCTAGGATTCATAGTTTGGAAGTAACGAGTTCGAAACTGTCATATACAGAAGAGTTTATAGTCAGAAATCGGCATTTTCTTTCCAGTGTTGCCCCTCCTTCTAAGAAGAAGTGCAATACAAAACCTTTGTTTGTTTATCTAAATAGTAGGTTTATATTCTCAGAGTTTGGACAAATATCATATAAGATATCATATAATAAAATATCATATTTTTTAAGATTAATTTTCTTAATATCAGATCAGTTTTCTTCATATTAAATCAATTTTGATTTGATTGCCTAGGGCAACACTGCTCTAACCAGAATATAGACTAATATCGTATAAATAAGTATATCATAAAAATGTTCTGTGTTTATCTAATCATAATTTGGACTAATATAATATAATTAAGTGTTCATGTTTCTATTCAGAACTTTAATAATTTCAATACTTTTGTTGAGAGAGTTTTTTTATCTCTTTAGTAAAGGAAGGTTGCAATGTCGGTTATAGTATTCGGTATCTCTCACTCGCTTTTCTGTTTAATGAATAAATGAATATGTACTGGTATTTGATGGAGAGGGTTTTAGTATGTGGAAAAACACTTAACTTTTTTATTGAAACTGATGAAGTGTGTAAATAACAATAAGAACAAGGCTAAAAGTATTTTGGAATTGTTTACACTGATGTGGACCTTTTTTTAACTATGAGTCTCAAAGGTGAAAAATATTTTGTTTCATTTATTGATGATTATAGTAAGATTGCTCTCATGTTAATTTCTTCATAATTGTTCAGTATTGTTTATTGTTATTTAAGTGTTTAGTGATGAATTCCCTTTGTCGCGGTCTCACTCAAATAAATAGTAAGATTGCTAGGATTTAAACTATTAAACCTAAAACAGAAGTTTTTCATTCCTTTGTTCAATAACTAAATGAGGTTGAAAACTTAGGAAATAAGAGAATTGGTATTGTGAGATATGACATTGGTAAGGAATATTTAAATAGTAAGAATTATGACAACCAAAAAAAAAAAAGGGTATCATAATTAATCCCTGTCCCTCATATGTTCATGAATTAAATGGTGTGATTTACTAGAACAATTATGAATATATCTCATTGTTTACTGGCAGAAGCTATTGTAGAAAAAAATGTTGGCCAGAAATGGTCTGTGCAGCAACTTATTTGAAAAATCTCTCTTTAGCTAACACCATTGACAATAAAATACCCTATGAAAACTGTTTTGGAAAGAAACCAGATGTTTCTAACTTTAATTTATATGGCAGTAAAAATTTTGTTAGGAAACCAGAACAAATAATAACTTCTAAATGGGATTTTGTAAAGGACTTAAATTTATGAACTTTAAATTAATTCTCTCACATACATATGCAAATATTATTAAAATATTATATTAAATGTTGTTATATTTAACTTATTTTTTTATTCGCATATAGATAGATGTACATAATAAATTACATAAATGTTTTTTTTTTTTTTTTATCGTTCTGAAGGGTGTATTCAACCGCGGGAGGTCATGGGCACCCAACGAAAGGAAGGAACCACATAAATGTTTATAATCATACAAATGAATGTATATAAATGAATTAATTTTCACCACGTTTTGAAACATTATTTTATTGTTACAAGAGCTGTATGGTTTAGCAACCCTATTAATTTGGGCAGCCTCACTTTAATTTTTTTTTAATAAAGTTATTCTTAATGCATGCTATTTTTTTTTTGCAGATAAATTAATGTATTAAAATATTATTTTTATAAGAAGAGGAAGTCACGTGAATTGTGGTGTTCTAATAAATGAATAAGTAATTAAATTTTCCATGCAATTTTTTATTAATTTAATATCCATAATAATTTAATCATTATATTCTGACATATGCTTTATAGTTATATCCTCTGACTGTCAACATTTAGTCGGAGAGCTGGTAACGCACATTTCATGAAGTGTTTTATGCACCTTGGAATTTTGGTGTGTTGCATGTCGTGGATAGGTAAGGCATATAAGTGTGGCCTGGACATACCTTGGAACACCAGGTACTGCACATAGGGGAAAGGTGTTAAAAAATATGTCACTAAAATGGTATTTTATTCAGAAGCCAACAATCTTTAATGTATAATTAAGGCAAGTTGCTTTATTTCTAGAACAGCCACAACTGTCCTGTCCAGATGATTGGTGCTCTCACTCACTCTTACGGTTACACAAAGTGTATTGCAGTCTATCATCGGCTGAATTTATTTTCATGTTTGCTGATTACTAAACCTCACAAAAAGTGTCTGCCCTTTTGTAATTATTTTCAATTATGGTGTTTAAATAGCAGTGTGAAGAAGAGACTTCATTTAATATTACAAAAAACCCACTTCGGTTTTTTTTTTTTTTTATATGTATCCCACTTAAAAGTGTCTGCCTTATATATTATTCATTATAGAATTGCCTTAATTTTACATTGAACACTTATGGCTTCTGAATAAAACACTATTTTTGGCCCATAGTTTGTTACTGATTACCATGCGCAGTACCTGGTGTTTCAAGGTATGTCCAGCAACCATATACTTAACTTTTTATCTACACTAGAGACCCACTATACGACAATTTCAAGGCACATAAAACACTTGAAAAGTGTATTACCAGCTCTTGGACTAAATGTTTAAATACGGTTGCAATTCTGGTAAAAATATTGTTGCTCACCAAGTCAATATCGTTATTGAAATTCCCAAATACCTTTAATTCATTGTTGTCCATAACTGCAAGAAAAATATCTTAAATTTGTTTTTATTCTTAGAGGCCCCTATTTCCTATGATAGAAGGACTATCCTTATAGAAGAGTGCATGAACCATAACATTTGAAACAGAAGCTTTAATAGAAAGGAAAAAAAAGTGAACAAAAATATGTGAAAGTGTATTTGAAACAACAAACTATGTTTTTAAAACTTTCCTTTTGGCATACATAACATAAACCCTGCATGACTTACCTACTTTTTCATTCATAAAAAAAACTCAGTTACGGATTATTATATGAACAGGTAAACAACATAACATATTAATATTATATTTGCGCAAGGTTGAGGTTTTAGCTTTAGATGTGAAGCCCTTAAAATAAATAAATATTATATTTAAAAAAAAAAATCAATGAAAATAAAGAATATAGTTTCAGTTGTAGGTTATGACAACTTATAACTAATCATAACCTTAATTAAATGCCTCATTTGTATTGCTATTTTTTATGAATATTTATTTATGGACCACATATTTTTTTTTCTTTAAAAAAATTAAACACAGGGAGTTTGGTTTGGATTTTCTTTAAAACGGTATTGCAATTAAATTATTTGGAATCACTTAATTGTAATACCATTTTAAAAGTAAGGGTACTTTTTAAAAAATAAGGATCAATTTAATTTCCACCCCACTTTCTCTAAAAAAAAATGGAAAATAACTTTTTCAGCCGAGCTCTCAATTTATTATCTTATATTCTCATAATTTGGACCAATATAATATAATCATTCATTTTTTTAAATATATAATATAAAGTAGGCGTACCATGGAAGCTGGGTTACAACTATTTAATATGAAGCATGTGTAGCATGGTAAGCCCGGCTACAGATATTTAATATAAAGTAGGTGTAGCATTGCACACCGGGTAACAGCTAGTTACCTATAGATATTCTTATCTATTACAGATATTTATTTCAATTTTGCGTATTTTCTCCTTCCGTCCACTGGAAAAAATCCTTTATAACAGCGACTCAATGACACAATCCGGGGTTACTGATGCAAAATATCCACTTTTATATGTGTATATATATATATATATATATATATATATATATATATATATATATATATATGATTGTGATGTGATTATTTTGAGGGTTGCTGAATTCGAAACCGAGGTCTGTTTCATTCCATCGGAGCAAAATCAAGGTCATTTCAAGGACATATATGTCTATTTGGCCAGAAATGAATTTTTGATTGTAGATTCATTTTTTGCAAAATAGACATATTTTTTCCTTGAAATGGCCTTGATTTTGCGCCCATGGGATGAAACAGACCTCGGATTTAAACTCAGCAAGCCTTAAACCCATGGAAGCTCTAGTTATTCCTTCTTAAGCGACTTTATATGAAATTTCAACTTCAAATGTCCTTAATTATAATTATTACGTGGTGGGTGAAACAGACTTTATTTAGCGTATCGAAATACATAAGAATATATGTAAGGTGCCATTGGAAAAGACCCCCTTTTTTTTTTTTTTTTTTTGTGCTTGTGTTATCTTCTCTTCTGAACCCTGTATTTTCAGCAAAATACCAGCGACAAATTATTAGCACTTGGCGTCACGTTTATAGATGTACTTTTTAGGCTTTTTTAGACGTAGTGAATCGAATGAAATCACTTTTGAGGCGATATCTTCATTCCTTTTGGAGAAACGTAGTAGAATTTAAGGGTCAAGTACTCCGAAACGGCTGAATGAGTTTGAACATTTTTCAGAAGATTTTCATTCATCCAAGGTTTCTTTAGAAGTAGAAGAATTACCAAAAAAAAGTATCAACATGGCGTTTCGCAGGCCTGATTAAATATTCAAAACGACGGTTAAATCGGGTTTATAATTATTACCTATATAACTGGATAAATATGAGTCATTTCAATTTTATAATTGTATTTGGGTAATCATGGTAAGGGGATGGTGAGCATTCTAAATCGGGAAATATTGTTTTAAAATTCAAGAATATAACCTTTTAGAGTAATAATTTTAAAAATACAAGCTTTTTAAAGGAATGAGTTTTTCTATAATTTACTGGGTGAAATTTAAGCAGTATTTTTTTTTTTTTTTTTTTTTTTTTTTTTTTTTTTTTTTTAATATTCTTAAGTCATTATATTCTTATATCAGTGTTAATCCTAAGGAAAATGTTTTAATGTTTTTCAACTGCGGCATTTATAAAATAATAGTTTTTTACTCAATTTTGACAAACTGTTGACCTGCAAGTCATTCTTGCGTCGTCAGTAGATATACAGGAAATGTGTCAGGCGTGAATCATCATTCTTAAGCAGCAAAACGCCATTTTTCTTCATTTTCACGAAGACTTTTTAAGTATCTGAGTTTTGTCATATTTATGTTCGTTATCAGTCCTTATGAACCAAGAAGCTGCCACTTTCCTGTAATTAACCTTCACATCTTCGTTTGCATATCATGAATTGTAACAATGTATATTCTCTCTTGGTTTTGCCTTGTTTTCATCCTAGCAAGTAGGTCAGCCCTACATTCTTGAGTCAGCCATCTGACTGTGCGTTCTGTGTCGTCTTAGATCCGTCTATATTTTGTGTTTATTCTGTAATTATACAGTTTAGTTTTGAAATAGCATTGATGTGGTACTTGTTGGATCAGAGAACTGGGGAAACCAGCGGTGCTCACAGTCTGGTTTTGATTCGATCTCGTGAGAAAAGTTTTGATATTACACTATTGGATCCAGAAATAGGACAGAATGACCTCCTCATCGATTTCTTATAGCATTATAATCCCCAACCAGGGGCTTATTACGACGATAGCATTCGTTACTTCGTACACTGCGATATAAATGTTGTGCCTTCATGCATATGATCCAGTCAGTTGTAATCCTTTATCGTGTAAAAACATTGAGAAATCAACTACTGAAATAGCTAGGCAGTTCAACAAGGACTCTTGTTCTACTTAAAAAAAGTTATTATATCAGATATACATCTCAAAGCCACACCATCTGACAAATAGAAATTCTGGCGTTTTATATCTGAAGATATATATCCGAATCTAAGGCAAACAGCCCGCCAGCTGAAGGCAATTTTTGGGTCAACTTATTTGTGTATTTTCTCAAAATAGTTTAGCTAAGTCAAAATATATTCATCACAGAAGGAATGTGCTTTTTGAAAATTCTCAGAGCAATTACGAGTTACTCTCTCCATTTTGTAACAGGATATACGAATTACGTAGGAAATTAATTTTCGAAAGAAAAATTTTAATATTTTAAAAAACGTTTACGACGTTTAAAATGGATTCAACGATCTAACCGGAATTCTTTTAAAAATAAAAAACTAAAAGGTGGAGATCATCGGGGTTCGGTCATGTCATTGAATAAAACTACATGTTATAGCTAAAATGAGTTTTATTTTTGTTAACGTTTCGGCTTGATAAACAAGCCTTCTTCAGGGCTATGGTGGGGAGTGACAACTGTCCCGTTTCTCTGATGGTACCGATGGACTTCGTGGAAGGAGAAATGTAGCCTCCACGAAACGGGGCAGCTCTCTCTCCCCTCCATAGCCCTGAAGAAGTCTTGCATGCCAACCCGAAACGTTGGGGGGGAAATAAAACTTATTTTAGCCATAAAATGTATTTTTTCTTCAATGGCATGACAAAATCTCGATGATCTATAGGTGTACCGTGAAAAAAGAACTAGGTAGTGCGCACGCGCTGCTTACAGTCCGTGTGGGGGAAGTCCTAGCTTCCCTCCGCCCACGCCCCTTCTGGCTCTTTTGTTTGCGGTCGGGCTATACACGTTATACCTCAACGGCCGATTACCTCTTCTTGTAAAAAAAAAAAGTCATGAGAAGTTGGGTTAAAGTTGTTTGATTTTACTCATATTTTGATAAAGATAGAGAAAATAAAACAATATTAGTACCTTAAGTTGATAATAATTGTGAAATTGTGTCTAAATAAATTCGTTTCTGGATTTAAGAATGCGTTTTCAACACGAATCTGAGCGCGATATAGTATATAAAGGAAATGAACTGAAATAATACTTTAGTACGTTAAATAATTTCACTAACTAAAGCCTTTTAATATTAACGCAATAACAAGTTTGTATGATAATTGTCTGTATGTTATTGAATTATATTAACCTATAATTGTTGGAACTTAATATTAAACGTAAACAAATAATAAATTATTCATTGCATTACATATTGGATAGTGTTATTATTATTCATTACCTATTGGAAACAGTTCGCTTACACTCTCTCTCCCACGTAATAGTAGGGCTGAACAAACAAACTAGTGCGATACTTGTGCCGGATAGTGGTACTCTATGTGCATGAAATAAGGAAAAATGAAATTTTTCCACCACAAAATTCCACCATGAAGATTAGATAGTTCGATTTGAGGTTCGTCGAGGTGATTAGTAAAGATGGAATGGTTGGGATTCGGCTAAAGAAACCTCAAAACGATTTTTGTTAAAAAAATCTATATTTAGGATTTTCGGCTACTATCCTAAATATAGAGGAAGACCAAAGTTGACAGTCAAGTAACCATTGTGGAAGTGTCCACAAAATTCCAGGCATTATTAAATAGCGCACATATGGAGCCACAAATTGCTGAACATCAGGAGGTTGAAATTATTTTAAAAATCCTGGAAAGGCTGTATTTTCATTACAACAAACAAAAAGGAATAAATTCAATTGAAGATCCTCACTTCCCAATGTTAATTAGAAAACTAAAAGATTAAAAAAAAAATCATGAGCAAAAGGAATGAAAATTACACTATTAGTTTGAATCACTGGTCTCAGGTCTATCACGCAGGAGCTGCATATCTTAGCACATTCCTCTTGAAGGTAACCAATACAATAGAAATAAGTCTCGTGCCGGAAAAGTAAAAATAACGGCCAAATTCATAATATGGTTGTGGAATAAGTTCCCGCTCCTAATCAACCGATTCAGTTTATTTTTTTAACATTTTTTTTCTCTTCAGATACCCGCGACATATACCTAGTTTCTTTGCAATCTAACAAAAACTCCGGCCGATAATGTCAAATTAGAATTTTGCGACCTCATTAAACACCCCCTTTAGGGGGGCCGACTTTGCGGACTTGGAACTCGTCCAACCGATTCTTATGGAAATTCTATATACTAACTTGTCATTTTATATATATATATATATATATATATATATATATATATATATATATATATACATATACATATATAGTTAAATGTGAAAAGGGATCATTTTCGGTATCCACATTCCTACTAACATTCTCTATGATGTTGACTATTAAATGTGGTCCTAATTTATTAAAGGCGTTAAAATTATTAACAAAATACTGCATTGCTGGTTTTTATGAAATGGTGCTTTTAATTTTATTGACTTATCTAATCTCCAAACAAGGTCAAAGTGAAACTCCGAAAACAAGAAAAGTCAATATTTTGGAGCTAATTAAAAATGAAAGTTTTCTCCCTTCGCAATTTAACCAGTTTTAATATTTATTTTTCCATAATCAATTAACAGCCGTCGACAGCGTTTCGTGCGAGCGAACGGGCCTAATTTAAAACTTCCTATTACCCGAACGATCATTGCCAATAATCCACAGCATTTTCTGACGGCATTTCGTGACGATTAATTAGTTTCAACCATCTACACTGAAGGAAATATCCTCACGTTAATTAAAAGAAATTGTTAATCCTTAGTAAACACACTTTATGACTTCGTTAGTTAGTTTTTACGTGTGGGTGTGTGTATATATATATATATATTTATAAATCGTCACTGACACGAATTTCTCCAGAATTCGGTATATTTACGTTATATTCTGCTTAATCAGACAATTCATAATTCTAAAATATTTATTAACAGGAAATGAATGGCTGGTGAAGTGAAGTGGGGTTTCTGTGAAACATAACGTAAATAAACCGACCGCTAGAGAAAACCATGTCAACAACAATATATGTCCACAGCGAAGAAACCTCAAAAAGAAAAGAAAACTATACATATATATTTCTTTTATATAATATATATATATATATATATATATATATATATATATATATATATATATGCATTTATTTATTGCTGCTGTGGGTCACAAAAATAAATAAAAATCAATTCGATTTTTTAAACAATTTAAACCTAAGTCATATATGTGTTAGGTATAAAAAAAAAATAGAAAAGGCGTTATCCACGTTAGAGCGTTCTATTGCCATTTTTAAAAATTAAACTTTAAAACTTTAGTGATTAAAGCAAAACAAAATCTCCAAAAAACTGCCTTTGTGTTACTGCATGAATCGTAAACTGCTACATTTGTTCTTATTGGCTTCCTTTTTATTAAGATATAAGATAAAATAAATTTATGGACTAACAAATTATAGTATTCTGTGAATATTTTGTAACATACTTCTCTTCTGTCTTTCCACCTCATTGACACATCCTTCGTTGGAGAAGGAGGATGAGACCTAAGAATATATAAATGCAACACAAAATATCGTTTCGAGGATTAAGCTGAAATGTTTCTGCAGATCTCCGTATGGCTTCCCATGAATAATAGTCTACACTGGCTCCCTCAAGATTAATGAAGGCCGCATCATCCCTCTTCCGTTTATCACCAACAATTACAATTATCTGGAATAATTTTAACGAAAATCCCCTGAACGAATTGACATGAGATTGGGGCTGTTTAAAGCATTTGACGTATAAGATAAATAAATAAGGATGTTTATATTAATTAATCCAATTTGGTTCCCTCATGTAGAAAATTTGTGAACAATATTTTAATATTACAAGAGGTGATTTTCCTGTAAACCACAAGTCCAAGTCCATTTATTAATGTTTCCCTGGAAGGCATAACTTGTGTTTTTTTCCTACGTAAATGTTTGTGTAATCTTTATATTATTATAAAATATATTATTTGTTCCAACACAATCGTATTATGCGAAAAAAACATGATATTTCTTCAGATCACAATTTTGAAATTTGTCAATATACCTAAATTCAATGTTTTATTTGTGACATTTTTATTTGTCCCAGTTGGTAAAACCCGGGAACTACTGGAGGCTGGAGTTCATGGAACTGATGGAGGCTTTAAGTCTATAAATTACATATTGTTGATCTAAAAAGATGTATGCTTTTTTGCATAATACGTTTGTATAGGATAAAAAAATGTAATTTATGATATCGCACTTTTATTTCTAAAGTGACACAACTCAAAATAAAACTCAACTGAAAATGTGTAACTCTTGCCTATATAGGGGCCTTAGGATTAAGAATGGAAGGGTAAAACAAGTGCTCACTGGTATACAAGTTCTGAAGCTAGGTTCATACAGTTTTGATGGTTGATAATGATATATTTACCATGTCTTTCACAGTCATAACTACGACGGTGTGAATAATACAGATTTTTAAGTTGTGTCTACTAGTACTAGTACGATATGTGTTTTGAACACAAGGAAAATCGCTCATTCATTACTCCCTAAGCAAATCATTAGTTTTACCAAGTATAATTTTTAATGCTGTGCAATAAAACTAGGTGTACATCGTACACAACTACTGAGACAGATGTGAATATTTTACCATAACAACCTAGAAGTAATTCGTCCCTAAGCCCAATTATACAATTCAATATATCTATAAATATTTCAGTTTATGATAGCTGATGCTCTGGAATAAAAAGTCATTTTTTACATCTTCAAAGAGAATTATTCTGAGAAAAGGTGAGCTAAACCTTAATTATTCCAAGAAAATAACTCCACAAAACAAATTATTCAGAGACAAGAATATTTACGACTTCCCGGGACCATTTGAACCTCCATTTCGAGAAGATATGTTCTAGTTTGCTACTGGCAGTTAAAAAGAGGCATAGTAGGAAATAAAGAGAAATTAATTATCACAATAGCAATTAACTAAATGGAGATTGATGTAGTGTTGTACCTGGACATAAGTATGTAGACAGCTACAACTGCAATAAATTCTTCGAGGGTTGATAAGGAGAAACTACTCCAGAAGGAGGTGGGGTGAAGCAGGGTGTCAGCCTAGGCCTCGCATTTATCAACGAGATAAGCTCTCTCGAATTGTCTAAGAATTCTGCATTATTACATAAATCCTTCATCAATTATTAATGCATTTATTATTTATTAGTAATACTCCGCTAATTTGACGATCAGCATATTTATTTATATATAAAGATGATCAGCCTTTCCATTTTTCAAGAAACGTTCTCGTTTCATATGAAAAAAATAACGATGTAAATAAAAAAGTTATAAATAATTTCAAAAATCCATATTCAACCTCAGAACCTCCTCCAGTACTTCTCCAGCTACCACAACTTTGGAATATCCAACAGAATGCCATACGTTTTATGAAGGATTCTTGTAGAAAATCAATTTTTTTTTTTTATTCTGGTGAATTTTTCGATTTCGCGATCCATTCGCGATAAACTGGTGTAAAAGTCATTAAAAAAACACTTTTAGACTACACAACATGATATTATCACAAAATTTTGTTCTCTCGCCTCAAAACTAGCTATAAAACATTTTCGTAACAAAGAATTGGACGATGTTGTTAACCAGCAAAATCATTTCATCAGAAGTGGAATAATAGTTAACTTACGCTATTTCTGTTCATTTTGTAATTCTTGTTATTTCCGTTATATTTGAATAATGGTAATTATTGTACTAAAAATCTGGCTTTTCTTAGAGATTTAAATTCAGGACGTTTTAACATTTTTTTTTTTTTATCATTAAGGAGATCATGTAAACACAAAAATAGCTACAAAACAATTTCAATAGCAAACGTTTTAGCGTTTTGTTAAGAGTTCTCACGTTACATCTCTTTGTATTACTTAATAATGTTTTATTTTATCTAATTATATATTTTTTTTAAATCCATTTATTTTTTCTTTTCATTTTTTATTTATTCATTTATTAATTTGCATTTCATTCATTTTTTTGTTTTTTGTCTTTGTCACATTTATTTTTTTTTCTTCTTACTATATATCTTTCTTGATGTTTTTTATTTACATTTTGCTATTTAACATTGACGGCGATAGAGTTTTTCGCGTATGTCACGGAACTCTATAAATTAAATATAAATTGCAAAATATTAAGAATTTCCGGAATAATGAATCCAAATCACTCAAGGAATAGATATGCTAGGATTATTCAGTTCTTGACGGCCTTTTTGTTTGTAGATGATGAGATATTTCATTTGAATTTTTTTTAATAATTACTGAAAGATTACGTTTAATCATAACGTAAAATATAATAAATGAATAATGTTTATTCAAATATTATTTGGTGTTTCCGGCCAAACGTTTCGGAACTTCGGCCTAAAATAATATTGACTGCATGTTTGTATTCAATCTCTGGAGAATTCGGAGGATTTCTGCGGATGTTTGCATTTCTCTCACCAGTTGTTTAAAATATTCATGTTCAAAATAAAACAACTGCAATATTGATATTTATACTTTACCAACGTTAGATGAAAATCAAAATAAAATGTTCAATCACAGCAACCAACAATATTTTTATCTACTTCTCATTTTAAAGGTCTCCTATTAATTTTTTTTTATTTAATATTGTAATCACTTAAAAAAAGGTTTATATCTTATGTTATGTATGGCTAAAGACGTCATGTAAATTAAAGTCAAGGCTCTAGCCGAGTTCTTTCAAAACGTTGACGAGTTTCTCTGGCTTGTTGCAACAGCTGTTTCAATCCTTCATAATTCGGTGTGATCAGCTGGAAGCCAAAAAAACTTTATAAACCCTCAAAGCTAGATAGTTTGGCTAAAGAACAAGGAGTACAGAGAAACTAAATTCATATCCCAATCAGTAAAGTTTTATATACTTAGATTAAAAATTAGTCCCAAGCAGGTGTACTATTTATGACAACATGGCTTATTGGGGTCTCCCGTGGTCTAATGGCTAGCGCCTTGGATTCATAAGCGGGAGATGGTGGGTTCGATTCCCAACCTCCGGCAGGAATTTTATCATCCCACGACTCGCTGGTAAAATTCCTCGCTACACCCTGGATGTCGGCGCTAATGACCTAGATGTAGATGCGCCGTAAAAAAAAAAAAAAAAAAAAAAAAAAAAAAAAAAAAAAAAAAAAAAAAAAAAAAAAAAAAAAAAAAAAAAAAACATGGCTTATTATCACCTTTTCATGTAATATGCCAGCGACCTCTGCAGTTTAACACCCAGAAAAACTAGCAGATTTAATGTTGATATGCCAACTAATTTTAACGTATTCTCTCTTTCTCAATGTGACTGCTTACGACGTCGAGCTAATGATGCGAGCGATTTGTACGTACAAGTAATGTCTACCTCTAAAAATCCATTTGTCATGAAAATAGAAATCATCTATAAAAACCATTTGTAAAAAAATTAAAATAACATAATTATTTTTAAAATGTACTTTTTTTTTTTTTTTAAATTTTCAAATTAATTCCTTGACTAGTTCGTATTATAAATCATTTTGGTAATATATTAATTCGCGCGGACACTTTGATAAGATGACTTATGTTTTTCTTTCATTGACAGTATTCAACTGATTTGTACAAAATGGCTAATACAGACAGGAATTTTCTTACCTCACGGCGTGTTGAGAAAATTCCTCGCTGCACCATGGATGTTGTCAGAGATAATGGCCCTGATGCCGGTGCACCGTAAAAAAAAATAAAAAAAATAAAAAAAAAAAATAAAAAAAAAAATAAAAAAATTGTGAATTTATAGTAATTAGTCTTGAGCAATAATATACAAATTCTTATTTGCTAGCAATATCTTTTAGATCGTTCTTTAAACCATATATCAAAAAATCATTCCAATAACAGGCTACAATGATACAGATAATTTCCTGACGGCACACTAGGGAGACGCCTTGGGACCCCAATTCCGTCCCTTGAACGACGTCACTAGGTGATAAAATCTTTAGTTTGAGTGCGTGTTTTAAACTTAAATCCTCCAGAACATTAGTCGACTGTTCTGCTAGATAAAAATAATATACTGGTTAAATTTTCAGCCTTTCTATTGTAAATGTAAATTGATCATTTATTTATCCGTATGAGACGATTTTAGACGATTAAGACCGTAGTTTAGTGATGTAACTTAAATATTTTTGCATTAATAGGAAACCTGTACATTATAGTAATGCTTCTAGGTTACTAGAATAAGGTCAACAAGGAATAGGTTTTGACATCAATGGAATATTCGGCTTATTTTTTTCTTTTTGTTTCTTTCCCGGTGCATCGACGGCTGGGGTCATTAGCACCTAATCGGCTTATTATTTTAATTTTGAACTTTAAAATTACGTTTTCCGAAATTTCAGAAACTATTATAGTGACATGCTCTGGCCGATGTATGATAAATTTGTAAAGTACAAATTTTGTTCTCACTCTAGTAGAAATATTGAATGTTTTGACCTCAAGAGGAAGGATTTTCTTGTAACTCGTTTAATATTTTTACAAGTATTAATTAATTGAATACGTCTTTATAGAATATTTTGGCAAACCTTATAAATATGAAGCTAGTTCAATGTATTACTACAAAAACGTAAGGTTTATGAATGTACAATATATAGAAATAGAGAAGCAATTTGGTCAATGTTGCATATCTAGTAATTGAAGATAGAACTATGTACGGAACAATTTGAGTGTGTATAATGTAGCATAATTATTGGTTGCATTCATACTTTGATAATGCACTTGGTTATCAGCATCCGCAATTAGTCTAGGAATAACTGGTAAGCTTCTTGTAGGGTTTATATTCCCCGAGGCTGTCGGGAAAAATAAACAAAGGGAACAGCGTAAAGAGAAAGCTCGGCAGCAAAAAGACAGATTAGCTCTTTGCTTTGGTCTCTTCTTTTTGCGCGAGCAGCTGCACAGGAATACTGACTCAGCAAAAGACTCTGGGTATTCTCGTCCAGTCTCAGCTAAAAACAAGACCTATTTATGAATGCATGTTGATGTTTGCTGAAAATGCATCGGACGAGAAATACTCTCTTCGTGTGTGGTCTCTCTTTTTACAAAATGACAGAGAAGTTATGAGGAAGAGAGGATTTCACCTCTCACTTTATAAGCAGACCACCACGCAAGAGTTGCGTTATTTCAGCGTCTTCTATATAATGTCTCTGTTGTGATTTGTATAACTTTAAATATAAACTTCAATTGAACAAAATGAACATTTTTAAAACTTCACGCACCCGTTTCTCCCACATGCCCTTCCTAGTTTAAAATATTAATCTAAGAGTTTGTAGAACATTTTTTAGGCAGTTAAAGAGTAGTATTTTACTTATATTCAATGATATCAAACCTAAATTTTTCTGTTGATAAAATGTTTGAGTGTACTTCAGGTACGCATAACCTAATCCTTGTGTCTTATTTGGATCAGTGTCGATTTTATTGAATAAATATGAATTAATTTGGTGTATTGGAGTATTTCACGCGAATTTTACTGAAAAGAAATGTCCCGGTGAGAGGATTCTATCGATATATATATATATATATATATATAGGTGCAGCGAAGAATTTTCCCAACGAGCCGTGAGATGAGAAAATTCCTGCCACCGGTGGGACTCGAACCCACCATCTCCTGCATAAGAATCTTGGCGTTACTACTAGACCTTTGGGTGACCCGATATTACTTGTTTAAAGCTATTCTGGTTGAAAGACATGCTTCAAAAAACCGCAAAACTATCGCAAGCTACATGGTGAGCCATTGAAACATCCCAGATGTGAGTTTTAATGCTATTTCTATGTAATGAGTTTATTTTAAATATATTGTAAGCTGTTAGCGGTTACCCCTTTAAAAATGTTGTGTTTGAACGGTATTTTAAATTAAGCACCGGAAACGAGACTGGACTTAGAGTGGGTTTTCTTAAAATAAATGTCTTAGTTTCTTTCCTTAATGCAAATTAATTTATTCGCACAGAGATTTTTTTTTTTCTCATTAATTTCTATGAGCATTAGAGGAGGGATTCAGCACGAAGAAAAACGTTCCTCATTTGTTTTAGTTGTCTCAGATATGGGATTTTTAGAGTAATTAACTATGTTCGATAATTGTATTGCTAAATTACTGCTGTATTTGGAAATAGGGGAATTTACCTAGCAAACGATTAAACGAGTTCGTTAACCTCTGAAAGAGATTTTTTTTAATAAATCGGTTTCTTAGAACTTGTGGTTTGCTTTAAAAATTGATTTGCCTCCAAACCGCCATCAGTTGTTAAACTAAAGGTGCTGAACAGGAGGGGACATCTGTACCCGGTTTCTCCGCTGCTACGATTGTAGGAGGTTCTCTTTTAACATGTGGGCGCTTTTATTATTCACAAATATAAAAAAACAACAACAGTTTTTGTGGTTTTATAAGTAGTGTAGTACATCGGAAGAACTAAGTGATAAAAATATTAAATAATGAATAATTGAGTCAGCTGTTCATTATTAATATAAAAGAGCAAAGTTGCTATTTATTTCCATTTATATAGGTTATTTTAAGTAAATTATTTAATTATGAAGTGTACACTTCCCACTTTTTGAGGTATTTGCTTATTTATGCAGGCCCAGCGTTTATGATTTCCAAAGACATCTTACTAGTTTGCGTGCACCTGTTTTTTTTTTGTTTTTGTTTTTGTTTTTTTTTAAATTTTTCAGATGGCCATTATACAGAAAACACATTGGAATTTTCTACACAAATCAGACTATATGACATTCTTTAAATACAATTAAATTCTCAATTGAATGAATAACGAATATCCTCACCCAAAATCTGTATATATAAAAATCACGTGTCTGCTTGTCTGTCTGTTTGTTCCTCATACAAATCCACTCCGTTTGACCGATTTTGACCTAACTTGGCACACAGGTCATAGGTAAGTTGAACCTTGGCATACAGGATATGTCATAGGTAAGGTGAAAATAGTCTACCAGCTGTCTGTCTGTATGTTTATTCCTTACATAAATCCATACCATTTGACTGATTTTGACCAAAACTAGCACAACGGTAGGTCTTGATCCGGGGAGTGTCATAGGCTAGGTCAACATCGTTAAGGACTTACAGTTCGGAGGTCACGGGTTCGAAACTGTGAACGCAAAAAGTTACAGATTTGCGTTATTAGATTTTAATATTACTTATTTGGTTTCTAATTTATATTTTTATTTTCTAGATGCAGAAAATAGGTCTATCATGGCACACCGGGTAACAGCTAATAACTAATAATTTTAATGGACATATTAGAAATCTTATATGTATACCACTTTCCCTTCATTTTGTTTTTCAATAGGAATTACGTCCCTCCTTTTTGATTGTTTTATTAGTTTTTTACTTTAAATAACCCATCTAGTTTTTTACTTTAAATAACCCATCTAGTTTTAATTAACCTTCCAGCAGTCGCGCCAACTGTTGGAACACGGGCGGTCGCGCGGCGCACTCAGTGCGCCATCGTGTTTATTTTCGTATTATTGCGTTTTAATTGTCTATTTTTTTCGTTACTATTATATTATTTATTGTAGTTAGGTCATTATTGTGGGCAGATATATAAATAGCAATGTAAATAAGCTCATTTTATCTTTTAAAACAAATTTATTGCATATATAACTTCATATATTTTAAAAGAGTTATTTAATTTACAATAAGACTGAAAATTGTAATGTGTAAAAACATTAATGTCTGGAACACACTTTGAAAAAAAAAATATTATTAATATATGTTTAAATAAAAGTACAAATATACATGGTAATTAAATGCTAAGAACGTTTTTCTTACGATCTATTCAGACTAATCTGTGTCCTGTCAGCTTTTAATGGATTTAATGCAAATTGGTTCTAGGTTTACATGTAATTTTATTTTATGTATTACACGTTATTTTGGTGTTTATATTTTTTTGTCGACCACAAACATAACATCGACCTTTCTTTTTCTTCGGAGGTGTTTTTCCATTGTTCCTTCTTGACTCCTTAGAAATTTTCTTAACAAAAATTGTTTTGTATCGAAAGGAAGTGACGGAATGCTTGCTCTGGACTGCAAATGTTCATTCATGAGCTGAAATGGAATATTCTTGCATTGGACGTGCGGAGCAGTGCGTGCGCCATCAAGCTGTTCAAACGGTTTACAAGCTAGAACTTATGAATGCGTGAAAGGGTAGAACGCCACTCGTCACTGTAGGCGTGGTAGGGTTGTTCCTTGGCATACCTAGGTTTGTGGGCCATATGGTTTCCCGGCAATCTCTTACAATACGAAATGTTGGCTATGGCGCACTCAGTGCTGGAGGGTTAAAGCGTGTTTAGTTTAAAGTTGTAAATACGTACATTGTATCAGTTAAAACCATAAATGTGAACTATAAACCTCGGTAAAACTACATTAGATTTAAAGCTCGATCACCATGTATGTAAAATAATATTTACCGTCTTTCTATGTAAAACCATGTAAAATGATCTATCATCTATCAATTTAAAATGTTACCAGATGTTAAACTTTTATCGCCAAAGCTGTGAAGAGTCACAATAAATTAAAAAAAAAAAAAATGTTTTCTTTGGTATTTTTCTTCTTAAAACTGTTAATGGAAGTTTATGAGGAATAAAGAGTTAATCAGACTTCTTGCGGTCCTCCATGAAATAAATAATAAAATTTAATTGTCTGATTATTAAATCAACGAAATTATTTAGTAGAGAATACCTAAACATTGAATGAATTTAATCAAAATATTCTATTCCGATAGGAGACATATTCTATATACCTCAAGCCCCCTCGACCACGATAGTGCACAACAAGGGGGAATATATCGCGAAAAAAAAATATATATTGTGAAAAAAGCTACTATGAATCCGTTGTGAAAGTAGATCATTATGAAGGAGGAGGAAATGGAAGCTTCCGGAGGAAGAGTAGGAGCTGGTATTGAATTCGACCCCGGAGAGCCTTCAGATATCCGAGGCGTGTATTTAAGGAAAGGAGAAGATGGCGTAGGTGTATAGGACTCTCTTCGAAACCAGGCAAAATCCTCTCAATACCTCTAGAGGCAGACCAAAATTGCTACCCCCCCTCCCCAGTACTGGCGAAATTTCAGGAAGGACGATACGTTATTGTACACCATATTCGCCTCTTCTCCTCTCCCCTTTCCAAACCTAATATTCTCATTCTGCTTCCAAGGGCCAGTATGTGAGCCGAATAAAAAAAATTATTATGATACCAACGAAAATCAATTATCAGTATAATAAAAATAAATTAATCATTTATTATCAATGGAAATAAATACGAGGCTCATCCATATAGTATAACCATTCAAGTTCATTACAAAACCAGACAAGTCCAAAAATTGATATTTCGAGATGAATACATCTTTTTCCTTTCCAAAGTCTGTTCTACATATTGATATCATCGCTGTCCCCAAAAACAGATACTACAAAAACAAGACAAGTCCAACGCTTTTTCACCAAAATAGTCCTTGACACTGTCAGCTATTTTCAGAATGTTTATCATTAAAAAATGATTTGTAATTTGTCAGGATTATATAATAAATCATCTTATTTGAGGATTATATTATTTCGTGTAAAGAAATCTTATTTCATTATGTTCTGTTACTATGATGCAAAAACTAGAAGGGTCTTAAAAAATAGGAGTATATTCATTTTATGTACAACGCAAAGCTGTTAGTGGGACAATAGTATGAATAAAAGCAATTTTCATTTCATCTAGCACAAATAAAGCAACGCATTTATTTTTAAGTTTCGGAACATTATATTTTTTGGACTTGTCTGGTTTTTGTAATGAAACCTTCTATTTATTTAAATACACTAATCATGCCAGAAAGGTTTACAAGGAATACATCAGAACTACTTGGAAATTCCACATGACATTCATGGACAAGATATTATAACAATTACGGAATACAAATATAAACACCAGATTATAAAACTGACAATTTCATGTGTCATTGTTGACAATTTCATGTGTCATTGTTGACTATTTCCTCTCTCAAGTGGCTAGAACTAGGTTCTTTGGGGGCGTCGACGAGTACTTTATTTGTATGTCAAGGGGTAGTTAAGAGGGATTCTCGAATGTGAATCCCTCACATTCGAATATGTTTTTTGATTAATTTTCGGCTACTGATCACTAACGGATCGATTTCACGATTACTAATAATTACCTATGAAATTCGCATTTCTTTTCGATTAGAATAGATTCACATTCGAGAATCGCCCATCACTACTACACTTATATTGATGTATTTTTCATATTGTCAAGTCTACTTATTTAGGTCGATTCGTAGTAGTGATGGGCGAATCTCGAATGTGAATAGATTCTAATCGAAAAGAAATGCGAATTTCATAAGTAATTATTAGTAATCGTGAAATCGATCCGTTACTGATCAGTAACCGAAAATTAATCAAAAAATATATTATTAACTACTACTGTTACATCATATTAAAACATATGGCTATTAATACATATTTATCGAATGAGAAAAATAGAATAAAATAATAACAATAGATAAAAATTATTATACAAATTAAGATCACAGTTTGAGACATTATTTTTATTATATTACCTTCTTCCCTCTAGCTGGAGAAACGAAAGGTATTGTATAAAGTCGTTGTATAATGTTATAATAATAATGTTATTGCTGTATTGAAAGTCTCTTACTGGACACAGGACATTGTTCTGTAAGATCTACTGTTTAGAATATCGATTCAGATCGCCCATCTCTATCAAGGAGTTAATGTGTCCAAGGAACATATTAACACGTTAGACGTGAGTTGTTGTCCGATTTACAGCTTATGGTTGATTAGCCATTTAGTTCTATGCGATAACATTATTACTAACATATAAATAATTTTAGCATGACATGTGAAATTTCACCAAGTATCTTCCAGGCCTTAAGCATTGTTCAAGCCATGAAATAAATAAATCTAAAAATAATGGCATTGCTGAAGGACCTCGAATAACCAATGAGAAAATAGCGAGGACTTAAGAATAGGAGAGGAAACTGCTATTGGATAAGACACCAGAGAGCACCGGGATATTGGAGTGGTGTGTATTTAAGGAAAAGAGTGAAAGGGGGGGGGGTAGATCCCCCCATCCACTCCCTTGGCCCACCCCCCGTTAAGACCGGACGAAAAACGGCACCCCCTTAACTCGGCTTACGATTTGTCCTCGGCCAATATCTACCCTCGTCCTTCTCCGCTTATCTCTACTTCAGCTCGGAAAGACGGAGTGCGAGCAGAGAGAAAGAGGAACGACACTAAAAATAAGAC
The DNA here is from genome assembly GCA_946811695.1 of Gonocerus acuteangulatus. Taxonomy (NCBI): domain Eukaryota; kingdom Metazoa; phylum Arthropoda; class Insecta; order Hemiptera; family Coreidae; genus Gonocerus; species Gonocerus acuteangulatus. The sequence goes on along the minus strand of OX328124.1, from coordinate 97,343,319 downwards.
TCAAAAGGGACTTCTTAGGCTTTTTAGCCACTCTCTCGCCCTTTTATTCCGTCGGACTAACAAAGGATTCCTTTTCCTAATGTGTGGCAGTATACTTTTTCGAAAAAAGAAGAAGTCAAATGACATCTAAAAAAAACGGTTTTAAATAAACATTCTACCTAATACAAAATCTTTATAAACAACATAAGCGTTTGTATGTCTATTGCAAACAATCAACCTGTTTCATGAACTCTTTCTATTCCATCCTTTAAGGACAGCAAATTCACTCTGCGCGCACACCAGTCGCTATTGGCAGACTATTGATATCCAGTGCTACATCAGGCACCCCATAATTAATATGGGCCGAGCGTTCGTATTTTTTTCTTCGACTAGAATGATGCTTTGTGGAACTGCCAAACCTCTTGGTAGATGCGTCCTATAACTGCCAAACCTATTGGTAGATGCGTCTTATATCTGCCAAACCTATTGGTAGATGCGTCCTATAAAAATAGGCAAAACCGATGTATTATAGGTGGTTGTAAAAGTGTTATTAGGCTGGTCAACATTTTTCAAAACTAGTGCAAAAAACCTCACTATTCCAGTAAGGAGCATACTTGGCACTTTTGATTTCGTTCATTGAAGGCACAATCTTATTAGTTTTTGTTCTAATCATCCAAATAACCTTAGGAAATCAATATCAGGATGCAATTGTCAGTAAAATGTTTTCTTAGGGCTATTAGCTCATTTTCCATGATTTTTATGTGCAAAAGAAAGCGGGAGATATTTTATTTTTGTTTAAATATGCCGAAATTTCGTTCTCACCCTTGGATATCGATTGAAAATATCTGTATATTGTGTTCAAAAGATTGCCCATCTGTACCTGCAAGCGTACAAACTCTTGCTCGTAAAAGCGTTACGATTTTTTTCTTGTGATTTTCGCTCCAAAAGCCTAGTTCCGATGGACGGATTCTGCTGGTTAACGAACTTCACCTTTCAAATTTGGCGAAAGATTTTTGTACCAATTCTCATAAAAATTTGGTTCATTTTTGAGCTGGTGAGAAAGCGATGAGACAAATATATATATATATATATATATATATATATATATATATATATATATATATATATACAGGGTGTCCCAGTATATGTGTCCACCCCCTTTTCCTCCTAGAGTTGTCGGAATTTCGAAATGAAACTTGGTAGGTCTTAGTTATGTTGCATGAGGTTTCTTTTAAAGGTTTAGTTGACTTTGTAACATTCTCCAGTTTTTCTCCAGCGCATCTAACTCTTAATTTTCTAATGGCGGCAGGTATTTTTTATGACGAATTGTATCATGTGGTCAACCTTACAAGCGGGTTTCCTCCCTATGGAAAGAGAGAGAGAAAGGAACCGCGGTAATAGAAAGTAGGTTACAAAAACATTAATATTAAATGAAATTTGCTCATAAGGAAGTGAATACAACGAGCAGGACAACGTGTAAAGGGTTAGTCCATTAGAAGGAGGAAACAGAGTAGAATCATGAAAAAAACGAAATGAAGAAAAGCAAAATGACACCAGAAGAGAACTTCATTAAGAAGAGAAAGAGTTGGATAATGAATGGCCAGGGGGCAGAAAATGGAAAAAGAGCCGACAACTGTCCCGTCGGTAAAGTAAATATAGGGCCAAATTAAAGTTTGGGTTTAAATTGACTAGTCTAGATCCTATCTCTCTCCCACTTCAAACTCACTCCTACACAAACTCATGAGACTCACATTGCTCAATGTCTGTTCATGATCAATCCTCAGCAAGGATGGTCCGTTTTTTATGGAAACCGGTTCATGAAATACTTGACAGGTATTTAGATCTGGAGAATGGAACGACACCACATTCAAGTCGGTTTTAACATTTTAGAATTAGATAAAGAAAATATATGACTAGAATTAGATAAAGAATTCCCTTTGCTGTTACCTAGTTTATTAATAACTTGTTCACTGTTACTAGATTTTCCAATCATTTGACTATCTAATTGAGCGGTCTCCATGGATATGGCTAACGTTACCGTCTCGTTGAACTTCATTTTCCGTGTAACCTGTAACAAACTCGATCTAATGCCATTATCTGTAAGGCCTCTTACAAACTGTGAACGTAGATGGGAGTCCACGGTAGTCCCATTACAATGTTCGCATACGAAATTACATTTTGAAACGTGTTTCCGCAAATTACGAGCGTACTCGGTGATCGATTCTTCCGGATTTTGAAGCCGCAGCACAAATCTGTGTTGTTCTGCTATTTCCGATGATACAGGATCAAAATAATTTTCCAATGTAGTTATCAGTTCATTATATGGCTTATCAAAACATTTGTCAGGAGACGTTAGGCTACATAGTATTCCAAAAACAGCAGGACTCAGCGAGTTTATTAAAATTTGTACTTTGGTTTTATCAGCCGTCTGATCTTCTAAAATTCCTTTCAACATCAAATAATTTTCTAATCTTTCTTTTTATAAGCCAAAGGTCTCCTGGCTTTCATCAAAAGTTGGGTAAAACTGAAGGAGAGCGTCCTCAGCTACGATTTTCTTCACTAAACTATTTTGATGCACTAAACACGAATCCGTTGAAAAAAAATCCCGCTCTCAACTAGGAAAGAAGTTATTAAAAAAAAAAGTTCACTGTTATGGCGGGTATAAAAGACGGGGTAAACAGCTTATATGTAAACACGCGCATGCGCAATAGCCCTTAATCACGAAGTGTAATTGAAATTCAGACTCACCTGTGGTAGCTGACTTTGTCGTAAACTGTCGCTTTTGGGCATACGTGCTATTCGTTTCCGCTCGCTCAAGAAAACATCAAAACCCCTAGTCAATCCAACTCGCAGAAATGAAAAGAATTCTATGCCCAAAAGTCGTCCTAGGCAATCTTCCCTAACCTTCATAACAGTGAACTTTTTTTAAAATAACTTCTTTCCTAGTTGAGAGCGGGATTTTTTTTCAACGGATTCGTGTTTAGTGCATCAAAATACGTTATAGTGCAAACTTTGAAGAAAATCGTAGCTGAGGACGCTCTCCTTCAGATTTACCAAAAGTTGTTAAAGTAAATCCACTTACGTTGATTCGCTGCTCTTGAGCCGGTCCCGCTCGAAGCGTACTCAGGGCCTCTATTAGTGCTGCAATTGTGACGTTACCTTCTGCCATTGTACTTGCCTGGTTCGAAATACCTCGTCGCCACTATTGTGTACTTAATATTTATAATTTATTTGAATATAGTAACTCATAATCTTTATTCACAACTCATAACATACTAACTTCTTAACATTTGCTTAAGCAAAGGTTAACACAAACATATGTAACTCTTTTTTACCACCTCAATCTAAATACTTCACAAACTGTGAAATTTTTACTCGGCGAGAAAACATTCAACAAAAAGGTGTTTAGTGATCAGAACTAATAAAATGGAAAAGCAATATTAGAGCTATCCTACCACTAATTATGTATAAAAAAATTCAAACGGGATTGAACAACTTCGGTTTTGAGGTTTTCTTCCTTCTCGGCATGACTTTTTGTCGTCGGCCCGTTGACGCGATAAGGTACGGTTCACGAGATTTTTCAACGTTTTATACACAAACGGTCATGAAAAAGCAAGTCGTTATATATACATCCAGTAAGGAAAATCTATGTTTCGAACGATTTGGCTTGCTCTTTGGAAGCCTTCTTAAGCGAAAAAATATACCTACATAATAATAAAATAATCAAAACATAAGCCAACATTTTCAATCTGTTTGTTTGTAATTGTGTATATTTATCTTTTAGCTGAAGATTGCCAAAATCTAACATTTTCTCTTAGCAGAATCGTTACCATTCCTTGACTTCTTATCATCCCAATAGCTAACTACCTTAGTGTCCTTGTGGTATATTTTTGGTAGTTCGTGTGCTGCGTCTGTCAAGTTATTTTTATTATTCAGATGATCTGGGCAACGTATTTTCAATTGTATATACACTATTATAATGAGATATATGTTCCTCCTTAGATATTAACAACTACCTGTTACCCGGCGTGCCATGCTACACCTACTTTCTCTATCTAGAAAAGTAAAAATAAATTAGAAACCAAATAAGTAAAATTAAAATCTAATAACGCAAATGTGTAACTTTTTGGGTTCACAGTTTCGAACCCGTGACCTCCGAACTGTAAGTCCTAGACGATATTGACCTAGCCTATGACTCTCCCCGAATCAAGACCTACATGTGCGCCAAGTTTGGTCAAAATCGGTCAAACAGTGTGGATTTGTAAAAGGAACAAACAGACACGTGATTTATATATATATATATATATATATATATATATATATATATATATATATTACTATTTACGTTTGTAGAAATAAACAAGAAAAACTGCATTGGCATAGCATTTTACAAAATAAACTAAAGATACATTATTGTCTGTTTCAGGTGAGAAACAATTTTTTCAAAACATAATGCGCTGAGGCAGAACCATTCAATGCGAGTGTCCTTTGTAAAGTAGCCGTAGCTTGTTGGTAAGTAATCTTAATCTATTTTTTATATAAAGTAGGTAGAAGATCAATAAAGATATGAAAACTTTACTTCTAATCTAGTTGGATGTCTTAGTCATTTTTGGCGTGGCCCAGAACGTGGGGTAGTAGATAGAGTTAGTGCCACTGAAGAGGCATCAGTGGACGAGAAACCACCAAGATGTAGCCAGAATTACTGCGGGTTTCATGTTGGGCCTTTTTTTGTTCTGCTCCAATCCCCGATGCGTCGTTTCCTTCCGATTCAGGGAATCACTATTCAATCCATTTCAATCATTAGAAGGAGGGATTGGTAGGAGAAGCCGATCATGTAGTATCTTCCCGAAAGGACTCCATCCCCCGTAGTCACTATCTGTCGGGGTAAATGTAGCGTTCAACCCCTAATCATTTACCGATACTCGATACAATGCCTCCCTTACACACCCCGGATACATCTCATGGACAACAGCCTCTAAGCAAAATCCCCCAGCGTCTTAGGCTCTATTCTATCCGAAGTCCAGCCTTCTCGTCGCAAAAGGGATAATGCCTCAGACAAATATATTCTTGGGAAATTCGATTCCCCACTTATTTGTTTATAATTTGTCCATGTCATAACAAAAAAACAAACTTTGAGAAAAAATTGTATTAATAATGGCATTGGCTTTCTCTTTCATGCAGAAATAAAGTAAAATTATCCAATAGTCCTAAGGAAAAAATATTCTTCCACAATAGCAGCTTTGTTTCTTGATGTGAAATAAAAAGCTTAGAACAGAAGAAATGTAAGCCTGAACCTCTACTATAACAAATTTATTATGCTTTCGAAAGGCTTTACAACATATAACAATTTACTCAAATAGTCTGTAATCGGTCTTGTAGGATCTTTTTTACGGTACTTCCTCGTCTAGGCCATTAGCATCAGAATTTCTATAAGTTGGCACCACCCCTGAGCATCCATGGTGTAGGGAATTCCTTCAACGGGCCCTGAAATGAAGAAACTCGACTTGCTGCAGGCAGGACTTAAACCAACATCGCCTGCAAGAGAATAAAAGATATTAGCCACTGGACCACTAGGAGACCCTCATGTAGGGTCTTTCTTAAAATACGTTCTTATTTTGCAGGAATGTTGTCACATTACCGCTTCTTTAGGATCTAAGTAATGCCAAATGAAATTACTTTTTGTATAATTCACTAAACGACTAAACCAAACTTAACATATGTTGAATTTCAAACTTAACATTTTCGCTGCCACCCAAATTTTGAAGTGCGACCCAATGTGCCATTTTAACGGGGTTTTTTCAGTAAACAACTCCAAAGTGAATACATAAACTAGGAAAAATAGCAAAAAAAATTATTCGGCACATTTAGCGCACCAAAATCACTTTTGTTTCAGGTCCAAAAAAGTTACAAAAAAAAATTAAAAGAACTCGAATCTGCCTACTCCAACGTGACGATTGAAATACGGCAAGCCTAACTGATTGCCAGGTGAAGTTTGTCAGCTTTTCGTCGGTAACCGAAGTGGGGAAGTGAAAGGTAAGGGATAGTCAAACTCCGAACAGGCATGGCACACAGCGAGACACACTTACTCCGAGTGTGTTCGGTCTACTCACAACTTGTAAAAATTACATCTGTGTCACAGAAGTTCAGCTGACGAAGAAAATATATAGGACATTACTTACTTAGTGAAATATTTGTAAATATTTTTACTCGCAGTACTTGCATTAATGTAACCAATGTTTCACTGCACTTTGTACTTTTCCAATTTTACTGTTCGGACATATTCACTAGGACACACACATTTCGAGCTACACATAAGGAACTTGGAAAAATAAACTTGTACAGATTGGCGAGATAACTAGTAGTTTGTGCTTTTAACTAGTATATTAACTTTCAGTAATTGCACTGAACTCCGGCTGATGAGAAAACTTGTAGTTCGCTGCGCTATTTTCTTGGACGCAAATTCATCTGTGGACCCAGACCACCAACTCATTCAACAAAAAAAAAAATCTGGGAGTCAAGGTACTTAAACTCACTCCGAACTCCCCAATGTGGTGAACAATATCGCTTTGTATTTAGTAGTACCTCTAAAAATTTACATCATTTTCATTTTCGACAAAATGTTTTACATACAGTGTTATTTATTTATATAATAAATACATTTATCTACCTGATCACTCATCTGATCTACTAATCGTGAATTCAGAGATGGGCATAATTTTATTTATTAATAAAAGTACGAATTTATAAGTTTTTCCTCCTCCTCTGTGAATACGTTTTTATTTGTATTCAGGAATATTAAATATAAAAATACAAATAAAATTTTATTCACATATTTTCCTGCGAATATAACAACAAATAAATTCATAGAAAAAATTGTAAATAATCACAAAAAATGTGAATATTCTCAAAAAAATCAAGTGATTACAAAAAAATTCACATTATAATATATGAATACAAATTTATTCACATTATAATTTCTGAATACAAATTTATTCACAATAAAATTCGCAAATAAATTATGAATTTATTCTTATTATGGATAAGATGATATTACGAAAGTTATTGAAGGTGACTATTTTATTTTTTAATGTTTATTGAATGTTGTTTACAATGTATTTTTTTTTTTTACAACTAGAAATGTATCTGTATAATTGTTTCAAACACATCACCTTAGTTGCCGGTGCTCATAAATAAATGAATTAAAAAAAAAACAAAAAAAAAAAAAACTTTTTTTGAAGACGCTTACCGTCTAGGTTATCAGCGCCTAGAATCAGTTTTTTTTTATGGACCGCCATAGGTACAGATAGGAAACTATGTCCCTGCAGCGCTGCTGGTGGTGCCGCGGCGGGCTCGGGGTATAAAAACAATTGAATCTAGGCGATGATAACATAGACCTTAAGGCGCCTTAAAAAAAAAAAAATAAAAAAAGAAATTGTAATATCATCTTATCTTTATTTCGAATAAATTTATAATTTATTTGCGATTTTTTGTGTGAATAAATTTGTATTCATATATTTTAATGTGAATGTTTTTTTAATCACTTGATTATTTGTGAATATTCACATTTTTTGTGATTACAATTTTTTCTGGAAATTTATTTGTATTCGTAGGAAAATTTGCGAAAACAATTTTATTTGTATTTTTATATTTAATATACGTGTATAAAAATAAATTCGTATTCACACTTATGAATGCGAATTTATTTATATTCGTGTTTACAAATATATGAAGTACGAATAAATTAGTATTTTTATTTATAAATAAAATTATGCCCATCTCTGCGTGAATTAACCTACTAACACAAACAAAACTACCTGTCATTCGATTATATAAAACATCAAATTACTCATTACTTGTGCTCTTCCAAAGTTTGCCATTTTTGTGAACTGTTATATATCTAAATATAATCTTATGCAGTTTATATTATATTAATTAAACATCATTATTCGTTGTTAATAATAATGGTTAAATAATTTAAATAAATATAATCTTTTAGCATCCATCCTCACTTCCCAATAGAGAAAAACATTAATGAGGCTCATAAACGTGATAAATCGATGTCATACATATATATTGAAATTTAATTTGCGTTATCTGCATTTATTAAAATTCCTTGATTGGAGGGGTGGGTTAATTAGATGCACAATTATCAGGGGATTTGAAATTCATAATTACAGAGATACATCGCAAATCAACTCCAATGAGTACACAATAAAACAGTCGTATATTCTTATTAGTTATTTATAAACATATAATCTACCTTACTCAAATTCCCGCTTTATTTACACACATGTGTATATATATATATATATATATATATATATATATATATATACATATATATGGCGGGCTCATAGCCATAGTTGCGGAGCCCTTATAATGAAATAAATATATATATATATATATATATATATATATATATATATATATATATATATATATTCACGTATAATGTGTTTGAATGTGTGTGTGTGTAGTTGTGTATGTGTCTGTTCACCCTCTTGCAGCCTCAAAAATGGACCAATTTCGATGGACTTTGGTACAAAATTCTTTCTCAATTGAAATATCAAGTGTGTTTACCAGCAGAGTCCACCTACCGCAACACATTTTTTCAGTGAAGTGTGCTCGAAAAAATTCTTTATCAGCTTTGCGTTTATATGCTTCACTAACAAGGAAACATCCCCAAGTGTCCGGAGCCAATTTTTTTTATACCTTTGTGTATTTATTGAACACGTGAAAATAATCGATACGTATTTTTTTATATCGGCCCAAGCGCACGATTAAGGGGTGAAAGCACCCTTCCAAAGACACATCAAACAAGTGTAGCATACAGTGGTGGGTCACCGATTTCGTGCATTTTTTTTTTTCTGGTAATTCTTCATAGAAAAATATTCGACACGTATCCAAGCTTCCCGTCCAATGCGCCTTAGGAGCCGAGAAATAAAATAAAATAGGTTGAAAACGCTTTATTTTATGTATCGAGTTTGGAAAATGATATCGACATGATTCTTTCACCAATTCATTTGTTTTAGAGAGTAGATTAAGTAAGTAGAAATATAATCGTTTAGTAAGTAAAGAACTAATACAATCTTTGCCCAATAATTTATATTTTGTCAAATAAATTAAAAAAAACATCCTTACGTTTGAAGTAAAATTGCATTATACATTTTTTTTACACCAAAAATAATAGCAGATTTAAAATCAGCACCCCAAGAAACCCTAATAAGGTAAATATCGTGGAAACAAAAAATGATACTTTCTTCCTCCAATACCGAGTAGGAAAAAATTATTACTTTTTGTCCCGAAAAGGAAAAAATTATTATTTGTTGTGTTGGATGATATTTACCTCATTACTGTTTCTTGGAGTTCTGTTCTGATTTTAAATCTGCTATTATTTTTGGCGTAGAAAAATGTAAAATGCTAGTATGTATAATGAGCTGTTTATATGTTATTCGGGATAAGATTGGAAAACCTTTTTTGCAATTTTATGAGACATTTGTACGTTACTTTTTTTGAAGCATTATTAATAGAGTTATATAAAGCAATTATTCTATCATCAAAGGGAACAAACACGAGTAGAAATAATTGTTTCAAACTAGATATAATTATGACGACCTACTTCACTGACAAAGCAGCCGCTCCATTCTCCGAATACAGTGTTTTCCATCGCCCACATATTCAATGAATGTGTTTAACACACTTTTTATGAATCAGTAGGTTAATGCCTGCTCTCGCATGACCTCATCGAAGCACGCTAGGCGAGCATTAGGCCTCGTTATAATGTCATTATACACAATATATTTAAAGCAATGAAGATCTTGCCGTAAATCGCAGGGCCGTGAATAACCTTCATTTTACTACCTTGTTTAATAATATTTTATTTACTGGCTTCGAGAATAACCGAGCACTGAATGTGAAATTAGGAATATGCTAATGGAGATCTTTTCGCTGAAATATGGCAACCGAAGCGTGTTAGGCATGCAAATTTGTGCTTCTTATTTTGCATTTATTTATTTTACTTATAGTAGTCTGTGAAGATCCGAGAATTACTATCAGATACTCTGGTTTTGGCTTATTTTATCCATCTCTATAAAAATGAAATTAGTCCCAAAACGTCAATAGAGGCCCAGACCGATAATATAATGGTAATCTTGAACGTACGGCACTCTAGGGAGATAGTGTGGTTAATACAATGCTCCGGCCACCTGATTTTTCCCTTTGCAAATATCCATTAAGAGCTGGGAGAGACGGCCTAGGACCCTGGCCCCGGCTATTGAACGACGAAAAAGTAAGATAAAATCTTTCAGTGTGCGCTCGAGTTTTGAACAAAGATAGCCCAAAATACGAGTCAAGCTCCTTACCATTGAGCAAAACCCACTCGCCTTTTCCCTCCAGCTATACTGACATACTTGCGAAGGGAAAATTCAGAAGGCTGGACCATTTTATTGACCACAGTATCTCCCTAGAGTGTTATTATTATGTTATCCTCCCCTTTGGACACCTCTGTGCGTACTGGGACTGATTTATTTTCTAAAGGGATGGAGCAAATAAGCCAAAACCAGAGTTTCAGATAGTATTCAAAATATTTTATTTACGGCTTCGAGAATAACCGAGCAACGCCTAAAGTGTTTTTTTTTTTATTTTGTCAGGCATGAGAAAACCCGCTTAAGGCGTTAACCTGACGACGGAACCCTTAAGTCTGTTCTTGTTACACTGTAAACAGATGGACTTTTTTTGACGAAAGTTCTTAAAACGAAATTATTTCAGGGAAGTTCGTGCTAAAACTTGTAGTGCATTCAGATTAATAATCGATTATAAACTACTTTACTTTATAAATTTTAAGACGAGAAAAATCGAAGCATGATAGACTCCTTCGATTTTTTTTTTTTTATGTTTATATATTCTTTTACGTTATTTTCCTTTTTTATGAATTAATTGTACTATTACAGTTGTACTATATTACAAAAGTAAACTAGAAGTACTTTTGAAAACATGTAAATTTATACACATTACTTATGTTTTGGCTACTGAACGTACTATATGTGCTGAAACATTAATATACTATGGGACAGGTAGTATATTAAACACATTGATTAATCAACGGGAGAATTGCTGGAGTCTTGTGTATATATCTATACCCTGGAGGTAAAGGACACCATGTCACATATTTGTGAGGAGAGCCAATTTTCCATAACCTTGAACTATTAAAATTTGTTTCTTCGTTACTTATAAAAACAATTTAAAGAACATTTTTCACATTGTTATTGGCATTGACAGACAATTGGATGTATTGATCATAGTCAATCAACACAAAGTCCTCCACAAGGTGTCTTTTACCTCTAATGGAAACGGGCATGTTTTATTTTTCACCGTATTATCTTCGTTATTTATGGGAACAGGAGATTATATGCATCGCTATTATATGCATCGAAAAATCCGCATTAAGAACATGTAGTTTAGTCAATTTAATAAAAAAAAAAGTCCGTCACGCAGGAGCTGCATAACTAAGCACTTTCCTCAGAATTGAGTAGTGTCGATTGCATTCCTGAATAATTTGCTTAAAATAACCTATATAGATAAATTAAATAAAAACGTAAATTGTTCTACCCTTCTGCATTTTATATGAACAGCTGTTTCAATTATTAATTTTGTAATTAATTTCCTTCCAGAGTTTTGTGTGTGCGGGGTACTACACTACGTAAAAAAATACACAAAGCTTAACATTTTAATCTATTGATCTTGATGAGTTTTGCGAATCTACGTTTTGCGGAAGAATTCAATTCAAACATAGTACAAAGTAACACCCCCCCCCCTTCCAAAAGACCGATTTAGTTCATTTTTAGAACACTTCTTTCTTATTAGACAGCCAGGACGTAAAACGAGTTTCGTAACAATACAACAGGAATTGCGACTGGTTTCTAGTCAACCGATTTAGTTTATTTTTAATACTAATTTTTCTCTTCGGTTGACCACAACGAATACCGAGTTTCATTGAAATATATCAAACATTATGGCTGGTATTGTCAAATAACTACTTTGGATCTGGAGTAAACCCCCCTCCGAATGGACCGACTTTGTTGGTTAACGAACTCGTTCAATCGTTTGATTGGGGTTTACTATATATACCAAGTTTCGTCGCGGAAAAACAAAAACTCTGGCCTGTATCGTGTTAACGGACACATGTATAACTATATATATATAAATTTCGGTGTCTACTAGGTAGGATCGATAAAGATTCGAAGAAATTTTTTAAAAATTCCGTCATGAGTGCAACCTCAATAGCTACTTTCCTTCGGAGGAAAGTCCTAAAAATGGACGAATGTTAGACATGGTGTCCTTTACCAGCGGGACACAGATATTGTTAGCATAAATAAAAGAGGTAGAACTTTATTTTCTTCCATCGCAGGAATGACTATTTTATACCCCAATAATAATCCCGGACCCAGGAGGCCTGACCATCAACAAACCCCCCTTCCCTGTCATTACCCAAGTGCTGGAAGGCCAACTTTTAACAAAGTTCCCACCGACATCGTTCGAAGGTGATAGCGAGGGACCGAACATTGTGTTGAAACAAAGGCGTCGGGGGACAAATGGTATGATTGTAGCCTGAAACACTAGCCGTTGATAAGCCTTATCTCAGAGCCAAGTCCCTCTCACAAACACAAACACACACGGCCGAAACACGAGGACAAATAAGTTGTTCGTGTGAGGGGGATAGAGTTTATTGTGTAACTCTACAGGCGGTCCCAGGGGGTTGTGGCTATCGCTTGGCTTCCGCTAAAAGAGGATCCATTAGATACGCTCGTTTTATCGCAAGTATAGCACACAAAATTATACGTGAATATATATATATATATATATATATATATATATATATATATATTTCATTATAAGGGCTCCGCAACTATGGCTATGAGCCCGCCATATATATATATATATATATATATATATATATATATATATATATATATATATATATAATTCAGTCTTCCCACAAAAAAATTTGTGGGAAGACTGAATTTTGTTTCACCTTCTGGAATTAAGCAACCCCACTACCGGAAAACATCAATATATATATATATATATATATATATATATATATATATATATATATATATATATATATTCGAGTACTTACTACGACTACCCGTCTATCCCCTAAGTATTCCAAGATATTGTTTTTTCCTAAATTTAATGTTCTCTTTGTAGGTAAATAGGGTATGTCCTACAGATGTAACGTAAAATCAACTTCCATTTGGCGGAATAAGTGGAATTTTCTCAACCAAAATTCATTTTTTTTTTAATGGATTATAACATTTTTTTTTACACATTCGGATTCTTAATTTTATTTATTTATTTATTATCAAGCCTCTCATAACGCAGATGATTCGCTTGATAATTACTAATCTGTTCTTATTATTAAACAGTTATTACGTATTCTTATTGACATTTCATATAAAGTAAAAAAAACATTAATTTACAATAAAATTATTTTACAAATTAATATAACAGTTATAAGTATTTACACTATTATAAATATATACTAAATCATAATTACATTACATTTGTATATGCAAGTGCACAACACATACATATAAATTGCTTTATATACACTTTGTGTAACACTTATTATATACATGTACATACAGACGTATACATACACTCGCGCACATAAATATAGGTACATATATCTTCCACGATTAAGTGAAAATGATATTTTAAGATAAAATTGATTAAAATAAACAGATAAATATAATGAAAATTATTTTTTTTCTCCAATGCTACCAGATACCAGAAGTAGCTTCAGAGTCTAAAATTTAATCTTGTTGAATAGCTGTGTGTGTTTTAGATCTTGAAAAATAGTGTTTATCAATTGGCTATCCTCATTCAAAAGTTCAGTCATGTCGTGAGGTATTTGTAAGTAATCACGTCTTCTACATTTTGTCAATATGTGTTTAACTGTTAGAGGTAAGTTACACTCTCAGCTGTTAAAATATTTTCTGATAAAATATAATTTTGTTTAAACTGGCCATTTGCCCGTTTACAGTGCTACCGATAACTCATTTGATATTCATGTCTTCCCAATTTTTATAATTTTTCACATCTAGAAATAATATTTTAACATGGATCCTCATATCCCAATTGAGATAACCATTTATACGTTTGACGCAAATGCCATAAATCGATGTTCCTTATATTCACATATAATTGGGGGTAAACCTTCTCTAAACTAGCTATTTGTAAATGCCATAAATCGATGTTCCTTATATTCACATATAATTGGGGGTAAACCTTCTCTAAACTAGCTATTTGTAAATGCCATAAATCGATGTTCCTTATATTCACACATAATTGGGGATAAACCTTCTCTAAACTAGCTATTTGTAAATGCCATAAATCGATGTTCCTTATATTCACATATAATTGGGGGTAAACCTTCTCTAAACTAGCTATTTGTAAATGCCATAAATCGATGTTCCTTATATTCACATATAATTGGGGGTAAACCTTCTCTAAACTAGCTATTTGTAAATGCCATAAATCGATGTTCCTTATATTCACACATAATTGGGGATAAACCTTCTCTAAACTAGCTATTTGTAAATGCCATAAATCGATGTTCCTTATATTCACATATAATTGGGGGTAAACCTTCTCTAAACTAGCTATTTGTAAATTCCATAAATCGATGTTCCTTATATTCACATATAATTGGTGGTAAACCTTCTCTTAACTAGCTATTTGTAAATGCCATAAATCGATGTTCCTTATATTCACATATAATTGGTGGTAAACCTTCTCTTAACTAGCTATTTGTAAATTCCATAAATCGATGTTCCTTATATTCACATATAATTGGGGATAAACCTTCTCTAAACTAGCTATTTGTAAATGCCATAAATCGATGTTCCTTATATTCACATATAATTGGTGGTAAACCTTCTCTAAACTAGCTATTTGTAAATGCCATAAATCGATGTTCCTTATATTCACATATAATTGGTGGTAAACCTTCTCTTAACTAGCTATTTGTAAATTCCATAAATCGATGTTCCTTATATTCACATATAATTGGGGATAAACCTTCTCTAAACTAGCTATTTGTAAATGCCATAAATCGATGTTCCTTATATTCACATATAATTGGTGGTAAACCTTCTCTTAACTAGCTATTTGTAAATGCCATAAATCGATGTTCCTTATATTCACATATAATTGTGCGGAAACCTTCTCTTAACTATCTATTTGTAAGTTCACATTGAAATCGAATAATTAATTTAATTAACGTCTGTTTGATTCAAAAGACAATATATTACACATCCATGCGAATCGGAGGTAGAGCATTCATACCAGAAATACAGAGAGAATTCACTTTTTTATTGTGATTTTACAATATAGGGGCCAAACGATAGTAGGGATAAGAACGTTCTGGGAAATATTAAGATGATGACGTTCCTGTGAGTTGGACAATTTCGTGAGCAATGTCGGTTGTTGTCGAAATTCAAATATATAAGTAATTCTGGATTCGTAGAAATCATACACCATTCGAAAAGGAAAAATAATATCTCTATAGGTGCCTTATGATATTCTTGTAGAATATCCAATTTCCAGCTATTGGATTTTACTGTTTGTAAGACTCTTTTATAACCTACAAGCAGAAAATATAATTATTTTTCCCTGGAAACGAATGAAATCATATTTTGAGCAGCCCTTTGGTCCATAACAATAAGAAATATATTAAAAAAATAAAAGTCTACATTATCAACTTTTTCATATTTTTTTTTATAAATATTAGCATAAATATGCTTTAGCAATGACTAAACTGAAAAAAAACGTTAAAAAAGTGGCTTTGCGTTCGTGCATTCGCGGTAGCCATTTACGGAAAAGAATACTATGTTATACAGTACATTACATAGGTTTGCCGGGTGGACCTAAAGCATATTTATGTTCCTGAATTTGAGCAGAAGGTTCTAAATGATTTTTTGTTTATATTAGTTACCTATTAATATATAGAACTTAATATCGCGCGATATTCTCTTTTTTCAATTTTTTTATTTATGAAACAACACTGCTTGCATAAATACAAAGATAGTTTTTGTTCTATATAATTGTCTACTACATCCAAAAAGGTTTTATCACTCAGGTAGGCGAAACATTGTTTCAGAGTTAATGGATAGTGTGTTAAATCCAAAGAACATGGCAACATTTTTAGAATACATTTGTTACTGCAGTTGTGCATATATTTTCATCAAAAACCTTGTCAAGTCATTCAGTAGTTCCTCGATCGAACTGTTTAATAATGGGGAAGATTCTCCTGTACTACTTCTTATGATTATGAAGAGAATGTCAAACTAATTATTTAAAAAACATTACACCAGTTCATGTAGTGGATATATTCAGATTTAGAAGTTAACAATATCAATCAATCACCGGTTCCATTACATCCGCAATGTATCCCTTAGGATACAGATAATGATCAAATTGGTAAACCAATTGACTCTAATGGAAGAAATAGCCTTTTGGTGAATCAGTGTTGACAGGTCTTTTTTAGGCATTCGAATGCTAAAATATGACTAAAGCAAAAAGAATGCACTAAGAAACGCATATGCGTGCGCACACAAATATATATATATATATATATATATATATATATATATATATGTTAGGAGGATATCAGACCTCCGGGATGTAAACAGTCTAGACAGGTATAAAAGGAACCGTGTCAGGAAATAAAGGCAGTTGCTTATCAGACTTCAAGGTGTACTCTATATATTCCTTTTTAAAAACCTAGTTTAGTGCAGTAAACTCTTATCTGGTGCCGAAACCCGGGAAGTTCGCGGAGTTCCGAGTTCGCTACCGGTACGGTGCGCGTACAGTGTGGCGAAAAAAAATAGTGGATGAAAAAAAACCAGCGTTCATCACGTGTCTCTTTGCAAGATAGACTTAATAATAGAAGAATGGCGCAAGACCAAGGCACGGTTCACATGGATCCGACCACAGCTCTCACGTGGATCAAGATTCAAACCTCTAACGCCCACGATATGCGGACAGCAATCTCGGAAGTAGAAAAGTTCACAGGAGAGGTTGGTGATTTAAATCATTTCTTAAAAGCTGGAGACAGAGTTAATAAGGCCATCACCGATAAAGAAAAAGTAGGTTGGTTAGATGCTGCGGAAGTGCCTGCGCTCCGAGCGGCTTTAGTGAACCGCATCAATAGGCGTGTCCTTAACCTTATCCAAAGCGACGAAGACACACCATGGTCGACCGTGAAGGAAAGATTGAAAAAAGCCTATGGAGGAGGAAGATGGGCAGTCGAAGATGATCTGATCCGAATGTTCAGGGAAACAAAACGACCGAACCAGTCCATAAGAAACTACGCAATGAAATTACTGGAATGGTATGCAAAAATTGCGGACAAACTGAGTGAAAAAGAAACCGCCGATGAAGCCGAAAAACAACTCACGTTCATTGGGTCGATCCTAAAGGTACAACTGAGGAAGGAGACAGCCAAGAATGTCGCAACTGAAAAAACGTTTGTAGAATGCGCACAAGAATTAATGGACGAAGACGAAAGACACGCCGAGGAGGAAGTCAACGAAGGAGGTGGAACGTGGACGCTCGCCGAACCTCGTCGGTCTAGGAGATCTGGAGGACGACCACGGGAATGGAGAGGAAATGACAGAAGAGACGGTAGGCGAGACCAAGCTGAGAAAAGAAACGACAGGAAGCCTCGACGCATTCAAGAAAAACGTTGTTACGAGTGCGGAAGCTCCAAGCACCTCGCAGCCCAGTGCGAGAAAACAAAGTGCTTTGAGTGTGGAATCGGTGGGCACGTCGCCCGGAACTGTCCATACATCAAAAGGCGAAACAGCGACAAAGGCGAACCGATGGAAATCAATGCGCAACAAGTAAAGCGTACTTTCGCTAATGCGATACGAGGAGGAAATTATTCATCAGACTCGGGCAGCGAAAGCAGTGCATCGTCAGCAACTAGCTGGAAAAGATGGTCGAGCCGTGGGAAACCAGACCGACGAGCGGAGTCCAAAACCCAATGAGAAAAGTGTGAGCAGAGCGGCAACCAAGAGCAAATCAACAACATCGGGCGCAACAAAAAGAGGAGAGGACGGTTGCCGATCATTGAGGAGGGAGGACGCCGCTGGCTAGTCGACACGGGGAGCTCCTGCACGATAATCAGCCAGCAATCCTTACAGCTGAACGATGGGGAACTACGGGAATGTCATTGCATGCTGTCGACACTAGGTGGCCGCTGTGTAGTGGAAGGAGAAATACGGTGGAACTTGTCTCCATGGGGCAGTCCAGGAGAAGATCTTAAGGTCCACGTGGTGAAACGCTTGCCAACGGGGTACGAAGGCATAGTTGGATGTGACTTAGTCGCGCGAGTCGGGGGAAGAGTGAAACATAACGGCAAAACCTGGGAAGTGCGTCTAGGCTCACGAGCATACATCGTGGATAGTGAAAACTCCCAAAACAACCGTCAACTAGGGGCAGTATCTAAAGTGACCAACAAGTTCGAAGAATTGCGGAGAGAGTATAAGGACATCTTCTGGCAAGAGGGTCAACCACTAGGAGTTACAGGACGAACAGTGCACGAAATACCCCTGAAAGAAGACAGAGTGGTAAATGTAAAAGGACGTCGTTACCCGCACGTGTTGAAAGATGTTATTCGGTCAGAACTCGAGAATCTACTTGAACAGAGAATCATTGTCGCCAGTAAATCAGCATACAATAGTCCACTCTGGGCAGTACCGAAGGCCGGGGAATCTGGAAAATATAGAGTTGTAGTCGATTACAGGAAACTCAATGCTCTAACGGTGGATGAAAAGTACCCTCTACCAAGATTAGAGGACATACTCGATAGATTGCGCGGAGCCAAAGTGTTTAGCACACTCGATTTAAAAGCAGGATATCACCAAATTAAACTACACCCTAAGGACGCAGAGAAAACGGCCTTTTCGTTCGAGCGCGGGCATTATCATTTCACCAGGATGCCATTTGGTTTGAAAAATGCGCCATCATCCTTCCAGAGACTTATGGACGAATTTCTGCGTGGGCTTAGCGAAAACTTCGTACAAGTCTACATGGACGACCTCTTAGTCTTCAGTAGGTCATCAAGCGAGCACAAGGATCATCTACGGCAAGTCTTCAACAGGTTAAGAGACTTCGGCCTTAAATTATCCCCAAATAAGACGAAGCTCGGAGAAGCGTCGATAAAATTTTTAGGACACTTAATATCGGAAGAAGGGATACGACCCGATCCTACAAAAATTGAAGCCCTTCAACAAATGACCGTTCCCAAAGACGTGAAAGGAGTACGAAGAACGTTGGGTGTGCTTAATTACTATAGGAGGTTTATCCCGGCAATGGCTCACAGAGTCGCTCAACTCAATCAGCTTCTTCGCAAAGGAGAGAGGTTTCAGATTACAGACAAGATGAAGGCGGACATTCGGGAATGCATTCAACATCTACAAGCAGCACCTCTTCTAGCTTTCCCGGACTTCAAACGGCCGTTCATCATTACCACAGACGCTAGCGAGTATGCGCTCGGAGCAGTGTTGTCACAGTCCGGACCAAACGGAGACCAGCCGATCGCGTTTAGCAGCAGGAGATTAACGCCCACAGAATCAAGGTACAGCGCCCTGGAGAGAGAATTACTCGCCATTGTATGGGCCGTGGATCATTTTAGACCGTACGTCTTTGGCCGCCGATTTCTAGTAAAATCCGACCACAAGCCATTGCAGTGGGTAGCATCCCTAAAAGAAACTTCTGCTCGAGTTGCCAGGTGGAAGCATCAGCTGGCACAATACTCCTTTCAAGTAGTTCACACCCCCGGACAGGACAACGTGGTAGCTGACTGGCTCTCACGGGAACTTCCAGTTAATGTGTTATCTGCCGACGAAGAGGAACCTGAACCATCCCTGCGTAGATTCTTTCAAGAATGGACCCCAGGAGACGAAGAGGAAGTAGATCGCCGGAGCGAGTCAACGGAGTCTGCGATGGAACGACCCCCGGACATGCCAGAAATTGACGAGCTGGTAGTGAGTCACAAGAGACATATAATTTGGAAAACTGTATCGTCCGGTACACCACAGATTTTGTTCGGAAGACAGAAGCGCGGAGTGAAAGAGTGCACGGTACGAACAGAAGCTACTGTCAATGATGAAACCATCATTCGTCTCATAAACGATGCATCCACAGCAGGGAAAGTAACACATCTTTACATTGGCAACGCGACATTGTGGAACCGCGTCGCTATGCTGTGGAGAAATGAACGCATTGGCCTCGATAGAGGGTTTGTCCGATGCACTCGACTTGGGGAACGCGTCAATGACAAGTCTAGACAAAAGGAACTCACTACGGCATATCACCAAGGTAAAACAAATCACCGAGGTGAAGCAGAGACCCTAGCAGCGTTAAAACGATCTTATGTCTGGGAATCCATGCGCCAAACTGTCCATCAAGTCATCAGTCATTGTAAGGTGTGTCAACAGGTTAAATATCAACGCCGACCAGAACATACGAGACAAGAGGTCACACCAACGTCTGACAAACCCCTACTAACAATCCAGATGGACACCTTTACTTGGAACGGACAAAAATGGGTAACGATTGTTGATTGCTTCAGCAAGGTCGCCATGGCGGTTCCAGCGGAACGGAAATCAGCAGAGCTAATCCGAATGGCTCTACTCCAGTGGGCACAAGTATACGGCGCCCCTACGACCATCATCACTGATTGTGGTCGCGAGTTTGACAATCGCCTTCTTAGAGAGTTGTTAGCATCATGGGACACGAAATTACACCTCACTACTCCAGGACACCCTCAAGGCCGCGGAGTAGTCGAACGCCTACACGGCACCCTCACAGAGCATCTTCGCATCTTAGCAACCAGCAAAACACTCAATGATCGAGACAGCATGGCACGAGCTATATTAGCCTACAATCACTCGGTCCACGCAGCCACAGGCTTTGCACCTCTTGAAATCCTTTTCGGCATGGGATGCTTACGTCGAGCAGTCCCACAGTCCAGTGAAGACCACGAACTAAATAATGCCATTCGCGACATACACAAAATTCAGAAAAGAACGAGGGAAGAAGCGAAACGTCGGCTTGAAGAGGAAAAGAGGAAGAGAGTAACACGCACAAACAACCAATTACGAGATATAGCCCACCCGCTGCGTATTGGTGAGATCGTCTATAGACGTATCCCTTCAAATCGGAAGAAGATGCCATTTCTGTATGATGGACCATACAGAGTCGTAACTATACGAGAACACAACGTAGTCACCTTGGAGGATGTAGAAGACCCAGGACGGAGAAGATCCTGTCACGTCGAGCAGCTCAAGAGGCCGCTCTTATCGGAAGAAACAACTCCACGTAACCCGGCAGAAGAACCAGGAATCTCTTGACCAAATCAATCAGTGGCAGTGAACTAATTCAGTCTAATTATTAGTGTTAGATTTCTAAGTTATGATTTTCTTTATTTTAGTTTTGGCAGACAATAGAAGCCCTATTTCTGTAAGTGATCATTTTATTTATCTTTATAAAGCATATTGAATTTGTAAGTCATGTTTCTGTTTTTGTTTTGTTAACATAGCAAAATCTTTAGTGCGTAAATATTCTATGTATATCGGTTAGCAATTCTATTTTCTTTGTGTCTTTTCCCTTTCTTTGTTTTTTCTATTTTTTTTTATTTTATTATTGTAACCTGTACCTCCTATTAGTGTTTTTGTAGTTCCTGGCTTGCCAGGAACTGAGGAGGGGCTGTTAGGAGGATATCAGACCTCCGGGATGTAAACAGTCTAGACAGGTATAAAAGGAACCGTGTCAGGAAATAAAGGCAGTTGCTTATCAGACTTCAAGGTGTACTCTATATATTCCTTTTTAAAAACCTAGTTTAGTGCAGTAAACTCTTATCTTATATATATATATATATATATATGTGTGTGTGTATATATATATATATATATATATATATATATATATATATATATATATATGGAGGGCTCAGAGCTAGTGTTGTAAAAGAGCGCGCCTTTAAGGCTAGAAGGCGCGGCTCCTAAAAGTTCGAGCTCTCAGAGCTTGGCCAGGGCTCGATAGAAGCCGCGAGCCTTGAAGGCTCGGCTTGATAGAAGGCGCGAGCCTTGAAAGCTCGCCTAGGGAGAAGGCGCATGCTTTGAAGCCTTTTACTTTTCATTTCCAAAATGGCGGATAGCGGGCAAACAGCTATTTCATGAAATATACTTTAGTAGATTCGTCCTAAATTCTTTCCGCCACATTGAAATTATTCCCTGGCAATTAAATTTACGATTCCATTGATAAACTAATTATATGGATCACTAATTGGGTAAAAATAGTAACTTTTCCTAAAAAAATAAACTCTTCTGTGAGACAGTGATGGCAACACTGTCATACTCGTTCACAATTGCCATTCTCAACTTTCAAAATATTACCGTTTGTAAGTAGTGTGAAAAAATAGTATTACATTAAAATAAAAAGTCATCGTAATACATACATAAATTGTCTCTGAAAAACCATTAGTATCTAATCCACACACATCAACAAAATTAAAACCAAAATGTTTTATATCTCGTCTAAATAATACAAGTCCGTATTTTTCGTGAACATTTGAATCTATAAGAATATAGAATTTAAGAAATCAACTGAATGAGTCACTTTATTTAGATTAATAATTAATTTAATAAACTAAACTTTATCAAATTTTATTAAACTACAACTGAAGCAAAATAATAATTATCAGAGATAACAGCTAAATTACCTCCCTTTGTAAATAAAGATGCCGCTAAAAATTTATATTTATTATTGTGAAATAGATGGTGAGGAATGTCACAAAAAATCGAAATGAATAAAATGTAATGATTATAGAGTAAGTAATTATTGTAGTAATTATTGCACTTGAAAGGGGTTGACTATAACCGTGCTTGCCGAAGCTCTACCTTCCCAGGGCTCCAAGGCCGAGCCTTCAAGGCTCGAGGGAGAACCTTGCCGAACCTTCAGGGCTTGATAAGTTTAGGATGGAGCCTCACTCCCGAGTCTTCATGGAGCCCTCAGAGCTCGGACTGTACAGGCTTCTCATTTTTTTCTCAGAGCATAAATAAGCCAAGACGAAGGCTATACATAAGTAATATCACTGTTTAAGTTAATATTTTTAAGACTTATACTGGTCAATAGGATTTCTACAACTTATCTGCAATTAAAATGCGCAATACTCATTTTATGAAGACTGTATAACATGGACTTGGTCTAGTTGTGCTCTGAACCCTCCATATATGTATTTTTATTTAATTTTAGTTTATCGCCCCTGTGGAGATTTGTCATCGGTTACTATGCCTCTTTCTCTCTGCAGTCAGAAGAAACGTGATAAAAACAGCATAAAATGTCCTGAACGATTTTGTAAAATGAACAATAGTACTATTGGTCTACAATATCTCTATTCAGCATGAACTAATCAATTGATGTATAGAAAGATACAAAAGCCCGAATAGGTGTTGGAAATAACTCTCTGCTGTGGTTGGAAGCTGCTCTCGGTGGTAGATCAGGTGACAATAGTGGGCGTGTATTACTGGTTTGTTTCAGTAGAAAATACAGCCACCATTTCGACTCAATGGCATAATATTTCCACGGACGAAGGCTCACAAATAGTCCTGTTCCGCATTGAAGAATTTACGCCATTTTCACGGCTGTCTATTCATGGGGCCCTTGACTGTCAAATAAAACCTGTTTTAAATGTTGTTCAAGGGTGGAAACCATTTGTATTCATCAAGGGCTTGAATGCTGGCCCTCTATGTGCTAAATACTCTCATAGTTACCTCATGTTTAGTTATTGGATTTTAAATAACAATTTGCCTTTCACTTTGAGCATAACATAGCTTTAGAATTAATCGGGGATATCTATTTATTTATTTGAAGCATATTTTTATAACTAGTGAACGGAGGTTCATGTAAAATAATATTAAAAATATCTACATAAACATTTAACTATACATAATTTAATATGCAATAAAAAATTGAAAATATGTTGTAAATAATACCTAAAATATTGAAAATTAAAGCATAAATAATTAGTAAGAACTTTATTATAAATAGAAAGAACAAAAGTTGAAAATATATAGAACAAATTGATTAAAACTCTATGACATATGGAAAAATAAAGCATAAATAAAAATTAGGAACTCATTTTAAAAAGGGAGTTTCTACAGATGAACATTATTTTGTAAAAAATTTTTTAAATTCGTCTGCTCCAAGACCATTAGCGCCGGAGAAGCATGGCTGCCAGCCACCTTTGCTTCTTGCAATTAGAAAAGACACCCACCCCCCGAAATTATTTATTTGGTGAGAACATTTCATGTAAAAAAAGCCAGTAGCAACGAAAATTGTCTTCTACATTTATCCTGGTCTACTAGGTGTCCAGAGAACCTTAATACCCACCATTTTACACTAAAACATTTAAAAATTTCCCTACACCCCAGCTGCTCTCTGAAATTATTTTCTATATACGCTAGTGACGTGTGTAATTATATCTTTTCTTCTAAAACTTCCTTAACTCCGAACCATTTTAATATCCTAGTTAACCAAAAATTTAATATCCTAGTTTGTATTAAATGCCAAACATTTAGAATATGTTTCAAATGAATCCACCTTTTCCAAGTACCCGAATTGAAAATCAGTTAGAAAAACTTGTTTTATTCACTTTTCTCAAAGGCAGTTACAGATATAGTATGTAAATTGCTTCATTCGTTTTCCTACATTCAGGAATCTACAAGTCGTTGCCTACAAACCTATCAACGAAAATACGTAAGCATTACGACTTTCGTTTGAACAAAAATCCCTGTTTTGGCAAGTGTATTCTGTGGTTAACATACATACGTATAACAATTTTAATCATCCTGATCTTTGGGTTCTGAAGCGTGAAATTTTCGGAAAGCGGGTTTCTTCCCTATGGATAGACGGAGGAAACGTACTAAAATGAACACACTTATAAAACAAATGTATTTATTTTTAAGAATCCATTTTTTCTTTCTGTCTTAATACAGTGTCAAAAACCGTTTTAAAACATATTTTTAAAGTGTTTTGCTAAAGACTCTTTTTTTCACAAACATTCAGAAGAAATTTAAACTATTCCCGGAATCTATTGATGAATTGGTTTTTAGAAAATATTAAATGAAAGAAGCTTGGTCAAAATCATACTAAAATAATAATGCAATATGAGGAAAAGTTTGTAGACTTTCCAAGAATAGACTCGGTGACCCGAGAGAATTATTTTGGAGTTTTTAAATCATCATGTTTTTGTTTTAATTTTACTGACACGGGTGAAAAAAACAGTCTGACCCCGGCCATTCATAATATCACTCGTAATTATGCACTTCCATATGAGGAATTACATATGCGCATCCACGTATACAAATATTCAAATATAATGAATATACTATTCTACCTATTTACAAATAGTCAAATACGCTAACAAAAATTATAAAGTAACAAATTAACAGATTTTAACTTCTTAGTTTTGTATTGCGATATTTTTTTATAAGTTTGTGTTTAATTTTCACTGTGTTGTGTACAACACAACTTGATGATACTACCATCTCACACGACACAATGAAAATTGAAACTTCACATTAATACTGTACTACCATCATGGTAGTACAGTATTAATGTGAAGTTTTAACTTTTTTTTTTTTTTTTTTTTTTTTCTGTGTACAATCTTTGAGTTTGTGTGAAGTGTTCGAGGAGCGTACCGATGTGTGGGGTACATTCAGTTCTTTTATCTTAACCAATTTATCACAAATCATTGCTTTATTAATTAATTATTTATAAATGAGAAGCATAACATTAATTTTAGGAAGGGTTTATTGTTTAAAACTGATAAATAAAAAATGAAAACAAATTTCATCGTTAACACAAACTTTCTCGAAAATAAATTTGATTAAATAATAAATCCAGTAATGAGTTTTCGTAGCGGCGTAATAGAAAGTCGACAAAACAAAAAAGAAACAAAGAGAAAGGAGGAAAATGAAAAAGGCGAGAGTACAATGGGGGGGAAGGGAAGTGACGTAATTTTCCTTTATGTGACATCATACCCTCCTCCTACCGGCGCAGAGACAACAAAGAGCCATATAAAAGTTGCTTTATACAAAACAACCCCTAAAACAAACCCTACCATAGGAAGATATTGTTCTTTCAGCATTCAATCGCTCTGACCAACTTTCGGATTGTTCTCCCCGGCCTGAGAGGAAGCCAATTTTCGTCACGCAGAAAATATTTTACACACTTTCGAATCAATGTAGTTATGTCCGACTTTGTGAGAAATTTAACCCTCGACACGCAAATTTTGTACGTTATAAGTAACATGCGTCTGTGAGACGTGTGCATGGTGTTTTTGATACAAATATTTTGAAAAAAAAAACTGTTTATAAATAAGTTATAGTTTATTAAAATAATTTAAAAAAATAATTGTCATCGCTACGGCTTAAAATCAGGTGTAAAAAAAAAACCACAAATTCATCGCTCTAGAAGCTCAAGAATTGCATACTTTTGTTGAACACTCCAGCCATAATGGATTCAAAATTTAATGCATCTGTAAGCTGCTTGTGTTCTTTTTGAGTATGGACTTTAGCGGCGGGTTTTCTATTTGGGAAAATAATCACGAATTTCCTGAAGCCCACCAGTTTTTTCTTCGGATTCCCTAAGCCCAAGAATATCTCATCCCATTTTCCTCACATCATCTTGGATGTTCAACAATTATCAAACGACATCACCTTTTTTTTATTATCAAACTGTTTATTACTGAATTTATGTAATCATATTTTGTCATTGCTTGCGTAGAATGCCAGAATTTACAAGCCTGACCGCTATCATATAGTAAAATATTGCCAGCGTCCACCGTCTCGATCTTCTGTTACGTGAATAATTGGATACGATTTTATCTAAATTTTAAATGCATGATTTTGTTGAGTTATAAAAATGCCGGTTTATTGTTCGAAAGATCAGTGAATTTTGAGCTGCGTTCCTCGATAATGCTTTTTTATTATGCAAACAAACGAAAGCGTAATTTTTTTTTTTTTTTATGCTTGGACATTTTAGAATTTTAGGCGGAATTCCCCCTTTTTTTTCTTATAGTGCCCATGATTCAAATTATGTTCATCTATTCGTTTACTATTTCAAGTGATGAAAACCCATTGTCAACAGTAACATTGGAAATGAAATGTCGAATTGGTTTCGGAATAAGATATAAATAGAGATGAAAAATAATTAAATTTTGTTTTAAATGGTTATTGTTGGTTTGCCGCGTACCTCAATTGTAGTAAATAAATCTAAAGTGAGCATTCACTGGCAGTTTAATATTACAAATGGTTCTAAACACCACAATACGGGAAAATACTATACCTAGGCGTCTCTCAGACGTATGTTACCAGTTGAGGGTTAATAATGCCTCAATGGATCCTACTTTCAAGAAAAATAGCCCGAGCATCCGAACGTCTTCATTAGCCGCAACGACACAAGCCGCACAACAGAATCATGTTATAAGATGGTGACAATATTTTTCACTATGTGTTTAATATGGAAGAAAATCAAATATTATTAATTCCACACCATTTATCAACATCAGGTCTAGACGTGGCATTACCTGCTGAATGTTCCCTAGGGTTAAGGGTGTAATTTGTATTTTAATTACTCCTGAAGAGGTGTCAGGGAGACGTAAAACATGTAGAGCGAAATAATTTGTTGTTGATGAATGGTGTGTAGTTTATAAAATTTGACCTTCTGCCACATTAAATACACAACAACAGAATGTAATTATTAGAGCCCGGAAGATAGGCATTTATTTTTGGTTAAAATAGGCCGGCAAAAAGGCACTTGAAATACTGAAAATAGGCAGTATTGTAATTAAAATAGGCATTTATTAGGTGTGAAGGCAAAGAGGAATCTCACTCATTATCAATGAAAATATGTATTTTAAATACTCATTCATTTCTTTATTATCAATTTATCACAGAATTAGTGTACTTACTCTTACTTTCCCTTCTTACAAGCAACAACAAAATGCTTTTTCAAAGTATCAACTCTCATATACCTTCTTTTTTATTATGGAAAAACTTCCTCTGCATTATCTTATCATTTCTAAATCCGGAATACCAGGTAACTACACCATTGTCACAGCAAAAGGGGTGTGAGGAAGGAGACGTACTTCTCTCATCCTCTCTCTTTCCTGCTATGTGCAAAAAGTATTTTGTAATATCTTGATGTATGTTAAAGAGCAAGTCGCCAAAAGTTGCGAAACTCTTAATAAATAAATATCAATATATCTTTCCTGCTAATCATTATGCCTGTGCATTCCTTCTACCAAGGAAGGTTCTGTTATTTACAAAGGGTCAATCCACAGGTTGGGAAAATAAGCTTTCGAATTGATATTTGTGACGGCAAAATGTAATTTAATTTGTGAAACCTTTTTTGTTTTCGACGAACTGAAATTCGTTATGTGCTTTTTAAAATGTTCAAATCGCAGAAAAAAATTGCATAACGAACAAAAAAGGCAATAAAAGGCTTTAAATCTTAAAATAGCCAAAATAGGCAAAATAAAAATTGTCTCTACACTTCCTAAATGCACGGAAACATATTTATTTCTATCTGATTCTTCAATATATCCATTCAGATAAAAAAGGAATTTTGCCTAACTTCCGGGCTCTAGTAATTATTAACGTTTTTTCGGGTTAAAAGGAAATATTTGTTTAAATAGCTCTGCTTTAAGTAATTGAGCAAGATATATTTATTGAATTCGTTCCTTAGCTCTTGAGTTCTTGTTAACCCGAATTTTTATGTAGTAGTGTTTACACATATGTAAAAACTGGTTTACACTTTACTCATACAAAATGAACCACACAAATAGAGCATACATATTTATATATATATATATATATATATATATATATATATATATATATATATATATATATTATTTATTTGTTGTATAAAAGGTTTCCCCATTGCCTTATATAATGTTTTTTAGTCCTATGTTAATAATATATTCATAGACACAGACAGATAAACATATATTCTATTTACATAATTGAATAATAATTCTATGAGAAATAATAAAATTTAACTAAAAATAAATGAAAATAAATACATTTCTCAGGCATTAAATTTGTACAAAATTCGCATACTCAATATGTAATAAAATTATTATTATTATTATATCAATCATAAATTAATGGCGCTCTCAATTTTAAGGAGTTTTTATGGACTTATAAATTTGTATGTATTCAATTTTTGACGCACTGTTTAAGACTTCAAGTAATTGAGAATTATCGGTGGGTTGGTTGTAAGGAATTGGTTTCGAATGGGGGAGTAAATAGGACAATGGAAAATGTATTCATACGCGTTACTGTTAAAAAGGGTGCAGATTTCTTTCGGGTTATTAGAATAGTGGATATTTTTAAAGGAAAATTTAATATTGAAGTTGCTTGCAGTTCTTAACTGAGGTATGGTTATTGCAATAACAAAAGGCAGCCCCATGGTGACAAATTCATGAGGTAGGCCAGGGGATAATGAAAGAAATTTGTAAAATGGGCTGTAGTTGGAATTACTAATTTTTTCTAGATCACTACTAAGTAATTTTGCTTTATGGACTTCCAAAATAATATTAATCCGTCTAAATATTTATATATGGTATATAAACATAAATAAATAGAGTATGAAATGTATCTTTCTGAAAAGGATAAAAAATATGCAATTATAACTAACGTATAAAATATAGCTTCATAAATACATTATGGGGTCTCTTCGTGGTTTAGTGGCTAACGCCTTCGATTCTGTAGGAGGAGATGCAGGTTCCAGTCCCACTGGAAGCAGAGATTTTTCTCATTTGAGGGCTCCTTAATAAAGTCCTCTGCTCCACCATGGATGTAAGCAATATCAGAATATTGCAAAAAATATACATATTTATATAATGTATAAAATGTACATTTATGAATAGAGTCTGAAATATTGTCATATAAAAGGATACTAAATGGTCTTATGAAAATGTCGTATACATCTACTATATATTTGTCAAATACCACTCACTCACTCACTCACTCACTCACTCACTCACTCACTCACTCACTGACCTATCATCGCCCAGCCCAAACCACTCGACAGAAAAATTTTACATGGACACTCTCTTTAGCATGTAGACACTCACTAAGAAAGGATTTTTTGATATTCAATTTTTTAAGTATTTTTAGAGGGGTTTGAAGTTTTATTTGATTAGAGCATGCAAGCCTAGGCAGCATGCGTTGCTAGGACTGCTGTATCTATTTCATAGTATTATTTTTAATTGAAGTTAATTTCAACTAAGGCGTCTGCACTTACCACTACCAAAGGTCGTGGGTTCAATTCCCACTACGGGGTGGTGGCTTTTCTTTAGAAAAATGAAAGGCATCTGCCCTATCCTGTCTAGAAATGGGTGGTAACCTATAGATAACCCGTCCCAAAATTCTTAGTCAACGATAATGGACGATAATTTAAATAAATAATTTCAAATATGATGGCAGATCTTGAATTACTAGAAATAGACTTTTATTTTGTCCCTCATAGAGTTTACGCTATACCTGGTGATGATCCATCCGAGGTAATAACATCTCGAACCCTTGCACAGCCTACTCACATATCAGCATCTCCAGTCAGAGCACTTCTAGATAATGCTCGCAAATGTCCAAATGACATCTTGGAAACATAAATTTTTAATTTTAACGTCCATTTATTATTGACAACGAATTTCTACCGGTTCTGGTTAAACTGCTATTACTGGTAACCTATAGATAACGGATTATCTCTAGATTATCAGTTTGTTGACACTGGTCCGTAGCACCCCTGTGTCAAGACACATTATACTTTGATTAGTTACCAATTGATAAATAACTTATAGTATGACGGGAACTGTGCTATAATAAACTGCACAAAATTATGTAGCAGCGTTAATTTTATTGATACATTATTTAATGCAATAAGATAACTACTTATCTACCGTGACGAAGGACGGGTATTCAGCTAGTTGTATCATATATTATGTATACATTTTCTAAATTATGAAATAAAATATCAATGAATTATACAAATCGTAATGTAATATATCAATACAAAAAAAAAAGAAGAAAAAAAGGAGTTTATCAAAGATAGAGCTATTTATGTATTTAAAATCTCGTTATCTTCAGTCAGTAAGTCTGCCTTTAAGATTGCGAAGATTGATATTATCTTTGTTCTGTTTAGTGTTTAATCTCTCTTCTCATATCCCTGAGTTCAAAGCCTAAATCTCGAGCTGAAACGTCCACAAAAATATAACAGATTTTTATCATTATGGTTGACTGAACCCCAAAAATATCTTCATAAATGGTAGAAGATTTCGCCAACTTATTCGTGTTCCTTTTGACTCCTGCGCCCCTCCTCTATTTTAGTGCCGAAAAATATTTATTCTATGATAGTTAGTTAGATTATCCGACAATACATTCCTTAACTTCACATTCCTTCTATATTTATTACCAGACTAATCCGACGAATAGCGGCATTCGTCCTGATACAAAGCCACCAATAACCCTACGTCTGTTATCTCTGAAATAGTGTTAGGGGAACATTGTGAGAAATACTGGAGATATTGTTATAATAAGAGAAACGGCGTGGGGCACCGAGATCGGGTTGGCAGCTTTATTGGAGTGCGTGCTAGCCCTTGGCGAAATAAATCAACTTTATCACGAAATACAGTAAGAGCACTAGCAGCAGCCCGCTTCTGTATGTTTATACTTAGACAAACACTTATTCTTATTTATAAACTTATTTCCTAACGTTAACGTTTTTATCCATTGGCCCGAAGAAGAACTACATCTAACACTGATGATAACTTTCTGAAATTTGGCCTTCCTAAAATAAATTCAGAAACAATGATAGAATGTTATTCACAGTAGTGAATATTTTCTTGGTACGACGTTTTTGAAGATGGGAAAAGCTATGCCAGTTGTGATTTCATTATCAACAGGTGTTAAATAATCATTATTGTCCTATTTCATTAGTGTTCCAAAAATAAACAATTAAAATTACAAAAAATCTAAAGGTTTGATAATATTCAGTTCCTTAGACATTCTCATGACGTAGTTCCTGCGAGTCCAACTCTTCTTCAATAACTTTAGCCACCAGGAAAATTTGTGAACCACAAAGCAGCCAATTTTGGTTGTCTAAAGTGATAAAATAAATCAATAGGTTCGTTAATAAAACAATTAACAACAGTTAAAAAAAGAAAAATTACGAATTTGCAATAAATAAAAAGAAATGAAATAATATCGCCTTCTGTTTCTTTATTACACATCAGTTCGCAACGCGAATATTTCGCAATCCCTCCTGTCGCAAATGTAATAAACATCAAATTACATACTCGAGCATTGTATTTCAAACAGTTCCATATTTAATTTTCATACAATTCAAAATCACTTCTACTCCTTTACAGCAAATACAAAAGGAATGTATGCCAATTAAATACTTCTTCAAATCTTCAATGATACAATAAATTAGCATGAAACATTTCTAACTCGTAGGAACTGCGTCATCTTATAGTGTTTTCGTGTAAAGCTTTTCCTGGGAATGCTCACAATAAAACATAAAATCCAGACGACGAGAACATTTAGACATACCTGTGGACCTGCACAATCTTACAAGAGATAACAGCCAACATATTGAAAAATAATTAAACATTGTAAAAACATTAATATATACACAATTTTTTTTGCCTTTATTTTTATCGGCTAACGTTTTAGCACTTTCCTCCGAAGGAAAGTAGCTATTGAGGTTGGACTCATGACGGAATTTTTGAAAAATTTCTTCAAATCTTTATCGATCCTACCTAGTAGACACCGAAAATGACCCCCGTTAAAATTTATATATATCTATATATATATATATATATATATATATATATATATATATGCATATATATATATATATATATATATATATATGTCTGTTAACACGATAGCGACCAGAGTTTTTGTTTTTTCGTCACGAAACTTGGTATATAGCATTCGATTAGCAAACGATTGTCCTGGAGAGTTGACTGCATATCCTAAACCAGATAGGAAGAAGCCGTAAAGCGAAATTCATTGCGGAATGTCAGAAATAGGAAGCAACTCTAAGCCCCGAAGGGCTTTAATACTATCGCCTTTGTTAGGGAAATGCCAATCTTTACCTTTAGGATATCCCAAGACGAGAACGGACTCCCAAGCCTTCTACTTTACGGCAAGCTTTCCTTTCCGAAGCGGTAAAGTCTCGTGACGTTCGCTTTGAGAAAATCATCTCCCGATTCGCCAAGGGAAAAGGACATCCAGGGTTTTACCTTTAGCTCAAAGAGCGGGATTAGCTTTCAAGAAGCCCAGCTTCTTATATCCTTTTCCTCAGATTGAAGATTTTTTTTTCTTTTAAGATATATTTTTTTAATTAGTATTTGCTTCTCAAAGTAAAATTATTTCTTTTTAAGTTTCCTTCTATGGAATTATCATGCGACTGATGTAATTTACTATTAGCATTTGAAAGATAATTAAAAAAAAATCATTATTAAGAAACAGTCTCTTTTTTTAGAATAAGATACTCTGTAAATTATAATATTATTATAATTAATTATATAATATATTATAATTATAAATTATAATTCTTTAATATTATTATTTGCTTTTGGAGTAATTATTTATATTGTACCAGGGCTCATTAAAAGTAATCATGAATCATATTATTCCAAACTTTCCTTTGGCCTTTGCTACTATTGTCTGTTAAATACAGTATACTGATTGTCAAACAAATAAGAGTGGGCCGAAAGATCAGTGTTGGGCAAAAATTATTCAGAATGATGAATAAAGATTAATGAATAAATATATTATTTTATTCATGAATGAAGAATAATTACTTTTATTCATTATTAGTTATTCTGTGAATGAAGTTTATGTTTTATTCACAAATTATTCGAATGATCAATCAGAATAAACATATTTTAGTGAATAATGATAGATTTATTATGATGTTGGCAGCCGGAAATATGTATATATATGTGTGTCTTTAAGTAGGATTAATCAGTAGACGAAGTAGAAATAAATAATAACGAATGATGAATAATGAATGATGAATTACGAATAATGAATGACGAATAATTCATGATGTTCCTTGTGAATAAGATAATTCAGTGAATTATTCATCATTCACTAAATATTTATTTGAATAATCATTCGAATAATACCTTATTCGAATAATGCCCAACACTGCTAAAGATGTCTTTTCCGATCCAGTCCTGCGAGTAGTTCTGCTTTCTGTTATGTGGAGTTCATTGCTTCTTCTGTTATGTTGTTCTGCTATTATTCAGAATATATGTATGTATATATGTGTATATATATATATATATATATATATATATATATATTTATATATATCTTCTGAATAATTATATTGATGGTCATTATATATATTAGTTGGAGGTTAAATAAAGATTTGGACAAATTAATAATAACATCGTTCATTATTTATATTTATTATTAATTCTAAAGCAGGGCGAGGTTAGCTCATTTGTAGAGCACTGGAGCTGGAAGAACTGAGTTGAAATCCCGAAAAGCACTAAAAAAAAATTTATCTTCTAGTGCCTTCGTTCATGGGTTGGATTCGGCCTTCGTGGTCGTCCCCAGGCCAACCCAGCCTTTACTTAATTTATTAATGGGTTCCTTGGTGCTAATGACCCTAGCAGTCGACGAAGCAAAGGGGAAATCAGGCGGCCGGAGCATAGTTCTGACCACACTATCTCCCTTGTATGGCCATGAATCAGATACCTGTATTTCCCAGGGCCTGTTATGGGACTGCTTTTTTTTTTTTTTTTTCTTTTTTTTTTTTTTTTTCTTTTTTTAAATTCTGATAATGTTTTCCCTCAAAGTACTGCTCAAATATGCTTTAAAATGAAGAATAAATTAATTTAGAGACAAGTACAATATTTTTATTTAGGTCTCGGGGAAAACTGAAGGAGTTAGTTAACACGAACAACACTTTCTTACATACAACCTACTAGAAAATAAAGAAAAAAAAATATCATTTGACTACATTTGCATATTAAAAGAGGAAGTGTTGAAATTAGCAGCCCTACTTAGAGATTAATAACTGAAGAAGAAGAAGGGGAAAACTCAGGGCTTATGGAGATAGTTAAGTAGTCATTAAATATTCCAAGTTGGAAAAAAGGGTTATGGCCTCTGGAGTCCGAGGGTAGGGACTAAGTTTCGCTCCTTAACTGCTAAAATGTAAAATGTTGTTAGCTAAGGTTGAAGGCTTCAAATGCATCATATATTCATGTAGGCTGTAACCTGAGAAAGCCTCTCCTACTTTACAACGGCTTTTTTTTTTTTCTGTAGTATTAATTAATTTGATCCTGTCAGCATATTTAAAACAGTAAAATACTGTAGTATCATGTCAGAATACCGTAGCATAAGATTCGTTCGTGGGATAGCTGCTCCATCCTTGCAAGGCAGAATTTCAGTGAAATGTATAATTTTCGATCAAAATTTGTATAAATAAATAATGTAATATAATTTCTCCACGCTGTACCGTCATTTGGGGTGAGTTCGGATACATTTTCGAGGTTTTCTCGTAATTACAAAAGACAGAATTTTTGTAAAAATCTGTAAGGGGTAATGTATGAACCCTTAACATTCGAATCATGAAATATGATGTTTTTCGGAAGGCGCTCCTTTAATGGCTGATTCCTTTTCAAAAAGCCGTCAAACCATTCCAGTCTGGGCTTGCCTTAAAATCCTGCGATTTTTTTCCTGACTTATCCAAATGTGTTTTTACGATTTGGCGAACATCTTAATCGAGTTAATGGAAAGTCCCATTCAGCTGCAGTTAAAATCTCTTTGATATTCTTTTTTTTCTTCTTGACTGAATTTTGTTTAGCCACCACTTTTTTTTGGCGTGGTTTCCTCTAACTTTATCATTTAAAGTCGATGTAAGTGTTTTGTTGTACAACAAAATACCTAAATCGATCTGCTGCCTCTCTCACAGTCTTCTTCTTGGTTTTGACATCGTCAATCACATTTTTCAAAGCCTCTTTGGATTAAATACTGTTTTCCTTTAAGCCAAGAGGACGCGGGTATAATTGATGCATGTCCGAACTCACCCCACGGTATTCGAGTTTTTTTACTTAAACGAGAAATAAAAGCTTTTGAACCCAAAAAAATAGTATATTTATTTATGTATCATTATACAACATATAAACCTACTATAAAATATGAAAAAATAGGTTTTAATTACTTACACACACGTTTCTTTCTAGCATTTTGAAAATCATGGAAATTACAAATAACATTAAAATATTCGTTACTCACTTCAAAATGTTCTCACGGCGATTTCGGCTTAACTACATGGGAAAAATGTAATATCGATCATATTTCTCAAGCCAATTATGTCCCTAATGAAAAAACTTGCTCCCGGTCAGGTGATTTCCTGCGCCACGCACTACGGTCCGAACTCACTCCAATCGACGGTACCTCTGAAAACTGACTAAAATCCTTAACGATTACAAATATATATATATATATATATATATATATATATATATATATATATATACATATATTATATTTTCCTTTTTAATAACCAACTGAATAATTTATTTAAAAAAAAATTAAGTTTTCACAGAATATCAAAAGCACCAATAATATTACTGGAGTTTTTCATTCCTTCCTTTTCCCCTCTACAAGAATAAAACAGAATGAAAACATGAAAATACCTTTTTTATTAGAGTATTTCACAAGCATTTGAAAGGTTTCGAGTTTTATTATTTATTTTTTTTTCTTTTAAATTATAAAATGTTTTCACCAATAAAAATAAACATGTTCCGTAGCAATGAAGGTTTTTTTCCTTTTATATGAGATACTTTTATAAATTTAATATCACCATATCTTTTATGTATACTTTTTTCATCATATTCTTTTTCTTTTCATAAAAAATATGGTTTTTACAATTAATAATGAAAATATTGGGGTTTTAATACACTTGAACTTCGATTGGTCGATCTAAGCCTTAGCATAAGTTGCTTTATCAAAGATAAAATCTTGATTTAACCGTTTATCACTTATCTTGCAGGTTTTTAAATACTTTTAGTAGTAATATAAGTTTTTCAGTTTGTATTATCATCGAAAATGAGAAAAAGTTTGGAATATTTTATGTTTTCCATATCTTGAGCCTTAAGAAACAAAGAATATGGAGAAACAAGGAAGTGGGTTCTGTACCTCCAAATAATAATTTTGAAACGCGCCAACATGATGGAACATCTGTGGTCAAGTTTTTTACTATATTCCAACATGAAATTCGTTCCCTTAATTATACCGATCCAAATGTTTTCTATTCAACTCTATCCCATTAGTAGATTGTTAATGTTAGATAATGAGTTTTGCGCTGAGCAAAAACATTGCATATGGTCGCATTTAGAGTTAGAGTTTTAAGCATGACCTATGCCGGTGGTGGTGGCGCTATCACCCCAATCAAGGCATAAATGGCCCATGTGGCTGACATGCTTTGGAAGACAAATAATCCGTAATTTTCAATGTTATTTATATGTTTGTACGTAACGCACATTTATATGTTTGCACGTAAAGCACATTTGTATGTTTGTTTCTATTGGGAGATTCAAACACACTCCCACTCAGTATGGGATTGAATCCTTTCATTCGCCCAGTTTTTTTTTTAACGGCGCATCGACAAATCGGGGCCATTAGCGCCCACATCCAGGGTGCAGCGAGGAATTTTATCAACGAGCCCTCAGATGAGAAAATTCCTGCCGCCGGTGGGCATCGAACCCACCATCTCCCGCTTATGAATCTAAGGCGCTAGCCACTAGACCACGGGAGACCCCAGGTATCTTCCTCAAATTTACTACCATCATTCTCAAACACTTTAGACAATCTAATTAGATTAATTACACAAATTATATGTGAGATACTTCATGTAAAGGAATATAAAACCAAATGCGTGATTTGTGCTTTTGAATCATAAATTATCTTTATGTTTTTTTCCTAATTCAAGCATCGAGGGTTCGATTTCATTTGGTGGAATAGCCAAGATGCACTCACAGACACCAGCCTCTCCAACATACCTCAACTACTTACAGCCTCTGGCTACCTCCAAGCTCTTACTTTTAATTTTTCAGGGTTTCTACTGAGGAGTATGTTCGGTATTGGTTCAGCTATCTCCAGCTGTTGGTTTTATAACGTGACATTTTGCAGATATCCCATTCTTCATTGTTAGACAGTGCCTAGTCCAATTTTTTGATTCTGGACGAAAATTAAGTTACTGACGGCGTATTTTATAATTTGTATTTTGCAGCTCTATATTAAACTATATTATTATTTTATATATGATATAACGCAATAAATTTAAAGTTATAAAAATATTGACATCCGTCCGACGAAGCAAAATCTTACGTTAAAAAAAACCGCTGGCGATAGTACCAATGCAAGGGCAAAATATATCAAATTAACAAGTAAATGTGAATCATTGCTGTACTGCTTTATTGAATCCCTCCCATAGACTTAAATAAGAAAAAGTGATATCTATCTATATATATATATATATATATATATATATATATATATATATATATATATGTGTGTGTATACATATATATATATATATATATATATATATATATATATATATATATATACATACATACATATAAAAATTACATTTCTGAGGTTTCAGGTAAATATTAAGTCTAATATGCGTGAAGTGTATTGTTGGGCTGACTGGAAATACATACTGATTGATTGAAAAAAAAAAACTACAAATTTCACACGAATTACACAATTTACTCAATTTTTTTATCTATATTTTTCTTTAACTCTTTAATAATTTAACAATGTTCATATTATTGCTTCCCGTCTCACCCTTGAATTGATTTATTTCTTTTGTTTGATATGAATGAGTTAAACTATTTACTTATCATAGAGCAAATCACCTTTGTAATTAAGCTGTAAATAATTAAAATGTCCCTGTGTCGTGTGTCTGAAGCGTTGGCTTTATTGCTATGCTTCGGTTCCTTTGGTAGAATTAATTTACCATGCTGCGATATTAAGCCCGGGTGTCTAATTAGCAGCGCACCCGTGCGTAAAATGGGAGATTCTGGACGAAAATTAAGTCACTTACGGCTTATTCCGTCATGTGTCTTATACGGATCTTTAATAAACTATCGTTATTATTTGTATTATTATTAACGGAAGTTATTTACGGCTACCAAGGCTACCAAAGAGTAGCCGAAACGTCCTGAGTATAGATTTTTTTACAAAAATCGTATTGAGGTTTTTTTTTTTTTAGCCGAATCCCAACTATTCCATGATTGCTTATCACCTCGACGGCTAACTATCTAATCTTCATGAGGAAGTTATATACTTTAATTTATCATTTCTTCACCGTAGCTTTATTTGTTGAGTAACCGCTTCACCAGAATCCACTTTCGGATACAAAACTTTGATCCACATCAATGCCCTCTAACTTTATGCTGTATAATTTTGCGTAGAACTAGCCTGTGGGCGGGCTCTCCCGTGGTCTAGTGGCTAGCGCGCTAGATTCATAAGCGGGAGATGATGGGTTCGATCCCCACCGGCGCCAGAAATCTCAGGGCTCGCTGAGAAAATTCCTGGCTGCTCCCAGGAAAAAAAAAAAAAATAGCTTGTGGAAAACCTCTAAGACTAGCCAAAGGTATTATTGGTCTCTAGACGAGGACGGAGAATCTATACATTTGGCAAAGAATCCAAGCGCAAAGACACTCAAAGGGTTTCTTAGATTAGAAACGGACAAAGAC
Organism: Gonocerus acuteangulatus; assembly: GCA_946811695.1. Taxonomy (NCBI): domain Eukaryota; kingdom Metazoa; phylum Arthropoda; class Insecta; order Hemiptera; family Coreidae; genus Gonocerus; species Gonocerus acuteangulatus. The sequence goes on along the minus strand of OX328124.1, from coordinate 97,303,457 downwards.
AATTTCTTGCCTACATAGAAAGAATATGACGAAAACTGTTTCTGTTTACACAGGTCATGCAAAGATGACCAAACATCTACATAACATGGGCCTGGTTACAACCTCTCTTTGCTGGATGTGTAGGATAGAGGAGGAAACACATATAATCTGTGACGCAAGGCTTATGTTCTTTGGCAGTACAGAAATTTCGGACCCCTGGGGAGATTCTGAGGTTGCTCGGAAGATCAGAGGGTTCGTCGAGGATGCAGGGATACTCTATGTGACCCAGCAGGTTATCAGGGGCACAAAAGATCTATTAGGTTAAGTTGCTTTCAACTTTGGGGGCTCTGACTGAGTCTATCGAACTATATAAAGTATAAGTTATCTATCGATGTATGTACAAGGACGGACCAAACTTTCGATAATATCTCCACTCATTGGAACAGTATTGAGTACTGAATTATTTTAAAATTTAATAACCGCTAAATACCCTCTACTGGCTGTGCCCGAGTATACTCGGTTGAATCGTTATCCGGCGTCTCTCTCCCTCTTATGTGGCTTTCAATGTATTTGTCACCACTAGATGCCGTAGGCATTTTCTTATTACACGGTTTACTGGCAATTGTGTTTTTCTGGTTCTCCTGTTATTTGTGCCCGTTAGTCACGAGTTCTTTTAGTTATTCAGTAGGTACTCTTTTTAGATGGGAGATGGATGCTGTTGGCACAGTGTTGAAAAGTATTTAGTAGTCGGAGTCAGTGCTGCCCTTTACAATATCTATATTAATGACATACCCAAAATCAAAAACACCAATTTACCCCTGTTTGCAGACGATACAGCTATATACACATCATCATACCGTTTAGATACCATAAAAAATAGACTATTATGGAGCCTAGAAAGACTGAACCGCAATTTACCAAGTGGAAAATTAAAGTAAACGCTTAAGAAACACAAGCCATAATATTTACTAAAAGAAGACCTCAAAATACACAGCCACCCGAAGTCGAAAATTTTATTATACCATGGTCAAGAAATATAAAATATCTAGGAACAATTCTAGACAAAGGATTAACCTTCACAGACCACGTTAATAAAATATGTAAAAAAGCAAACAAAACACTCTGCCAAATCTACCCTTATTTTAACAAAAAAGCTAAACAAAGCACTAAAAACAAACTACTACAATATAAAGCATGTATTAGACCAGTATTGACTTATGCTGCCCTGTTTGGAGCTACACTTCAAACACTAATTATAAAGTGATGCGCAATAAATGCATTAGAATTGCCCTAAACCTCCCCTACTACACCTGAATCAAAATACTGCACAAAAATACTAACTTACCTCTGCTTAAAACTTATATCCACAGGCTGACCTTAACATTTTTTAGAGCTTGTAAATTTAAAATTAATCCACTAATTAAAAAAATAGGTAACTATGACAAATCTAGCACTCGTAGATAAGTACAAAAAAGGACTAAAAATATCTTACAAAAATAAAGACACTAGACACCGTCCTTCCAATAACGACTAACACAGACTGGATTAAGACATAAAGGTGTACACAACAAGCTACCTACTTATTGTTATCATTAGGAAGTTTATAAGATAGCGAGAAGAATCCACGATATTTTTTCTCTCGCATTACAATCACTGTACAATAAATGTACCATATCTAAGTCCATATATCATAAATAATTTTGACGTTATGTGGTCTAACGTAACACTATATTGTAACTGAATTACAATTGTAATATTTATATTTATTGAATAAAGAAATTAAAAAAAATAAAAGTAGTCGGAGTGTAAGAGGAATGTACATTGCCCTTATTATTCACCCGGCTTTAGTCCGCCTTTGATACCAAATAAGCCCAAAATTAGCCAGCCACAGAGAGGAGAGTGTTGTTACTTTCGCCAGCTTTTGAAGTACTTTAAAAACAATTATTTGTCAACCGAAAAAATATGAAATATTTCACTTCTATATACCTAAAAAACGTAATATGTAACGATATAATACCCAAATACATTTCTTGCTAAATAAGGATCTCAAAAAATAGAAACTGTTTAATTGACTGTAAATATATTATTGCATAATTAATGTATAACTATATATATATATATATCTATGATTTCAATGTATAATTAAAAGTATATGTACCAATTGTATTGGGCGAATAGCCTTTGTTGCGAAAGCTCATAAATTAATATCATTTATAAACAACAATTATACTCTCTTTAGCATTGTAAAATGTAATTACCCCTCCAATAATACCCAAATTTCCCTATATCATTATCAAGAAAGCTCTTTTTGTCAGCGTTTTACTTCCATATAAACATCCTTCACCTAAGTGTAAAATGTTCAAATATTAAATCATATTCGAGGAAACGGCAGTATTTCGTCCCCTTTTTCACAAGACAAAGCTTTTATGTATATTATATAAAAGGCATCATAGGGAATGAGGAAACAAAGCAATATAAAGGAGTATGAAAATGGCATAATATTGAAATGACAAGGAGAATTCCTATTTCTTGTCGTCGCAAATGCTTTTCATAGAATGCCAGTAATTGTGAGAGCCAAGAGGAGGAAGGGCATAAGTATAAAAGCGAAGAGCCCTCTCATAATAAAATGGGCGTGGAAGAAACACAAAAGCTTTCACTATTTCCCATCTCACAGAGCCCTGCCTGCTAGGCCGTGACTCCTCCCTCTCAAACACACTCATTCTACTTAGCCAGCCATTCATAACTCCATATTAAATATTCAATGTGCATACAAGAAAAAATTATACCTTCCTAGAAAAATCCTAGAATTTCCCCACGAATTACCTCCTGAAAGAGCAAGTCGCACAGAGTTCTTCCTCCGACCTCACAAATTATATGGATTTCTGAAAAGCTGTTTGTTCCGCCGTTTAGCCGGCTGAATTGAGGTCGAAGTTGTTCCAAGTAATTTGGCCCAACGACATCTGCGTGTCCTTGAATGAGAAGTAGCTTTGGCTTAAGTCATTGAACTTTTACTATTGAAGAGTTGAATAGTTCCATGATATAAGGCTTACCGTGCTTCCATGTCACGAATCAACCTTATGGCAGTCCGTACAGCAATTTATATATTTTTCTCCTCTTTTTCGTGTCAACTTCATCCATAAACCAAAGCTATACAGCATAAGATTAACTTATAAGCACTAGATTCTTTCTGGAACAACGCTACCAACCCAGCTACCGTGTCGCTTTCTGTAACCTAAATTCCTCGATTATTCCAAAATTATTTTTATTTATTAGGGTCTTCCAGCGGTCTAGTTCGGAGTTGGGGGGTTCGAGTCCGACCTACTACTACACCTTGGAAGTCAGCGCTAATGAGCCAGACGTAAAAACCAGACGGTGTGACTTAAATAAAATTAAAATTATGATTTGCTCGTTTCTACGATTATTTCACTCCTACAAGTAAGTATCTGTATGAACTAATGAACCATCATTAGAATTAAAATTTGATTCCATAATTAACATAAATAGAGGTTCTAAAAAATCCTTAATATCCCAGAATGTCACTTATCACTGAGCAGATGTCTTAAAATGAGATTATACATTTTTATGTTCTGTAAGTTGGAGAATATTGTGTTCACGAACAGGCTGCTGCCTTCCAACAATTATTTCGTACCTTCTGGGTTATGTCTACTTCTGCATTCCGCAAGTAGGTGTTTCCAGTAAAGTCTCTATTGCAAACCACAATTCGTTTAGTGTGATTCCTCCTCAACTAAACCATGGGCGTATATAAGGGGGAGGGGCTGAGGGGGCTGCAGCACCCCCCCCCCCCGAAATTTTGAGTTGATCGGTAAAAATTCATAATATCCTTAAAAATAAATTAAATAAGATCATTTAGTTCCTAAAAAATATTCAATTTTGGGTGTAATAGCGTTTTAGTTGGCTAAAACTCTTCCAAGATCTAAATTGTTAGTATTCGATATACCGGAACTGGTCTTAGGCCCCCCCCCCGAAATTTTCACAGCGCCCTCCGAAATTATTTTCTATATACGCCCATGACTAGAACATTTCACGTTTCAATTCCCATAGATCACGATAACATAACACATAACGGTGGTTCAAATGTCTCTGTTCGCTCTCCCACCAGCTTAAAAATGGTCCGTTTATGATGTGGTCCAAAAATCATTCGTCTCATTTGAATGGTCAAGTTCGTTAACCAGCAGAATCCCTCCACCGGAACACGGTTTATGGAGCGAAATTCGCGTGAACAAAATCGTAACGTTTTTTGTGTTCATATAAGGTGAAGGTACTCGTTTTATAGGTTCCTTTAAGTATAAAAAAAATCCGACTCGCAGGAACTGCGTCATCTTAGCGCGGTTACATTTTGAAGAACTGGAATAGATTAGCATCACAAATCACAGGAAACTGAAAGTTGTCAACTTACACAGAAGCGGATAATTCTTAATCTGTATAAGTCAATACAATTATGTACTGAAAGCGTACTTACTCTTTGGCTACTGCTGAGAAGGCTCCATTCTAAACAACCAAAAATTCCTTGTCATTTTAAGTATCTTGTTTTACTAGCAAATTCGCTTTACTGTTATAATCAACTGTAAATATGTGCTTCATGGAGAATTAAATTTCATTCTGTCGTGGGTTAAATCTTTCTATAAAATAAGAAATAACGGTAACTTCAGTTTGAAGCTATGAGGAAGGTTATATAGATGGAGAACTCAAAACAACCTAGGTCATCATGATTAGCCACTGCCATCATGATTACTACAGCCACTCCAAACTTATTATCAATACCTTTCACCGATTCTTAGCTTATTTTACTACAATACTAATTTTACTGATAAATGCAATTTAAAACGCTTAAAACAACCAATTAAAAAGTGAGATAAAGAAAGAGAAACCCCATTTTAAAACAACAAAACAAACACTTTTTAGGTTTTAAGCGCTTATATCTCTCATTGACATTGCTCCATCAAATACTGCTTCAGAACCTTTTTTGTAGAGAATTTAGTAAGCATTCGAATGGTCACTTTCCACTTACCATGATTTCCCAACCGTTATCGAGATATTTCCGAAAAATGTATGGAGATCCGAAAACATTTCATGTCTATTAATAAAATAATTTTTTTCGCATACTACCTTATATCCAAATATAACCAAAATTTAAACAAGTTAGTTGGGACTAATTTCCAAGATGTAGAAAATATTTCAATTGAATCCCGCGATACTAAGTACTCACAAAAACATAATGACTTACAAAACCATTGATTCCACTTATCTCAGAAACGGCTAAAGATATCGCCTTCAAAATGGTTTCATTCGTTTTCTTATGTTAAGAAACCTATAAAACAAGTACCTGCAAGCATATGAACTCAAAAACGTAAGCGTTACAATTTTTTTTGCGCGAATTTCGTCCCAAACACTATCTTCTAGTGGGAGGATTCTGCTGGTTGCAACGAACTTGACCTTTCAAATTAGACGACAGATTTTTGTACCAAATTTCGTCAAAATCGGACCATTTTTGAGCTTGCTAGTGAGCGAACAGACAAGCATATATATAAATATATACATATATATATATATATATATATATATATATATATATATATATATATATACAAATTTTAGCCACCTATACTTTCGTGATCTATAGGGTCTGAAACGTGAAAGTTTTTAGTCGGCACTTCCGGATTGCGTCATGAGGTCAACCTCATAAGCGGGTTCTCCCTATGGAGATAGGAGGTAACCGCGCTAAAACAAAATTAATTTTTAAAACGATATTTTTAACCGTTTACGAGAAAAATTGATAAAACCGCATTTCCAAACTAATTTTCATTTTTCAGAATTCAGAAACGATTGGTTTAGCTGAAACCTGTTCCAGGTGTTCGAAATTCACTTTATCTAAGATATTTAAATTTTGGTTGGGTTTGGAGGTAAGGAGGTATTAGAAAAAACTAAATAAATAATAGGCATGAAAATTTTTCGGATCTTGAGATATTTTCTAAATTATCTCGACAATGCTGGTGGCATTGTGGTACATTGAATGTAACCATTCGAATGCTTACTAAATTCTCTACAGAAAAAGTTCTAATGCAATATTTGATGGGCCAATTTCAATCAGAGAAATTTACCAAGTTTTTTAATTTATTTTTTTTAAATTTCTTTTAACAGTTAAAAAAATGAGAAAACATTGGCAGTGTCTTTTGAGACTAAACGTAGAGAAGGCGTGGGAAGTCATTTCAGTTGACGATACTGTCAGTTTCATGTTGTGGCGCCTTAAATCGTCCATCCCTTAAAGATTTTATTTTTAAAGATCAAAACCTACAGATAACTGTTTATATTGTATTTTTAATGGCACAGAAACGTCATTTCTGTTTGTATGAACAGAAACGCGCTAAGATAACGCAGTTTCTGCGAGTCGGACTTTTTACAGATGCGCCCTGGACTACGGTGCGTCTACCAAATCACAGCACTGGAAGATAATATATTTCAGTTTGCGGCTATAAGTCGTCTGCTCAACCACAAGGAGAAACTCGCCTTCACTCTTTTAGCACTTTCCTCCGAAGGAAAGTAGCTATTGAGGTTGGACTCATGACGGAATTTTTGAAAAATTTCTTCAAATCTTTATCGATCCTACCTAGTAGACACCGAAAATGACCCCCGTTAAAATTTATATATATCTATATATATATATATATATATGCATATATATATATGTGTCTGTTAACACGATAGCGGCCAGAGTTTTTGTTTTTTCGTCACGAAACTTGGTATATAGCATTAAATTAGCAAACGATTGAACGAGTTCGTTAACCACCAAAGTCGGTCCACCGGAAGGGGGGGTTTACCCCGAACCCAAAACACTAATTTGACTATGTCAGCCGTAATATTTGTTATATTTCAACGAAACTTGGTATTCGTAGTGGTAATATAGAGAGAAAAGTGAGATACAAAAATGAACTAAATCGGTTCATTAGAAGGGGGGGTTTACTCCGGACCCACAATACCAATTCGCCACTACCAGCCGTGATTTTTGGTATATTTCGACGAAACTCGGTATTCGTAGTGGTAATCTACAGGTAAATATGTGTTGTAAAAATAAACTAAATCGGTTCATTAGAAGGGGGGGTTTACTCCGGACCCAAATTCCTAATATACTCATACCGGTCGTAATTTCTGCTGTATTGTAGCGAAACGGGTACCTCATGAGAAAGAAGTGTTGTAAAAATGAGCTGAATCGGTCAATCGGGAAGCGGGGGTTTAATTTGTAATATATTTCAATAGAAAAGCCCGTCAGACGTACGTTCACAAAGCCGCCGCAAGGAGCGCTTCTACCACTAGAGTGACTGTATCCTGTTCCTGCGTTAGATCAAAATACGATAATATGAGGTTTTTTGTATTTATTACGTAGTGCAATAGGTACCATGTGTAAACATAACTCTGGAAGCAAATTAATAATTGATCAGTTACTCATTACAAATTTAAAAGAGAACTATTCATGTTTTTATTTTATTTATGTAGGATATTTTAAGCAAATTGTTCTGGAAAGCAGTCTAAACTACCCAAATTCTGAGGAAAGTGTTTAGTTATGCAGCTCCTGCGTGACGGACTTTTTAGTCTTTCAGCCATGGGCGTATATAAGGGGGGGCTGAGGGGGCTGCAGCCCCTCCCGAAATTTTCATTTGATGGTAAAAATGTGTCATAATAACCTTAAAAATAAATTAAATAAGATCGCTTAGCTAATAAAAAATAGTTTATTGTAGGTAAAATAGCGTTTAGTTGCCTAAAACTATTTTAAATTCTAAATTTTTCATATTCCATTCCCCGGAAATGGTCTCAGCCCCCCCCCGAAATTTTCCCAGCCCCTCCCGAAATTATTTCCTACTAGCCGTTACCCGGCGTGCCATGCTACACCTACTTTCTGCATATAGAAAAGCCTAAATAAATTAGAAACCAAATAAGTATTATTAAAATCTAATAACACGAATCTGTAACTGTTATGAACCCGTGACCTCCCAACTGTGAGTCCTAGACGACTTTGACCTAACCTATAGCACCCCCCGTATCAAGACATACATGTATACCAAGTTTCGTAAAAATTGGTCAAAAGGTGTGGATTTGTATAAGGGGCAAACACACAGACAGACAGCTGGTAGATTTTTTTGACCTAGCCTACGGCACTCCTCAGATTAAGATCCACCTGTGTACCGAGTTTAGTCAAAATCGGACGAACGGTGTGGATTTGTATAAGGGACAAGCACACAGATAGACAGCTGGTAGATTTTTTTGACCTAGCCTAGGAGATTTCTCGTATCAAGACCTACCATTATTCCAAATTTGGTCAAAAGTGGTCAAACGGTGTAGATTTGTATAAGGAACAAACAAACAGACAAACAGAAAAACAGACAGATACGTGATTTTTATATATATAGATATACGCCCATGCTTTCAGCTTAAGGAAAATGAATATTTATATTTCTAATTGAATTCCCGTGTAATAGGAGTAGCAGGAAAGCAATCAATGGGGCTGTATTTGTGAATATGAGAAGAAGTGAGTGTATGTGGGTGGAGTCTACATTCCCAAGAAGATGGCTGTAATTTTCAATTCATGAGGTAGATGGCCAAGAGCTACCGAGAAATTCTACCTCTTCGAATCCAATTCTATACATTTGATCTTATCATTCTATTTCCAATCTTCTGACCACTTTTTTCTTTAGGAAAAATAAAAAAGGAAAAGGAAAAAAAAAAGATAAGGCCTTTCATTATTTTGACTCAAGAAAAACTGCAAGGGAACCCCTTTGTAAATATCATGCTTTCAAATGAAACATAATTAATTTAATCATTAGAGATGGATTTAATGGTTCACTGGTTGTTCATTTTTAATTAAAAAAAAAAAAAAAAAAAAAAAAAAAAAAAAAAAAAAAAAAACATTTTTACTATAGCTATTATCGATTTCCTATGTGAATTCACATAAATAAGGTCATTGCACACCGGGTGTGCAGCTCTCTCTTCGAAAAATGTTACTTTACAGATTTAATTAGTTGAAGAAAAATCATATTTTGACTAGTTTACTCAGAATAACTGTTAGTGCTGTATTATTGTTGTACACACTATTTGCGTGCTGTTTCAGAGCCTCGGAAATCGATTGCACACACGTTGTCCAATCGGTCTTGAATGGGTTAATGGAAGACATTAAAATATATACGCCGTATGCGTCACAGAACTCTTGTATTATCTACATATTGATGGAGTATGTAGTTGAAAATAAACTCTACAAGGGAGAGGCACTGGAATGTGAAATCATACAGTCCCTCTGCAGTACATGAAATTCTCATTAACAAATTAGCCATTCTATGTCAAATCCATTAACCTAAAGTTATTTACGCAATATCTCCCAAGTGTGCCTTATCAAAAAACTTAAATCATAACATCTTTAAATTCCATTTTAAAGAAATTTAGCACAAACATACTACGTGTGCACAATTGTTCGTCCGGTTGTTTCGCAACCTATACGTTGACCTACCTATAAAAACGTTGACATTAGTATCGTCGGAATATCCGGATTGCGTAATTAACTCTAGTATACTAACTGACATCAGGCATACACTATTAATAACTGCACGTAAATTTTACGTCATTGGCAAAACTCTGTAAAATTTACTCAACGAGTTCACTGATCCCTTCTTTTTGGTTTTTATAAAATCAAATATAAAATATAAAGAAATATATCAACATTTGAAAACAATCTATTGAAAAAAAAAACATTAAAAATCATTTAAAAAAAAACAAAAAAAAACAAACAAATAAAACTATGTTATAAAAGTTGTTGATAAAATTAATCAGTAATTTGAAATAACGTAATATGCCTCAAAAATATATATATTTATATGCAAAAAAATACTAAATAATTATGAACAATTCAAACAACCTTTTTTGGGTAGGATCCTCAAATTTCCTTTTAGCACTTTCCTCCGAAGGAAAGTAGCTATTGAGGTTGGACTCATGACGGAATTTTTGAAAAATTTCTTCAAATCTTTATCGATCCTACCTAGTAGACACCGAAAATGACCCCCGTTAAAATTTATATATATCTATATATATATATATATATATGCATATATATATATGTGTCTGTTAACACGATAGCGGCCAGAGTTTTTGTTTTTTCGTCACGAAACTTGGTATATAGCATTAAATTAGCAAACGATTGAACGAGTTCGTTAACCACCAAAGTCGGTCCACCGGAAGGGGGGGTTTACCCCGAACCCAAAACACTAATTTGACTATGTCAGCCGTAATATTTGTTATATTTCAACGAAACTTGGTATTCGTAGTGGTAATATAGAGAGAAAAGTGAGATACAAAAATGAACTAAATCGGTTCATTAGAAGGGGGGGTTTACTCCGGACCCACAATACCAATTCGCCACTACCAGCCGTGATTTTTGGTATATTTCGACGAAACTCGGTATTCGTAGTGGTAATCTACAGGTAAATATGTGTTGTAAAAATAAACTAAATCGGTTCATTAGAAGGGGGGGTTTACTCCGGACCCAAATTCCTAATATACTCATACCGGTCGTAATTTCTGCTGTATTGTAGCGAAACGGGTACCTCATGAGAAAGAAGTGTTGTAAAAATGAGCTGAATCGGTCAATCGGGAAGCGGGGGTTTAATTTGTAATATATTTCAATAGAAAAGCCCGTCAGACGTACGTTCACAAAGCCGCCGCAAGGAGCGCTTCTACCACTAGAGTGACTGTATCCTGTTCCTGCGTTAGATCAAAATACGATAATATGAGGTTTTTTGTATTTATTACGTAGTGCAATAGGTACCATGTGTAAACATAACTCTGGAAGCAAATTAATAATTGATCAGTTACTCATTACAAATTTAAAAGAGAACTATTCATGTTTTTATTTTATTTATGTAGGATATTTTAAGCAAATTGTTCTGGAAAGCAGTCTAAACTACCCAAATTCTGAGGAAAGTGTTTAGTTATGCAGCTCCTGCGTGACGGACTTTTTAGTCTTTCAGCCATGGGCGTATATAAGGGGGGGCTGAGGGGGCTGCAGCCCCTCCCGAAATTTTCATTTGATGGTAAAAATGTGTCATAATAACCTTAAAAATAAATTAAATAAGATCGCTTAGCTAATAAAAAATAGTTTATTGTAGGTAAAATAGCGTTTAGTTGCCTAAAACTATTTTAAATTCTAAATTTTTCATATTCCATTCCCCGGAAATGGTCTCAGCCCCCCCCCGAAATTTTCCCAGCCCCTCCCGAAATTATTTCCTACTAGCCGTTACCCGGCGTGCCATGCTACACCTACTTTCTGCATATAGAAAAGCCTAAATAAATTAGAAACCAAATAAGTATTATTAAAATCTAATAACACGAATCTGTAACTGTTATGAACCCGTGACCTCCCAACTGTGAGTCCTAGACGACTTTGACCTAACCTATAACACCCCCCGTATCAAGACATACATGTATACCAAGTTTCGTAAAAATTGGTCAAAAGGTGTGGATTTGTATAAGGGGCAAACACACAGACAGACAGCTGGTAGATTTTTTTGACCTAGCCTACGGCACTCCTCAGATTAAGATCCACCTGTGTACCGAGTTTAGTCAAAATCGGACGAACGGTGTGGATTTGTATAAGGGACAAGCACACAGATAGACAGCTGGTAGATTTTTTTGACCTAGCCTAGGAGATTTCTCGTATCAAGACCTACCATTATTCCAAATTTGGTCAAAAGTGGTCAAACGGTGTAGATTTGTATAAGGAACAAACAAACAGACAAACAGAAAAACAGACAGATACGTGATTTTTATATATATAGATATACGCCCATGCTTTCAGCTTAAGGAAAATGAATATTTATATTTCTAATTGAATTCCCGTGTAATAGGAGTAGCAGGAAAGCAATCAATGGGGCTGTATTTGTGAATATGAGAAGAAGTGAGTGTATGTGGGTGGAGTCTACATTCCCAAGAAGATGGCTGTAATTTTCAATTCATGAGGTAGATGGCCAAGAGCTACCGAGAAATTCTACCTCTTCGAATCCAATTCTATACATTTGATCTTATCATTCTATTTCCAATCTTCTGACCACTTTTTTCTTTAGGAAAAATAAAAAAGGAAAAGGAAAAAAAAAAGATAAGGCCTTTCATTATTTTGACTCAAGAAAAACTGCAAGGGAACCCCTTTGTAAATATCATGCTTTCAAATGAAACATAATTAATTTAATCATTAGAGATGGATTTAATGGTTCACTGGTTGTTCATTTTTAATTAAAAAAAAAAAAAAAAAAAAAAAAAAAAAAAAAAAAAAAAAAACATTTTTACTATAGCTATTATCGATTTCCTATGTGAATTCACATAAATAAGGTCATTGCACACCGGGTGTGCAGCTCTCTCTTCGAAAAATGTTACTTTACAGATTTAATTAGTTGAAGAAAAATCATATTTTGACTAGTTTACTCAGAATAACTGTTAGTGCTGTATTATTGTTGTACACACTATTTGCGTGCTGTTTCAGAGCCTCGGAAATCGATTGCACACACGTTGTCCAATCGGTCTTGAATGGGTTAATGGAAGACATTAAAATATATACGCCGTATGCGTCACAGAACTCTTGTATTATCTACATATTGATGGAGTATGTAGTTGAAAATAAACTCTACAAGGGAGAGGCACTGGAATGTGAAATCATACAGTCCCTCTGCAGTACATGAAATTCTCATTAACAAATTAGCCATTCTATGTCAAATCCATTAACCTAAAGTTATTTACGCAATATCTCCCAAGTGTGCCTTATCAAAAAACTTAAATCATAACATCTTTAAATTCCATTTTAAAGAAATTTAGCACAAACATACTACGTGTGCACAATTGTTCGTCCGGTTGTTTCGCAACCTATACGTTGACCTACCTATAAAAACGTTGACATTAGTATCGTCGGAATATCCGGATTGCGTAATTAACTCTAGTATACTAACTGACATCAGGCATACACTATTAATAACTGCACGTAAATTTTACGTCATTGGCAAAACTCTGTAAAATTTACTCAACGAGTTCACTGATCCCTTCTTTTTGGTTTTTATAAAATCAAATATAAAATATAAAGAAATATATCAACATTTGAAAACAATCTATTGAAAAAAAAAACATTAAAAATCATTTAAAAAAAAACAAAAAAAAACAAACAAATAAAACTATGTTATAAAAGTTGTTGATAAAATTAATCAGTAATTTGAAATAACGTAATATGCCTCAAAAATATATATATTTATATGCAAAAAAATACTAAATAATTATGAACAATTCAAACAACCTTTTTTGGGTAGGATCCTCAAATTTCCTTTTAGCACTTTCCTCCGAAGGAAAGTAGCTATTGAGGTTGGACTCATGACGGAATTTTTGAAAAATTTCTTCAAATCTTTATCGATCCTACCTAGTAGACACCGAAAATGACCCCCGTTAAAATTTATATATATCTATATATATATATATATATATATGCATATATATATATGTGTCTGTTAACACGATAGCGGCCAGAGTTTTTGTTTTTTCGTCACGAAACTTGGTATATAGCATTCAATTAGCAAACGATTGAACGAGTTCGTTAACCACCAAAGTCGGTCCACCGGAAGGGGGGGTTTACCCCGAACCCAAAACACTAATTTGACTATGTCAGCCGTAATATTTGTTATATTTCAACGAAACTCGGTATTCGTAGTGGTAATATAGTGAGAAAAGGGTGATATAAAAATGAACTAAATCGGTTCATTAGAAGGGGGGGTTTACTCCGGACCCACAATACCAATTCGCCACTACCAGCCGTGATTTTTGGTATATTTCGATGAAACTCGGTATTCGTAGTGGTAACCCACAGGTAAATAACTGTTGTAAAAATAAACTAAATCGGTTCATTAGGAGGGGGGGTTTACCCCGGACCCACAATACCAATTCGCCACTACCAGCCGTGATTTTTGGTATATTTCGACGAAACTCGGTATTCGTAGTGGTAATCTACAGGTAAATATGTGTTGTAAAAATAAACTAAATCGGTTCATTAGAAGGGGGGGTCCCAAATTCTTAATATACTCATACCGGTCGTAATTTCTGCTGTATTGTAACGAAACGCGGTATACGTCGTGGGTAACTCATGAGAAAGAAGTGTTGTAAAAATGAGCTGAATCGGTCAATCGGAAAGCGGGGGATTAATTTGTAATATATTTCAATAGAAAAGCCCACCAGACGTAGGTTCACAAAGCCGCCGCAAGGAGCGCTTTCTACCACTAGAGTGACTGTATCCTGTTCCTGCGTTAGATCAAAATACGATAATATGAGTTTTTTTGTATTTATTACGTAGTGTAATAGGTACCATGTGTAAACATAACTCTGGAAGCAAATTATTAATTGATCAGTTACTCATTACAAATTTAAAAGAGAACTATTCATGTTTTTATTTTATTTATGTAGGATATTTTAAGCAAATTGTTGTTCTGGAAAGCAATCTACACTACCCAAATTCTGAGGAAAGTGCTTAGTTATGCAGCTCCTGCGTGACGGACTTTTTATATATCACGCAATAGCTTCTACCGCTTTTATATGACAGTCCAATTCTTCTTCTAATTCTTCTTCATTTAGAACCAAGTTAGGGAGGTTATCGAAATTGTCATCCTCCACCTTGATATCATTATCCACATCATTTGGATCCTCTTCATCAAGTTCCGCCATTAGTTTCAGAATCTCATCCGAATCGCTGTATAATTTTTCAAACTCCCGAAAAAATAAAAAAAAATAAAAAGAAGAAGTAATCCACTAAGAAATTTACTTACACACAGCGTAAAATTGACGCGGGACCATCAGCATTTATTGCTAACTGCAAGTAAGTTTGATGTATACATTTACATCAATACTACTAACTATACGTAATTTTTACGTACCTACTTTTAGAAAGAATGTTGAAAATAAATGAATAAGACTGAACGACCCACTTCCCTCGTCAACAGTCGATGGGACACTGACTAGCCTAGGTATAGCTGGGAGGAGAACGGGATCTGTGATTCACAAGCTTACTAGGGAAGCAGGCTACATGTCGCGCCCGTAATTTTTACGTATGTTAGTGTTCTAGGGTTAAGTCGACATTTTAAGCAGGCGCAGAGATAGGGATATGTTTTTGAATATAAGTTAATTAACTTTAGGTGAGTAAGTATCATTCTAGTATCGGACTATTTTCGGCAGGTCTCGTAATCTGAGGTGGTCTCGTAATCTGCAGTCAGTAAGTATATGTTTAATTATTAATGTCTCGTTATAACATGCGCATACAGGTCTATCTTGTCGTTTCATTAGATAGGAGTGTGTTAGTAAACTGTGGCCATTCTGTATGCCAGTCATTTCATGCCATATTTTCGGCTAATTTGCATAAGTCAGTGGATATCATTTTGTTCGGGTAAGGTACAGGTCTTTTAGTTTCAGTTTTTACTAGTAAATCTACTGTAGTGCTCAGTGAAATGCCTTCTTGTCCAATTAACCAACACATCGTGATTTTTTTGCTCTTTGTTTGTAGTCTGAATAGATGTATAAAAATCTCAATCGATAGGTTGTGTTCTGTAAAAGTTTGTTGTGGAGTTCAATGAACTTAATGAGTATTGCATTTAGTTATGTTGTCCGTTTCGGTGTCTTCAATGTTTTTAGTGCTAAAAATATTCCGTGTTTTTTTCCCCTCATACACGATTTGTATTATTTTGTTATGCACTAACGTGTATTAATATATTACATCATCTGTATAATGTGTTTATATATACATTGTGTAAAAGGTATTTTTGTAATATGTTGCTATAGAGCAAATCGCCAAAAGTTGCAAAACTCTTAATAAATAAATAAGCAGGTGGTCTTCTACACATAAAGAAAGGGAGGGGGATTTGAATTCTGGAACCACGCCCCCTTAGAATAAACAAATCACATTTGCGCACATTTTAGCATTTATAGTTTCCCCATTTCATCTTAATTACTCTTGAACGTCGTGTAGAAAATCAAAGCAGCATTTTGATTGGTCGAAATAAAGTTTAATACGCCCTGGTCTAAAGTAACTAATATCTTAATGAACTCAATTAATTGGAGTCATTAATAATATTCTGGGAAGGTCTGGGCGAAGAGCGATGGATGATAGGAGCTGGTAGGGGGAGTGGAGCACATCATTAGATGGCAGTGTGTGTTCATAAAGTCTATCGCTTCCTACGGTACATTTAGTGTACGCTAATAATTTATTAACCACGCTAATCACCATTAGATACAAATTGCGATATTTCCTGAACCATTAGTCTATATTGTATTGAATAACCTCCTTCAAATCAACCAAGCCTACATCATATTGTAGGATAACAAGTGGAACACATCAATTCTAATTTTTTCTAAATTTGATTATGTATTTGGTTTTTCTTGCCAATATACAAGATGTTTGAACCTCGGTCTAATTTGGTAAAGCGTTTTGCATATAATAAAAAAATAATAATTAATTTTCTATGAATGTGAAATGAATTACTCCTAAGGGCAAAAATGAGTGAAAAAAAAAATCACTTGTAAGCCCACGTAACTGATAAAGGAACTCAGGAAGCAATCACCTCTAAACGATTATTTTCCTGATAAGCCTTTTGGATTTCTGATCACAAATACTGCTACGGTTATTAATACTTAGTCTTAATATGGGCGGAAAGCGGACCACACAGGTAGGCATTTCATGGCCCCTGAGAAGGTGCCACGGAGGCCACGAAACATGAAGGGAAATTACAAAGTAAAAGAGTACAAAAAAAAAATATTATTTTTTTATGACCAACACCACAAATATCGAAAAAATTGAATATATTTAATTGGCCAGAAATACGTGGATCAGAAGACAACATTTTTGAGATTTGGATATTTATTTTAATATTCTTTTACACAATGAAGTTCCCTCTTATACTCGACATAAGTATCCTCCTACTAGATAATACAGGACAGTAGTAGACCATTCAAACAAGCATTACTTCTTAATGGACCTTTCTATTATGTACCATCAAGTTCTATTGGTTTATGCAAGTTTTCAGATTTTGTAGAATTTTTTTATGTTTTATGTTCATTTTGTCATGGTCCCAATCAATTCCTGAGGGCATTAGTGATGGTTTTGTATTATTTCAAATCTCCATGATGCTGTTCTATAAAGAGATCCTTATCACATATTTTTATAATCCTCAACGTCATGGGGGAAAAGGTTCTTTTTCTTTTTTTAGCCCTCTGGAATTGATGAATCCTGTCAAAATGAAAGGAGATTGAGAAGATATTTCCGGCATAAGAATATCTTTTATTTCGAATCTGGCCTAGCTGTCTTAACCATGAATTAAATTTCCCTTATATAATGTTCTCTGTTGTTTTCGTAGGGATCAAATTTAGACACTATATATATAGTTAATTTATATTGTATTTAAAGTAATTTTTTCATCTTTTATGCCAATTAGTTACCTATTACAATTTAAGAGTATTACATGACTCAGTTTATTAACAGTATTACATAACTGTCATTTAAATGGAAAACTAAAAGAAAAATATAAAATAATCAATTTTAAGTTAGATAAATAACGGCCTTAAAAAAGCGAAGGCGAAATTGTAATAAATGTAAAATACTAAAATCATTAGTTGAGACCGGATGTGTGGAATTACTTAATGCCATTCCTCGTTTCTCCCTCTCTCTCTCAGGTAATGGGAGCGAGTCATTACACAAAACAACTTACATCCGTAGGAAAAAATACGTACAAGGATTTTAATTTTTTTTTTTTTTTCATTGTACTTGAATAGATCTGGCTCACATTTCTCGTTGGACTGTCGAATTTTTGGAAACAACTACCATTTTGCATGAAACCATACAATTATCTTGTCAAGAAGAAGTTTATATAAGGCCGACTCGCAGGAACTGCGTCATCTTAAGGCTGTTCCGTTCATATCCCTAGTACTATTAGTAGAGGAATAAAAGCAGTTGCGATCTTTCGTGAAAAGAAAAATAAATTAAAATCTCAAAGAGTAGTAATCTGAGATATTAGGCGCCACAACATGAAACTGATTGTATCCTTGTACCGAAAATTACCCTATCCTCTTTCCCAACGTTCGCTGTTAGAAACACTATAACAATTCTTCTCACTTTTTTACATAGTTTTACAAAAATACTCATTTTACTGATAAATGAATTAAAGCACAACAACAAACAATTAAAGTGTTAGGACAAAAACCCGCTGAAAAGAACAAAACTTACAATTTTAAAGTTTTAAGCACTTATTTCTCAGATTGGCATTGCCACATTGAAAATTGCATCTGTATATTTTTTGTAGAGAATTTAATAAGCTTTTGAATGATTACGTTTCACTTACCACGATTTTCGAACCGTTTTCGAGATATTCTAGAAAATTTACAAAGATTCGAAAAATTTTCATGTCTATTATTAATTTTTTTTTCTAATACTTCCTTACCTCCAAACGCAACTAAAATTAAAGTATTTTAGATTAGACGAATGTTTAACATCAAGTTCACACAAGTTCTATCTCAATCAATCGTTTCTGAATACCCAAACTGAAAATTAGTGTGGGAAAGTGGGTACAGTAGGACCTCCATTATCCAGGGTAATGACGGGGAGGGTGGTGCACGGATAATCGAAAACCCTGGATAATCGAAACACAATATTTTATTGACTAAATGTGCTGGAGATATAAGAATAAAGATTATAAGAAAGTTTATAAGAAAAACTGTGCACAATATGTCGTGTAAACCTTTTTATTTGCATTGATAAATGTGTACGTAAACGTTTTATTAATTAATAATTTGTATAAGTGCAAAAATAAACTCAGCGCGTTTTTGCATAAACCATTTATATACAGCATGATCTAGGTCTTTTAATGAAGAGGTCTTCATCGCTTTCCTAGAACACATTGTTTGGGCCGACGAACTGTTTGTCGCCAATCCCGAATTCGGCGGACAATTTTTTAACACTTTACCTTTTTCTTTCCGGTCTATAATAGTTAATTTTTGTTCTAAAATTAACACAACGCGTTTTCTTTTTTGAGCCATTTTCATTTTTATGCAACACTAGCTTTTACCCAGTGTGCCATGCTACACCTAATTTCTGTCTATGACTCTCCCCGTATGAAGATCTACTAGATACCCAGCTACGAAAATCAGTCAAACGATGTGAGTTTGTTTTCGTTCATAATGATACCCGGCAGAGGCCAGCACTTCATCTAACAGCCGAGAGAGGCCAGTAGTTGTCGATTCAAAATGGCCGTCTGAATGGTTCAGTGTAGCCAATTTTTGTTGAACAAATCTTTTGACCTTTTGACCAAATTTTGAAATTTAACTATTTTGACCTAGCCTAGGAGATTTCTCGTATCCCTACCTGTTTGCCAAGTTTTAACAAAATCGGTCAAACGGTATAGATTTGTATAAGGAACAAATAAAGAAATAAACAGATAGACACGTGATTTATATATATATATATAGATATCTATGTACTCGAGTGAAGAGTTAAAGCCCAACTGAGGAAATATTTCCTTGGTAGGCTAACAGCATTGTAGGGGATTCATAGAAAGACGTGAAAGCGTTTCAGTTCCAAGAATATGACATAAATTTGGATGCTTCCAGAAATATGGAATCATCACATTCTTCCGAAAACAGCACTGTTTTTCCATTCCTTAGTTTACAATGTACATAATTAATTATTTTCATATTTATGTATATAATCGTCATTAAATACTTCAAATATTTAATACATAATTACGAAATCAAATGTTTTAGTTGATAAAAATTAAAATAATGTAATAAATATGTTCGTATGTAGGTACATAATATTTAAAGAAATAATAAAAATAAAAATTCCCCCATCGAGACCCCAGTTAATTGTAATCCCGGATAATAGAGTCCCGGATAATGGTGGTCCTACTGAATTTCAATTTTTCTCGAAAACTGTTACAGACATCGCTTTAAAAATTGTTTCATTCAATTTTTTACGTCAAGGAACCTATAAAACGAGTACCTGCAAGCATATGAACTCGAAAACGTAAGCGTCCCGATTTTATTCGCGCGAATTTCGCTCCAAAAGCCATGTTAAAGTGGATGAAATCTGCTGGGTAACGAAATGACCTTTCAAATCAGACGAAAGAATGTTGTGCCAAATTTCATCAAAATCGGACCATTTTTGAGCCGTAGGGTTCGCGAACAGACAAATACACACACAGCTTTATTCAGTCTTCGTATATTTTATATTCAAGTTACATAAGGCGCGGAATATGATCCACTAGGTTATTTAAGTTTAGTTACAGAAAGGTTTCGGCTAGAAGCCATTTTCAATCTGTCAGCCTGTAAAATATAATGGATCATACTGGTTAGGATATTACATTTCAAATAATAAACATAAAATTCAGAATATACAAATGTATCAACAGCTGACCTGTATGATAGTGCATTAATTCATATATTATCATATAATTTTCAGATATTGTTTTAGCCTGAGTTAGAAAGAAATCTCATATTTGGATTGCATCCTCCTCCTCTTTCTCCTCCTGAGTTATGAGAACATTTGTTGTTAAAAGGGGATTTAAAAATTGGCAAGAAAATATTTTTTCCCCAAAGCCATCCCGCAGCAGGCTGTACTTCAGAAAAGTTCAAAACAATGACAAATTTATCACCCTACTATTTCTTAAGTGACACAACTCAAAAATCGGCGTTTTTAAGTTATGACTATGAAAGAAATGGTAAATATGTCTTTACCATCAAAAGTGAATGTACCTAGCTTTAGTACTTATACACCAGAGGGCACTTGTATCACCCTTCCTGTTAATGCTATGCCCTCTACATAGGTAAGAGTGCCACATTTGAGTTTTATTTTGAGCCAGTCGAGTTTCATTTTGAGTTGTGCGTCTTTAGAAATACTATTGCGATATATCTTCGACAATTAGGCAATCATCCAATTGAGCTTTGTTGACTACAGCCAAACATTAATCTCAATAATAGCCAGTCAAGACATATGAAATTCTCCTGGCCATTGATAACACTTAGAAATAATTCTTCTCTGATTGTATCAGTAACATAAATTTGTAGTAAAATTGGATAGCTGCCACCATGCAATTTCCGAAGGGTATTCAGGTTATAGCTTATTTCGAAAGTCTTATTATTATTATTATTATAGCTTATTTCGTTTCTACAAATAAACGAAATGGGTTAATTAGAAGTTTACTCCGTATTATGTTCAAATTGAATTATGCCGCCAAACCTCGGGCATTGGTTATTACTTCTACCACTAGAGGCACTGAACAGGTGTATCCTGTTTCCACGTTCTTATGATTGTGGGATGATCGCTTTGTACATGTAAACGCTTTGTAGAGTAGTTGCTCGCAAATCAACACCCTGGAAGAAAATTAATTAAAAAAAAAGTCCGTCACGCAGGAGCTGCATAACTAAGCACTTTCCTCAGAATTTGGGTAGTGTAGATTGCTTTCCAGAACAACAATTTGCTTAAAATATCCTACATAAATAAAATAAAAACATGAATAGTTCTCTTTTAAATTTGTAATGAGTAACTGATCAATTAATAATTTGCTTCCAGAGTTATGTTTACACATGGTACCTATTACACTACGTAATAAATACAAAAAAACTCATATTATCGTATTTTGATCTAACGCAGGAACAGGATACAGTCACTCTAGTGGTAGAAAGCGCTCCTTGCGGCGGCTTTGTGAACCTACGTCTGGTGGGCTTTTCTATTGAAATATATTACAAATTAATCCCCCGCTTTCCGATTGACCGATTCAGCTCATTTTTACAACACTTCTTTCTCATGAGTTACCCACGACGTATACCGCGTTTCGTTACAATACAGCAGAAATTACGACCGGTATGAGTATATTAAGAATTTGGGACCCCCCCTTCTAATGAACCGATTTAGTTTATTTTTACAACACATATTTACCTGTAGATTACCACTACGAATACCGAGTTTCGTCGAAATATACCAAAAATCACGGCTGGTAGTGGCGAATTGGTATTGTGGGTCCGGGGTAAACCCCCCCTCCTAATGAACCGATTTAGTTTATTTTTACAACAGTTATTTACCTGTGGGTTACCACTACGAATACCGAGTTTCATCGAAATATACCAAAAATCACGGCTGGTAGTGGCGAATTGGTATTGTGGGTCCGGAGTAAACCCCCCCTTCTAATGAACCGATTTAGTTCATTTTTATATCACCCTTTTCTCACTATATTACCACTACGAATACCGAGTTTCGTTGAAATATAACAAATATTACGGCTGACATAGTCAAATTAGTGTTTTGGGTTCGGGGTAAACCCCCCCTTCCGGTGGACCGACTTTGGTGGTTAACGAACTCGTTCAATCGTTTGCTAATTGAATGCTATATACCAAGTTTCGTGACGAAAAAACAAAAACTCTGGCCGCTATCGTGTTAACAGACACATATATATATATGCATATATATATATATATATATATATAGATATATATAAATTTTAACGGGGGTCATTTTCGGTGTCTACTAGGTAGGATCGATAAAGATTTGAAGAAATTTTTCAAAAATTCCGTCATGAGTCCAACCTCAATAGCTACTTTCCTTCGGAGGAAAGTGCTAAAAATAATAATTGGGTCAGCTTCTAATCTATCTATACATATAAAAACCACGAGTCTGTCTGTATGTTTGTCTGTTTTTTCCTTATACAAATCCACACATTTTGACCGAATTCGATCAAACTTGACACGCTGATCCGGCAATTCCCGTTACGAATATAGTAGATCAATACTATTCATGTGTTATTTTGTAATTATTCGAAAATGGCCAGCTTGTGTGACGGACGCTTCAAGTTCAAATATATTATATATATCGACGCTGATTTTGGAGATAATTAGAACAAAAAACTAAAAGAGGCAGAATAAGAACAACGAATTACAACACTGCTAATAAGAAAAGCCAGGATCCCCTAATAAACCCACTCCAAACCTTTCTCCATGAACAGGAAGAACACAGGATTTACTCTTTAGAAAATAATGATCACAAGAATTATCCTTACAAGAACAAATATTTCCTATTTTGACATGCTCCATTTCCATTAATTTAGTTTATCTTCATGTGAAAATAAGAGAATATAAAATCAAGAAATTAATGTAGTGTCATAAATAATGATACAATTTATAAATCTCAACTAAAAGCTAAATTTTAGCCAAGAATAAATCTACCGTTTTCAGCACTACTAAAACACATGAAACTTAAACGTCAACAAGTTTGACATTCATCCGAACTATGATAGATACATTTCTTATATTTTTGGATTTAAAGGGGGTTTACAGAAAATAATAAATCATCAACTTAAAAGAGGAATTACGGAAATTTAGTAGATTTTCAAAAATATGTCGAAAACTATTAACAAATATTTGTAAAGGTAAGATGACCATACCGAAGTATAATATATTTCCTACTGACAGGATATATATTATACTTGACAGGATTCAGCTTTTAATTTCGACAGCGTTAGTTACATCCCATTAAAATTCTATGCTTTCCAAAATCACTGGAGGGATTAACATTTTATGGAAACACGCTAATATTAGTAATGACAGTTGGAAAACTTCTAGGGTCGTGTAGAACCTGGTTCTGTTTTTCTCAGGCATATTTTGTGTATATATTTAACCACCATGAGTTTCTGCAACATTAAATGGATCATGTTAATCAGAAAGAAACCAAGCGACAGTGTGAACATTCTGGGAAAATTGGAAAGAATTCGTACGTTATCCTTCCTTAACTTATCCTACTTAATCGAGAAGTCTTAATAGAAAGTAGGTAGTTAACCTTATGAACGCTAACTGTCTTCCGAGAAAAGCATCCTCACAGATGTGAAGGGTAGGCACTCCCACTCTCGGCGGCCCTCATCGTTCCTTCTACATCATTTTTATGTCTTATACAGTATCTTCCGAAAGTAATCGGAAAAACGAAATGTTTAAATTAAGCTTGTATTTACATATCAAAAGTTCAATTTTTTGAGTTTTTTTTTACAGGCCCATAACGTACAATTCCTAAAGATCTAAATAATCTAAAATTCCCACAAAATAATTTGTTCGTAACGAAAATAGAAATAAGAATGTATTAAAACATAGAATTCATAGGTCTCAAAAGCAATCGGAATTTTCGGTTTTTCTTAATTCTAAGCAGGTTTCTGGGCATTATCGTATCAACTTCATTTTTATGTTGTAGGAAATGGTCTGTACTAGCACCAACGTCCCCAGAGCTGCATGTTTCACCTCAATGACCGCGAGCGTGAGGTGGTAAATACCAACGTCGATTGTGACTCGTCTGCGTTAGATTCTATGCGCGAAAAGGGCTGTAACTACAAACGAAACAGCCAAGAGACTAGTAAGCCTATTTCAATGGTGTCGAACATATAAAATGATTAAAAACGGAGGATAGATTGAAAAGTGGGCAGAAAACAAGGCGTCCTAAACAGCTTTTCAAAAGGGATGAAATATGCATATATTCACAATTTAAATTTTCCAGGCACTATCTCTCAAATTACCTTTTAGCACTTTCCTCCGAAGGAAAGTAGCTATTGAGGTTGCACTCATGACGGAATTTTTGAAAAATGTCTTCAAATCTTTATCGATCCTACCTAGCAGACACCGAAAATGACCCCCGTTAAAATTTATATATCTATAGCTATATATATATATATATATATATATATGTCTGTTAACACGATAGCGGCCAGAGTTTTTGTTTTTTCTTCGTGAAACGTAGTATATACCGTTATATTAGCAAACGATTGACCGAGTTTGTTAACCACCAAAATCGGTCCACCGGGAGGGGGGGGGGGGTTTACCCCGGACCCAAAACACTAATTTGACCATGCCAGCCTAGTTTTTGTTATTTCAACGAAACTCGGTATTCGTTATGTTAATCTAAAGAGGGAAATACGTTGTAAAAATAAACTAAATCGGTTCATTAGGAGGGGGGGGGTTACTCCGGACCCACATTACCAATTCGCTACTACCAGCCGTAATTGTTGTTATATTTCGACGAAACTCGGTATTCGTAGTGGTAATATACAGAGCAAAATGGGCTGAAAAAATAAACTAAATCGGTTCATTAGGAGGGGGGGTTTACTCCGGACCTAAAGTGCTAATATACTCATACCGGTCGTAATTTCGGCTGTATTGTAACGAAACGCGGTATACGTCGTGGGTATCTCATGATAAAGAAGTGTTGTAAAAATAAAGTAAATCGGTCTATCGGAAAGGAGGGTTTACTTTAAACTCTGTTTCATTACAATTAGCCTGCCAGACGTAGGTTCCCAAAGCCGCCGCAGGGAGCACTATCTCCTACTAGGGGGACTGTATCCTGTTCCTGCGTCAGATCAAAAGACGGAAAATGAAGTTTTTGTGTATTTATTAAGTAGTACAATATAATGTATTAACATAACTCTGGAAGCAAATTATTTAAAAAAATAATAATTGAACAGTTCTCATAAGAAATGTAAATGAGCAGAACTATTCACGTTTTTATTTTATTTATATAGGTTATTTAGGTATAGCAAATTATCCAGTAATGTAGTCTACACTACAAAAATTCCGAGGAAAGTGTTTAGTTATGCAGCTCCTGCGTGACGGACTTTTATAATATTTAATTACACATTAATGGCTATGATTGAGCCAATGAAGACTAAATTCCTCATCCCATTGCAGCTCACATACCCCCAGACCATCACACACCCAACCCCGTGTTTCACTGTCCCTCTTGTGTTTCTCGGAATATGCTCTTCATTGTGTCTGTGCCACTATATACGAGGGGTGATCAAAAAGTTCCAGGACTGATTTTTTATTAATTTATTTAAAAAATCTACAGGCTATTGGACGTCGTCCCCTTCAAAGTACTCTCCTTGGGAAGCTATACATTTTTCCCAACGATGTTTCCACTGCGTGAAGGTCTTTGAGAAATCATCTTGTGAAATGGTGTTTAGCTGCTCCAGCGATTTTTCTTGAATGTCATCTACGGACTCAAATCTCTTTCCCTTCATGGGTCTCTTGAGTTTTGGAAACAAGAAAAAGTCTGCAGGGGCAAGGTCAGGTGAATATGGAGGCTGGGGAATGATCGTCATTCCATTTTTGGTGCAGTAGTCGCGAATGAGCAGTGCGGAATGAACAGGCGCATTGTCATGATGCAGGAACCACTCACCGCTCCGCCACAACTCTGCAAATTTTCTGTTAAAATTTGTTGACACGAACCAAATGAAATGTTCAATTCTTCAGCCATCTCACGAATGGTTAGTCGACGATTAGAACGCACGAGACTGTTCAATCTTGCAACATGATCGTCATCAGTCGAAGTTGATGGGCGCCCTGAACGAGAATCATCTTCACACGATGTCCGGACTTCCTTGAACCTTTTGTACCACTCATGACACCTTGACCGACTCAGACATTCATCACCGAAAGCCACTTGCAACATTTGAAAAGTTTCAGTAAACGTTTTACCCAACTTCACACAAAACTTTACGCAAACGCGTTGCTCTTCCTTTTCATTCATTTCAAGAAATCGCCGAACACAAAAAACTTTTTTTACGAACACAGCAGTAACTTTACAATGAAGAAGGTTATCAACAATCTGAATAAATAGCTGAGTTCAGGAAGAGTCACGATAAACAATGCTGCCAACCGCACTGCTCTATGACACTCCATTGCCGCGCAATCTAAACAGTCCTGCAACTTTTTGATCACCCCACGTAACTATCCATCAGTGCTGTTTAAGTTGAGCTTTTATTCGTCTGCGAATATAGCATTATCGCAGTAACTGTTAGGCGTTTTCTTATTAGCTGAACATATAAAAGGATTTCTCCTAGCTACACTACCATTAAAATTGTGTCTCCGAATGGTCCTTTTAGCGCGGTTCCTCCCTCCCCCATAGGGAGGAACCCCGCTTATAAGTTTGATACAATGAAACAATCCGGAAGTGCCGACAAGAAAATTTCGCGTTTCAGAACCCCTAGAGACTGAAAATAACGGTGGTTCAAATTTATATATATATATAATATATATATATATATATATATATATATATATATATATATATATTTGTCTGTTCGCTCATTTCTGGCTTCCCTGATGGTCCGATTTTGATGAAATTTGGTACAAAAATCAGTCGTCCAATTTGAAAGGTCAAGTTCGTTAACCAGCAAAATGCGCCCACTGGAAGATGGCGTTTGGGGTGAAATTCGCGCAGAAAAAATCGTAGCGCTTACGTTTTTGAGTTCATAAGCTTGTAAGTACTCTTTTTATAGGCTTCTTGGGCTAGGAAAACGAATGAAACCATTTTCAAGGCGATAGCTTTAACCGTTTTCGAGAAAATTGGAAAAATAGTTTTTGAATACCGTTTTTGGTTTGGGTACTTAGAATCATGGGATTCAGTTGAAACATTTTCTGCATGTTCTTCTTTCATTAAAACTAATATGTTGAAATTTTTGTTACGTTTGGAGTTTAGGAAGGGTTAGAAAAAAATATTTTATTAACAGACATAAAAAGTTTTGGTAACTTTGTATACTTTCCTTAATATCTCGAAAAAGGTTGAGAATCATGGGGAACGGAAGATGACCATTAGAAAGCACACTAAATGCTCTACAAAAATGGTTCTGATGAAAGTTTTGATTAGGCGATGTCAATCGGAGAAATAAGTGCTTAAAACTTTAAAGTAATTGATTTCGCTTGTTCGAACTGTTCTTTTTGTCTGTTTTATTCCTTGTTATTTTTAAATTGCTTATAGTCAGATAATGTATTTAACAATAAAACAGATTAAGTAAAATAAGAAGATCAATTTATTGTTAAAAATGTAGCGTTCAAAGAGAGAGATCCCAAGGCTTTCCAAATGCCTCTGAGCGGAGGCCTTTCTGCCCGACTTATGGGATAGCTGACCCATACAGGTAAGATTGTAAATCAAGACCTTTCAAGACTGGTTTGTTTGAGATTTCATTTGGATAGGTGTTTCGCTATTGATCTAAACAAAGTAATAACTGTTTCTATTCTATGCCTTCATAAACACTAGAGATAAGAACGGAACCGCGCTAAGATGATGCAGTTCCTGCGAATCGGACTTTTTACTGTTTCTGGCAGCAGTTTAGAAACCCCTGTTTTCTGCCCACTTTTCAATCTATTCTCCGTTTTAAATCGTTTTATGATGTTCGACATCATTGAAATAGGCTTACTGGTTTCTTGGCTGATTTGTATTGAATTTACTGCCCTTTTCGCGCATAGAATCCAACGCAGACGAGTCACAATCCACGTAGGTATTTACCACCTCATGCTCGCGGTCATTGAGGTGAAACATGCAGCTATATATATATATATATATATATATATATATATATATATATATATATATATATATATAGTTATATTACATTCCATCAGTCATCAGTTATTAATTTCTAATTGTTAAAATTAATTTTGTGTTTTAAAATCAATTCATATATTCAAAGAATTGTAATCTACAACAAATGTTTGTAGTGAACTTTTATGAAAAAAGTTATTTGGATAAAAGTTTTAAAATACCTAACTTTATCCAAACATTTTCCTAATGAAAAAGTTCATGTTCTATAAAAACTACAAGTAAAATAATAAAAAAATATTAATTTAACTTAAACTTTTTAAAAATAAAAGGTAATTTGAATTTTCGAACCCTGGTATAAATAATCTTAAGAAGATGTTTTATAGTTTATTAACACAACTAAAACAATTACGAATTGAATAGGGTATTTACTTTTGGGATATTCCAAGCCAAATCATCCAGCCAAAATGCATTTCGACACCCAAGGTTGTCAAATATTGATGAAACTTGGTGAGTATATTTTAGTAATGGACATGAGTAAAAGTACCAACTTGTATATTGTTATGTTCGTTAGTTTTTAAAAACGCAGCACTTTAAAAATTCTTCAAAATGTGCAAAATATCATTGTAGTACATCTGGCAACAATCTATACTTTTACAACTTTTCCTATAACACTATTAATTTTAATGATAGGGAGTTAATTTTTTTTAAAATTGTTCAGCATTCAATTGTGAATGGAAATATATTGCTATATATAAGATTTAAAGCCATAGAAATAGTTGACGCAGTGTCTCCATAGCTATAAGCAAACTTAAAAAGCTAATAGCTAAGAAGTAAGGACTGACATGCAATCCTGCAGGATACAGTGGAATCTGAGAGGAAAGACGAGCGCCCACTAACAAGAGGAAAACTAAATGGATTATGTGAAAGGGAGCCGACTGAAGGTTTAACCCGACTGGCACGCATTCCTTTCCTTACCCATACACTGGCGTTCTTTCCGTGCGGATTCGTCTTTCCTGCAGGAAAGAATGCTCGTGTATGGCTACCCATTGTGTATAGATAATTATGTCAAAGGGAGCCGACTGAAGGTTTAACCCGACCGGCACGCTTTCCTTCCTTACCCATACACTGGCGTTCTTTCCGTGCGGATTCATCTTTCCTGCAGGAAAGAATGCTCGTATATGGCTACCCATTGTGTATAGACAATTTTTTCTTCTCATTCATTGCCCTCTTTTTGGAGGAAAGGAATTCGAAAAACAATGAGTCAAGCCGACCGTGGCGATTGCCGAACTCAGACCGCATATACGCGTCTAGAGCTTGGGGTGCTGCTATTCACGCCCGCATATATGCGCTCAGAGCGTTTGAAGGGCTAAAAACATTCAAGTAATTATATTTACAGCCACATCAAAAGAAATTCCTGGCATCAAAACATCATTGCCCACGTTCGAGTTAGACTTAAGTCAATACTCTCTTAAACAATTATACAATACAAGTGAAATTGTATAATCTAATATTTATGTAACTACATAAACGAAATAAATGATTAACTCTTTAACAAGATAACAATTCTGATTAAATACTCCAAGCTAAGTACATTACACATACATGCCCACATTACAGCAATGCGCATAAATAAACAGGCCTGTGTTAGGAAACAATAGAAGACACGCGTTGATTTAGAGAACTGGGAGTCGCCGTTAAATATATGTCTAACGGCAATGACATCTCTCCCAAACATTCATGTTCCAGCCGAAACATGCGCTTACTTGTCAACGCCTACCCAATACAGATTAAACCATGAATATTCCATTTATAAATCTAGATAATTTATTACAAGCAATAAATTATTTTAAAAAAAATTATTTTATAAGTTAAAAAATAACAGTTAAAAAAAAAACTTTTATTTTTAAGTTTTCAGGAATTTCTAAAATTATGTACAAGAAAATAAATGTAAAAGTAATACTTTTATTTCATTTTTTTCAATATGAAATAAAAGTTTTATGGTGTAGATGGAGATAGTTAGCCGCTGCAGAGATACGAAGACAGGTATTGTTGGGATTCGGCTAGGAGAAAAACGTCAGACATTCAAAAAGAAATCTGTATTTGGACGTTTCGAAATCTGTATTTTTCGTGTTCGTTGTTTTTACTGTTTAATTTTTTTTTGTATGGTTTTACTAACACTTTCTACATGCTGTTTACTTTCCAACTACCGTATTTTCATTGTTTTAAAAATAAGATTGTTTAAAATTTATTGTATTGATATATATACTCCGCTCATTTCTGCCTGTCTTTTACTTACTAGTTGTACATATATATTTTTTTACTTATAAGTTGTATATATTTTTTAGCTGAAGAAGGCTGCCATTGTGCAGTCGAAACGTCCAAATACAGATTTCTTTTTGAAAGTCTGACGTTTTTCTCCTAGCCGAATCCCAACTATACCTGTCTTCGTAAAAGTTTTATGTATTTTAACCAAGAATATTAGGGTTGAATAACATAAAAATAACTGGAATGTTCATTGTTTAAAATTTTATTTTTGTTTATTTACTGAAATATATTTGTTGATACAAAACAAAATATAAACAGTAGTAGCTCTAATTTATTCCTTTAAACTTTTTCCTATTAAGTATTTTAATAACAATTACAGTAGGGTTCCGATTAACCGAGGTCCGGACAACCGAGATCCCGATTAACCGAGGTGTCAAGCCTGAGGGGGGCTGTGTGTATATATATATATATATATATATATATATATATCTATATATATATATATATATATATATATATATATATATATATATAAAGTTGAGCCAATGGCCACGACGGGAACTTCATCCCGATTCTCAGAAGAAATACAACTCTTACTTTGAGAGTCTCAAATCATCACATTGAGAGTCTCAAAAAAAAATACCTCATCGAGCCCTGCTCATAATTGATAATGCACCATCACATCCTGACGAGCGTGTCCTATGCGAGGGCGAAATAAAATCGATGTTTTTCCCTGCAAATGTCACAACAATAATCCAGCCTATGCACCAAGGAGTAATTTCAGCCTTCAAACGATACTACAAAAAGAAAGTCCGTCACGCAGGAGCTGCATAACTAAGCACTTTCCTCAGAATTTGGGTAGTGTAGACTGCTTTCCAGAACAATTTGCTTAAAATATCCTACATAAATAAAATAAAAACGTGAATAGTTCTCATTTTGTAATGAGTAACTGATCAATTATTAATTTGCATCCAGAGTTATGTTTACACATGGTACCTACTACACTACGTAATAAATACAAAAATCCTCATATTATCGTATTTTGATCTAACGCAGGAACAGGATACAGTCACTCTATTGGTAGAAAGCGCTCCTTACGGCGTCTTTGTGAACCTACGTCTGTCGGCTTTTCTATTCAAATATATTACAAATTAAACCCCCGCTTTCCAATTGACCGATTCAGCTCATTTTTACAACACTTCTTTCTCACGAGTTACCCACGACGTATACAGTGTTTCGTTACAATACAGCAGAAATTACGACCGGTATGAGTATATTAGGAATTTGGGTCCGGAGTAAACCCCCCCTTCTAATGAACCGATTTAGTTTCTTTTTACAACACATATTTACCTGTAGATTACCACTACGAATACCGAGTTTCGTCGAAATATACCAAAAATCACGGCTGGTAGTGGCGAATTGGTATTGCGGGTACGGAATAAACCCCCCCTCCTAATGAACCGATTTCGTTTATTTTTACAACACATATTTACCTGTGGATTAGCACTACGAATACCGAGTTTCGTCGAAATATACCAAAAATCACGGCTGGTAGTGGCGAATTGGTATTGTGGGTCCGGAGTAAACCCCCCCTTCTAATGAACCGATTTAGTTCATTTTTATATCTCACTTTTCTCTCTATATTAACACTACGAATACCAAGTTTCGTTGAAATATAACAAATTTTACGGCTGACATAGTCAAATAAGTGTTTTGGGTTCGGGGTAAACCCCCCCTTCCGGTGGACCGACTTTGGTGGTTAACGAACTCGTTCAATCGTTTGCTAATTGAATGCTATATACCAAGTTTCGTGACGAAAAAACAAAAACTCTGGCCGCTATCGTGTTAACAGACACATATATATATATGCATATATATATATATATATATAGATATATATAAATTTTAACGGGGGTCATTTTCGGTGTCTACTAGGTAGGATCGATAAAGATTTGAAGAAATTTTTCAAAAATTCCGTCATGAGTCCAACCTCAATAGCTACTTTCCTTCGGAGGAAAGTGCTAAAACTTTTGTCTGAAATGCTATTAGCAGAAGAGGAAGGGTTAATTCAAAAAATAAAGAAAATATCTATTAAGGATGTGATTTATATGGCTGCTGATTCTTGGCATTCTGTAACAAAAAGCACAGTAAATAAAGCCTGGAAAAACCTGTGGCCTCGAATTATCCATGATAGCCAGACAATTGACGAACCTCCAACAAATCGGCAGTTATGCGATTTGTTAAAAGACCTAAACTCCCCGGATGTAATGGATTCCGAAGTTATAGAATGGTTAAACGACGACACAATAAACAGAGCGACATTCCTTACGGAAGATGAAATTATTAATGAGGTAATGAAGTCCAATCCCGAAGATGTTGAAGAAAACGTGGAAACCATTCCTCCAAAAATAAGCCATGAAGAAGG
This sequence comes from Gonocerus acuteangulatus, assembly GCA_946811695.1. Lineage (NCBI taxonomy): Eukaryota > Metazoa > Arthropoda > Insecta > Hemiptera > Coreidae > Gonocerus > Gonocerus acuteangulatus. Next base: position 97,270,389 of record OX328124.1, on the reverse strand, counting down.
TTTCAATCTGCTTGACAGATCCCTTCTCTATTTAGAAAGCAGAAGCGATGTACTGCCAAAGGAACTCAAGATTCTAAGAAAATGGAGGGACACAGCTGCTGCCGACAGAAAAAGTTCATTTAGGTAAGCCACAATTAAAGATTTCTTCTTTAAAAAATAATGTCTCGGTTTCTGTTATTATTATTATGCATTATTATTATTAAATATTAGGTTTTTTTTAGCATATAAGTAGTTTTTATTCAAAAACAACCTCCATTTCCAATTGCTATTGGTATGGTTCCGATTAACCGATTATTTCGATTAATCGAGGTAACCTTGGCCCCCATGGACTCGGTTAATCGGAACCCTACTGTACATTAAGACTTTTATTTTTTAAGTTGAAAAATAACAGTTAAAAAAAACATTTTTCTTAAAAGTTTAAACCCAAAAAGTTATTTTTATTGACATTTTTTAACGTCCATTATTATTAACTAAAGGTCGTAAACCAACAAAATCGGTCAAACGGAAGGGGAGGTTTACCCTGGACCTTGTAAAAATGAGCTAAATCGGTCAATCGGAAAGGGGTGTTTACTTTGAAATATATTTCAATAGAATAGCCAGATGTAGCACAGTGGTATTTTTAACTGATCTAGCTGGACAAAATTCGAAAAATTCATGAAAACGAATCTTTAATTGAACGTTGCAGTATTTGCCTAGATAGTATATAGATTAGAAAACAAGAATAAGTCGGCTCAAATACATCAACATTTAGGGATTACGGATTGTTCGTTGTTGCAAAATTTATTACTTCATCTTTGAATGAATACCACAGTTACAAAAATGGGTTTTCAGTAATACAAATTTATTTCATGTTTCAGAAAGGTAAGTATAACCTTCTTTCATTATTTATCATAATAAATTACCATTAATGTTTGCTTTACGCGATGCGATTTGTAATACCCTTATTGGTAAGTTTATGGTACAGAACTTTTGCTCTCCGGCTTAGTTTTAGCACTTTCCTCATGACGGAATTTTTGAAAAATTTCTTCAAATCTTTATCGATCCTACCTATTAGACACCGAAAATGACTCCCGTTAAAATTTATATATATATATATATATATATATATATATATATATATATATATATATATGTGTGTGTGTCTGTTAACACGATAGCGGCCAGAGTTTTTGTTTTTTCTTCGCGAATCGTAGTATGTATCGTTCAATTAGCAAACGATTGAACGAGTTCGTTAACCACCAAAATCGGTATTCGTTATGTTGATCTAGGTAAAGAGAGAAATACGTTGTAAAAATAAATTAAACCGGTTCATTAGGAGGGGGGGGGGGGGTTTACTCCGGACCCATATTACCAATTTGCCACTACCAGCCGTAATTTTGGTTACATTTCAACGGTATTCGTGGTGGTAACCAACAGAGAAAAATGGGCTGTAAAAATAAACTAAATCGGGTTATTTGGAAGGGGGGTTTACTTCAGGCCTAAAGTACTAATATACTCATACCGGTCGTAATTTCTGTTTTGTTGTAACGAAACGCGGTATACGCCGTGGGTATCTCATGAGAAAGAAATGTTGTAAAAATGAAGTAAATCGGTCTATCGGAAAGGAGGGTTTACTTTAAACTGTGTTTCATTAGAATTAGCCTGCCAGACGTAGGTTCCCAAAGCCGCCGCGAGGAGCGCTATCTCCCACTAGGGGGACTGTATCCTGTTCCTGCGTCAGATCAAAAGACGGAAAATGAAGTTTTTGTGTATTTATTAAGTAGTACAGTATCATATATTAACATAACTCTGGAAGCAAATTATTTACAAAATTAATAATTGAACAGTTCTCATAAGAACTGTAAATGAGCAGAACTATTCACGTTTTTATTTTATTTATATAGGTTATTTACAGCAAATTATTCAGTAATGTAGTCTACACTAAAAAAATTCTGAGGAAAGTGCTTTGTTAAGCAGCTCCTGCGTGATGGACTTTTAATTTTTTCTAATGTTTCAATTAAGTATTGACTTGGAAAAGGAAGAATTAGCTGCCAGAGTCTGGCAATTTAAAAATGATAACTGATTTTCTGAAAAAATGCTCATATCGAAAAGGAAACTTTTCAAAGTTTGGATCTTACAAAGTAAAAAAAAAAAAAAAAAAAAAAAAAAAAAAAATAAACAGGAAGGTATAAAAAATGTACACCAACAGTTTCATTTACCAGAAAAAGAAAAATGGAGACATTCTTAAGACATTTACGTGATAAATGGCAAACAGTAAACCGTACAAAAAGTGTTATTGAGAAAGGTTTTGGTGAATGGCGGAAAAGTTTGGATTACGATACACAATCAGATGAAGAAGAAGATTTAAGTATATCTGCCACTAGTGGGAGGGAGGGGGGGGGGAATATAGAAGATGTATTTCAGTGTTTACTATACTCGAGGGATCCGTATATTTCTAGTATGAGTGCGGAAATTCGTCGACATAAAGAAGAGTTTCATTCCTTTACAAGTGAAATAATTAATTTGTTGAATGAAACATTACTTGACCAAGAATGATTTATTAGTTTTGATAACTTAATTTTGATTATATTTTTTGTTTTATTGTTGTGTTTTCAATTATTATTTTTGATGTATTTTTTTTCATTTTTTGTTGTTGTTGCATTTAATAAAGTTAAAAAATGTATATAAATATTACAAAAAAAAAAAAAAATTACTTTTGGTTAACACTTAAAAAGGGATAAAAAACGGCCTTTTTTGCCATGTATAAACATAACTCAGAAAGCAAATTAATTACAAAATTAATAATTCAACAGTTACTCATTACAAAATTAAAAGAGAACTATTCATGTTTTTTATTTTATTTATATAGGATATTTTATGCCAATCTTTCTGGAAAGCAGCCTATACTACCCTAATTCTGAGGAAAGTGCTTAGTTATGCAGATCCTGCGTGACGGACTTTTAATGTTTTCTAGCGCATTGAATGTAGGCTATTAACGCCACCAACCCAATGTTATTGTGAAAATTATTTTTTGACATTTACTGACTGTTTTTTATGAAAGTCTGCCTAAGTTTGCTCTAGAAAATTAAGCTATCAGAAACTTCAGTTACTAAGACAGATTTATCCGTTAAAATTAGTAGCTGGGGATTACTATGTTGACAATTAAAGTTTTGAATGTTTCTGATGAGGCTGTCTTGAAGTTATTGGCAGCTTGGGCATACTGTTCAAGAAATAATCTGGTCCTTCAATAAATGGATTTATTGATCTTTCCTCAATCTTTGTAAATTATAAGCTCTATTTTTAGACATTCTTGATGGATTTTTATGGAATACTTTCCTCCTAGAATCATTAAATTCATAATTAGGTGTACAAGTATTTTTCCAAGTAGGCGCTAGAGCCTTAAACTTATTATCTCTGAAGAGGCTTGGAGTAGTTCGGCGAAAGAGAAAGAGAGAGAGGATGGCTTGGTGTCCAATATTTCCTTCCTGGAAATCCTTTCGAAAATGTCTCCTTAATATTTTCCTAAAGAAATTTATCCTAAAAAATAAAATATAGTGAATTCTACCTCTGACTCTGAAAATGTTCAACTTTGAATTTGGTACTAACGGTACGGGGATTTATCGGGACAACCCTCTGTATTTTGAATGGCTAATCATGGAAATCTGTAATTACTAAACTTTAAAATAATATAAATAAAAGCGATAGAAATATAATAAGGAGAGAAGGTATGGTTGGGATTCGGCTAGGGAAAAAAAAAACGTCAGACCTTCTGGAAGAAATCTGCATTGGACGTTTCGGCTGAACTTTGGCAGCCTTCTTCAGCACTAGAGAATGCCTAGGGGGGACCAAGAAGACATTTAGGTAACCATTGTTCAATCCCAACCATGCCTTGTCTTCGTATTACCGCAACGGCTAACTATCCCCATCTCCACTCTTAATAATTTACAACTTTTTGTTAAATTAATGAATGATTGAAAGAATTGAAAAGTAAGCCAAGTAAGTAATTAAACATAGATTCTTATCCTTTGAATTTGTACAAGAAATATAGTTTGAGATAAATATGCTATCTATCTGATGTATGGATTCCATTAGATAAATTAAATTGTCACGCTTTAATATGAAGCCCTGTAGCCTATATAGCAAGGTCTGTAGCATAAATCGGAAAGTTCTGGGTTTAAAGACAGGCCTGCCAGGTTTTTGTGTGATATAGACAAAATAAAGAAGAGGAAGGAATACTGTATTAAAAACAAAAAAAGTTGGCTTCCGAAATATATTAGGTTGCTAAACAGGTATGCATACTTATCAAACTTTCGAAATTCGTATCAATTGGTTAAAAGGTTATTTTTTTTTTAATTAATTAGGAGTTTGCCGAGAAAATAAATTTTGATGACGAATGAAAATAAATTTGAATGGCATTTTATATTTATACAATTAATTTTGTAGGTCTGAAAGTAAATTTGGTGAAATAAATTCCGAAAGATTGATAAGCAACTGTTTAGCTCCCGTATATGTGGTAGCTCAGTATCCCCAGAGAATTTATTGATTCCGCAAGGATTGATTCCGCAAGGATATAGAGTTTTTTAGGGTCCATGCCAAGGACTTAGTCACAAGTCACTATTGGCATCGCCCCTCTGGCGCTGAACCGTAGGCTTTGTACAACATACTTTCGAATGTTTGCTGGAATTTTTCCATGGTAGAATTGGACGCACTTCTAGTGGATGGCTGTTTTTTTTCTCTATTAACTCTTTCCGCCTGCAGGGAATCATTCGTCTCGTACCTTATTCCTGAGTGGATTATGTAAGCCATCTTCCATTTTTCTTTAACCTCATAAACCCTCTCTTAAACTACTTTTTTCTTTAAACCTCTTCAAGACATTTAAAATCAAAAGCAGACATGGAATAGTTGGGATACGGCTAAAAAAAACCTCAATACGATTTTTGTAAAAAATCTATATTCAGGACGTTTCGGCTACTCTTTGGTAGCCTTCGTCAGATATGAAAAGTTCCGGGAGGCAGAGGAAGACCAAAGTTAACACTTAAGTTACCATAGTGGTTACTTAATTGTTAATGTCTGCTTATCACCTCGACGGCTAACTATCTAATCTTCATGATTTAAAATCTTCTTCTTGCAAGAGAGATGATCTTATGTTTCACTTTATGTCTGTTATTTGGACACTCTCCAAACAGGCGTTTATAATTGAATGAATGAATATAACCTTTATTAACAGAATAGTCATCATAAGTAATAAAATAAATAAAATTGATTAATAAATAAATAAATGTTTACTAAATAAATAATAACATGATACCTCTGGGGTTTATATATATATATATATATATATATATATATATATATATATATATACATATATATATATATATATATATATATAAATAAAATAAATAAATAGAAACATAAATATCTTTATATATTCATTTCAAAATAAATATATAAAAATCAAGTGGGGTCTTCCGTGGTCTAATGGCTAGTGCCTTAGATTCATAAGCGGGAGATGGTAGGTTCGATCCCCACCTATTTCATAATTTTTTCATCTCAGGTCTCGTTAAGAAAATTCCTCGCTGTACCCTGGATGTCGGATAGTGTAACGTCCAATGGTCAAAAACCTGAATTTTTGTTTTCTTATATTTAATTTTTAATCCTCTAGCTAAGTATAGAACCTATTCAAGGAATTAAAATCGTATAAAACTAATAAATATTAGCTTTATTTTGATCAACAAACACTTTAGCAGCATTATAAACAAGGCAAAGTCTTCAAAACCTGCTTTATACCAACAATTAGTTTGAACCTCTCTCGTTCAAGATATGACCGTTTTTTTATTAAGTCATCCGAAGGAAATTACGTCAAAACTATTCCTTTTTTATCTGATATAATTGATTATGGGTAATTACTCCCTTATTTTTTATCCTGAATTATTCTTCATTAATCTTTGACATTTTTCTTATGTACAAAATTTTGATAGACCATAGCAAAAAACTTCATCTGAAAACATTCCAAGTTTTTTAGTTAACCTCAAGTATAATGTACTGACAGCAATTTAGTTTGCCGAAATTTGTCGATTCCAAAGATTTTTATTTTTAGGTCCATCAATTTATTTTTTCTTCCAAATTTAAAAAAAATCTGGATAAATCCAAGAAAATGGTATCAATCCTCGGGAAAATGATTCAATTGTATCTGCAGGATGCTTTTAAAGAAATATTAAGCAATATTAGAAAGACTGCCTGTTTAGTCTTATATTAAATGTAAAAAATGTGGGAACGTGTTCACCGCAGAGGGAAAAACTCTTATATAAATACTGGTTGAAACAATATATACACTTAAAAGAAATTGTTATTAATTTTTATCAAGAAAAGATATTCTCGTTCTGATGGCCCTTCTGGCTAACTTAGAGGCAGACATAAACAAGAGTTTATTACTACATTATATGTTACAGTTATATTATATTTTATAATATTGTTAGTAATAATATTATTACCTGCTATATTATTTCTATTAATATTATAAATATTACAATTAATACTAGTATAGCCGTATACAATGCATTATTATACTATTGTTACCTTGTTTTGAGTTAATTTCAATTAATAAAAATGTTTATTTGAAAATAACTAGTGGTTAATGATTTTTCTCCATAATCTCCACTACTTCGTTACACTATGTGTCGGCGCTAATGGCCCAGATTTGTCGATGCGCTGTTAAAAAAAAATAATAATAAAAATATATAAATAAAATAAACTAAAAATCAAGTCACTGTGGGCCTATGTAACATTCAGTCCTGTGCAATATACAGTAGGTTAAAAAAACTATTATAATAATCTAACTTCGGCACCAGTGACAGGAATCAGTTAATGATAAATGACTAAAAACCATTTGACGCATGAATAGATAATAGCCATTTGCCACAGGTCGATAAGTCCTTTCCTTCAATCGGAAGTGGGAACATAAACAGGCATTCGGAAAAAAGATAATTAGAAGTAATTACTTCCTTTTTTTTTTCAAGCTCATTAGTCAGTTCCTGCTTTTTATTGCGCGCCGCCATCCGAATCCTAATTGTGGGGTGTGGTACCCGCATTTTCGGCACATAAAATATTTTCCTGTCACTTATCAATTGTATAGTGAATTTATGAACATCGGGGTCCTTTAGGATCTACAATGTAGAAGAATTTAGAATAACAATTGATAATCAGTATCATGTTCCATTATTGTACTTCCTTACACGACGTGCCCCTGAAGAGGTTGGAAAAGGCAAAAAACATGTCGGGCAAAAAATAAAGATAAAGTGGTTCTAAAGAGAAAACGTTTCGTACTTTATTTATTGCGCAATGACCCCGAAATATACTAGAACCATATATATATATATATATATATATATATATATATATATATATATATGAGAGAGAGAGAGAGAGAGAGAGAGAGAGAGAGAGAGAGGGAGGTAGGGGAGAGAGAGAGAGAGAGAGAGAGAGAGAGAGAGAGAGAGAGAGAGAGAGAGAGAGAGAGAGAGAGAGAGAGAGAGAGAGAGAGAGAGAGAGAGAGAGGAGAGAGAGAGAGAGAGAGAGGTGTATATATATATATATATATATATATATATATCTGAAAAAATAGAGAGTAAAACTATTAGAGTGATGATTATTATATTTAATGATTCCAATTGTTATATTTTGATAAATGTATTATATAAAGTTAATAATTATAAATGAGAGAGAACAGCTACAAGCGTTCAAGTGTGCCTTTCAATTGAATACTATATTTTTTTACTGCTTTGATATTAGTGAATAAGAATATATTTTTTTAATTAGCTCTTTTTTTGAGAATATACCTAATATAAAAAATATGACTTTTAGGAGCAGGCTTAAGTACAAAACAATTTACTTAAAAAAAGAACTATACTTATTCATTATTATATTTTACTTTTTTTATAAAATTGGGAATTTTGAAATATTAACAAAATATTTAAACTTGTTTTATTAGGAAGTTCTCTTCTTTTTCGTTTGTCTATTGTAATTTCTTTCAGGAGTATCTCTTCTCAAATTCCAGCAGTAGTCCGCTAACAATGACGCATTCCATCGAAGCTGGTATCTCTTTTGATATCTTGGTGGAATCGTTCACCATGTTTGTCACTTACATCATATTTTTTTTTTTTTTTACAATCTGTATACATATGACATATAATACAATAAGTAAATACATATCTCTTAAACTATTGCACAAGGAAGAAAAGAGGGGAGAAGGCAGCCATTGCTGACACTCCCTAAGGAATTAATAATACTTTATTGAGTTGCTATAGTTGGTCTCTAGGCCACTTTCTTTTCAGGCGTCTCGGGGGATTGGAAGGGATCGCATCTGTGGATTAGAATGAAGAAAATTAATTTTTAGGGACATAGTGCAACCCAACTCTTGATAATTTTGAAGGAGATTATTCACAAGCCCAACATAATTTTCATTTCTCTTATTACCCAAAAAACTATGACTGCCCTAAAAGATACCCATGTTTTTTTTTAAAGCACCGAAAAACTGAATTAAAGTTTTGGTTCTCTCTTATTTCAGGCCCGCTAAAGATTCCTTCTTTTATTTAATTTACTTCACAGGTATCTGATGCTGGTCCATCCTTGTTGGGGCCTTCATAAAGGTTTTTATTTTTACCTTTTTAATAAGTAAATGTGCTCAAATAATTTCTTAGGAATTCAGTAGAGGAAGGTGTTTGGCGTTCTTTTCTCCAGGATTCAGGCTTAGTTTTGGATTCCGATTTTTGTTTATGTACTGTCAATAAATAGTCCGCCTGTCCCACAGACACAAAAAAAAAAAAAAAAAAAAAAAAAAAAAAAAAAAACAACAGTCCTTGGCATAGCCCATTTGTAGACCAAACAAATTTCTGCGGGTTATTCCTAAGTATTCGGAATTATCGTAACTAATGTGATAAATCTAACGCGCTACCTATATTATATTATTTTTTTTATTTCATTATAAAAGCTCCGCAACTATGGCTATGAGCCCTAATACAGATTATAAAATATATACAATTTTTTTACACTTTGATACAGTTAACATTTATACTTAAATAAGAAATATACATATATATATATATATACAAACATTATACACATATAAATATACACACACACACATACATATACATATATACACACACACACGTACATACATACATACACACATACATACATATATATATATATGTACATACACATTCACACACATGCATACATATACACACATACATGCATATACCACAAGATTCATATGAATGTTTATTTGTTTATTTATTAATGTTTTCGCAATGTAGGCGACAAAACAAACATCTTCATATGAATAAAGATAACAAATACAAATATAAACCACAATTCATTTGTAGTTACAATGAAAATATAATACACAAAATAACTAAAATAAGGTGCATTAGCTTAATTAAATCAGATCTATAGGTTATTAAAGTAAACTATTAAAATCGAACGCACAAAGAAAAGAAGGGAGATTGGCTAGATTTTTTTGTATAAATTATTGTTCTTTAAGTAATGTAATATAGTGTTGATGTGAGGGCTTCCTTCTGCGAGTAATCTGTGTAAGTCGTGTGGCATGAGTAAATTGGCATGATAAATTGGCATGAGTAAATTGGCATACGACGGAAAATTATGCTATATTATATTAAATAAGGCACAAACAACAAGAGCTAACTATGATAAAGTGGCATGAGTAAATTGGCATACGACGGAAAATTATGCTATATTATATTAAATAAGGCACAAACAACAAGAGCTAACTATGATAAAGTGGCATGAGTAAATTGGCATACGACGGAAAATTATGCTATATTATATTAAATAAGGCACAAACAACAAGAGCTAACTATGAATTTTAACTTATATATTTATCTTCAGCTAGGTAAATACTATCAATATACTATATTTTCATGTTATAGAAAATTTGATGTACACCAGTGTTATTTCTTCAAGAATGATTAAGCCATATTAAGTTAATCCCAGTCTTTTGTTTTGCAAGAAAACAAGGTTGTTTGAAATACATGTCACGAGTCGCGTTAATAAAACTTACCCGCAAATATTTTGTATATTTCTATCCTTATGTAATCTCTCTCCTTTTTCCTAGTCGACGGAAAATTATGCTAATGCCTATGCTAGAGGAAATAAAAAGGAAAAAGGAGGCCATGTTTACGGAGCTCATGGATAAAAAAGTCACCCTTTCCAGATGTCTCGGCGTGTAATCCGACATAACTTCATTCCGTTGTTCTCTTAGAAACATTCCCTCTGGATAATGTGTTACCAAAAAGAATATTTACATTCTGAAATTTTCATCTTGTAAATTCAATTCCGGGCTCTTCTCGCAGAAAGGAGAGATATAAATTCCTCAGAATGTTTCGCCTGCTTTGAATTGTTAAAATCCATTCGTTGAACACGTGAAAAGGGGCTTTTAGCTTGTTTATTTTCTCCTTTTAATTTTTTTCAACCCTTTTTTTTTATTTTACTCCTCCAACACATTCAATTATTGTCCGTCCATGGATACGTAGGAAAATCCCTTTAAATAACATGATAATAATTCTGCAAATTCAACTACAAAAAAACATATATCCCAAGTAATTTTAGCTTGTATCATTGTAGCTTGTATTCCTAAAAGCTAACAATTTTTCACTTTTTCTTTGTAAACGGTCCTATGTACTTTATTGTAACTTTTTATACATTTACGAGGATAAGCCTGTATCCAACTAAGACCATTTTAGACGTTTTCTCTTGAGGCCAACTTTTAACCTACCTTTAAATACTGGTATTTTTATTTAATTAATGGCTATGATACAGATCATGAAAAATATCTCTTTTATATAATTTTCCTTAGATGTCTGCATGAGCTCGTAACAGTGCATAAAATATATGTATTCTAATTATTCAAATATGGATTTGAATTAAAAAAATTACTCCCATTGAGATAATAAAACAAAACAAACTTTTTAGACATTTTTCTCAGTGCTGCATTTTTGTAAATTATTCCCTATATAGTCAACGTCTATAATTCAGAATAATTAATTATTTATAGAAAATAAAAAATAAATAAATGAATATTGAATTAAATTAAAGGTTTGTATTTGATTTTAAATTTATCAAACGAATAATCATTTGATAGACATTTAACATATAGGAATATATAATTTATGTTGGGGTTTTCATAGAAGGGCTTAAGAAAATCATAAATAGATTTATAATGCATGAACATACCAAGAAGTAAATGAATCATTGACTTTTTATAACATAATAAACTAAATATTTTAGAATTAATATTCCTATTCCAGCCATACTCATTGTTTGTTCCTTTATATAGAAACGCAATTTTTGCGTTTAAATGCAAAAAATATTCCTTAGATATAATATTTAAAAAATATACTTCTCAAAAATGTATGATATTTAAATATTTGTATGATACTGATGTCACCAGTATACAAATATAGGTTGGTTAGTTATAACAAAAAGATACAATTCAAGGTGTTTAAAAAGCAATAAGTAAAATGATGTTATTGACACTAGTAATAAACTGTTACAATGTATCAATTGAGGAGTCTACTTTCAAAACAGGATATATCCAAATCGTAAAATATTTCTGCGGACACGAAAAACGTCAAATCTAGTGTAATTCCATAAGATAATTAATATTTACGAGGTCACACTAACGTTCATTTCCCTATTTTTGATGAAATTTAATTCATTTCCAAAAAATAGGAACTTTTTGCTGTGTGAATTTTTTTTTTTTTTTTTTTAGAAAATCAATTAATTTGATGGCAAAATGGATTTAATCTATTTTGAAAGTCATCGTCTCAATTGCTTGCAATTACCAGCGACAGCAACCTCAGCTGGTGAGATTTAACTAAAGCTATGATACTCATTTATACAAGGTTGTCCCGATTTTAAATAGCGAAACTTCAGGAACGTCTAGGGGACCAAAAAACTAAGACAAAAAAGCCTTTGGAGATTTGCTCGTATTTGCTTCGTTTTGGAAAAAATTGCAAAAAAAAAAAGAAACGAAACGAGTTTTCATTTTAGCATAAATATGCTTTAGCGGTGACAACTGGGGAAAAAAACCGTTACAAAAAGTGTCCGCTGGCGTTCACGTATGAGCAGTGTCGTTTGCGCGTGCGCAGTGGCCATTTAAAATCGGGACACCCTGTATATTGTTTTTATTTTGATTTCCTTCCCCTAATTTTTTTTTTTTTTTATTGATCATTTAAGGTGTGTCGATTTCTGGGATCATTAGCACCAGACCTACGCTTAATTATTCTGAGTTGAATTCTTTTCTACAAAATGATAACAATTTGTGTATTTACCTGTGAATTTAAAAATTAAAGTACAATTAGCATATGGGGCTTTGTATTAGACGTTTGAAATCGTAGATAAGATAAGGTTTTTCTGGGCTACCACATGTTCATGGAACAAACTGTTTATTTTTCTCTTGAGTTTTATTGACTTGGTTCTTAAATATATGTCTGTACAATTGTTGTGGCTCACAAGAGTTATATTAATTTTTTTTATTCGGTTTAAATTTTGAATACCAAATTCTTATGCATCCTAACATTTTTGTGCTAATTATTTACGTGCATATAAGGAAATCGGTATATAAAAACCCACATTGAGTAGGTAGTCAAACCCCATACAAGCACCTGCTTAGTTATGCAGCTCCTGCCCATTGGTTATGTGATAGTTACATAACGTACATAATTGTATAGATTGCAATGAACAAAGAAATATAATAAAAAAAAGTTTATAGTAGCACTCTTTCTTATTAATTCAATTAAATTCACTCTCAAATCTATCAATTTGAAAATTGTGGAATATAGATATTTCATTTGAAAAGCTCTATCATTTCGTCCAATTTGTTGTGTTTTCCTGTTTCTGAATCCGGTGTTTTGTCTATATATGTAGAGATACTGTAAACCCTACTATAACTGTCCAGAATCAGTCGAATCCAGCCTTGCATGAAAACTGCTTATGGACACAGCCCGGCTCTGTTTGATCTCGGTTATTCATACCGCTGTATCCAGAGCAAGTGATTAATTTTCACTGAAATGTCTACAATTTACAGCTCTGTTTCACTCCCGGCCCATGAATATTCCCCTACATTCTGTCGGGTTTTCATCTCCATTCGACTATGTGGCTCGCATATGCCTCCCTCTGGTAGCGCTAACCGTATCGTGCTTGCATATCATTGCACCAACATTAAATAAACCATTTCAAAAAGGGAAATGTATTCCTGCTTAATTAGTTAGGTTTATTAACTTGATACGTTTATATTCACAATTCAGTTTATTCTGTAGCTTATATACCTCAACAATTAAATAAAGTAAAGAGCAAAACATATGAATATATGTGTATATATATATATATATATATATATATATATATTTATATATATATATATATATATATATATATATATATTCTTATCAATTACACAATTTATTCTTATCAATATAAATATTTAAAAAAAAGTTGAGGTGACGAAACGTTACTGGGGATTTTATAGAATAAAACATGAGAAATTTTTATTGAAGTTATATATCATCTTTTTTTACCTCTTCTAGGGCCATCTGGTCTACCGAAATGTTACTATTTCATCTAAAACTCAATGGTGGAGCAAGATATTTCGTCGCGCAAATCACTGCTACAAATAGCATTCGAATCATACGTGATTGGTGATCACACGTGATCATACGTGTCTGGTACGTGAACCAACAAGCAGAAACCCCATCTTAAAACAATATTTATTTGCTATGCCTTGTTTTTTTTTTTTTTTTTTTTTTGTAAGGATAATACCAACTATACTGGGTCTAGATCACGCTTAAAGGGACAACGAGCATAGAAGTGGTGATTAATTGTAATCAGAAGGATCAGAAATAATTATTTACGTAGCATTGACAGTAGTAATATTAAAATATTTTGAAGTATTAAGTGAAATAAAATTTTTTCCTTTATTATTGGCCGTTGATAGTTCCTGTAATCAAGACAACCAATGAATTTCTATCGCCTACAAGCTACTGGGCAATATCCCTCACTTGCTGTGTTTGTAAACTTTTAGACAGGGGATCAATGAAGACTAATGTGGTTTCTTAAAAAAAAACATTAACTGCTTTGGAATTTTCATTGTGGCTCACTAACAAATCTTGCAACTCTGGATGACATTACGCGTTTAAATATGACATTTTGGATGCTTTTATTGGAGAAAAACTTGAGTTCCTCTGACATTGAAAGAAGGATAGATAAGGCTTAGGTGGTCTATAAAGGATTATAAGCTCAGAGAATAAAACAATAATAGTTAAGTTCATCAAAGATTCTGGGTCTTTTTTACTTTAGGTACACCAGTTAATTTTTCATGTTATTAGTGAATTCAGTTACCAAATCATATGATCTTTATTGATGGTAAAACAACCTAATACAAATTGCTATTTGAAGAAGGTTATGTATAGCCTTGTTCCTAAAATACTTATAACTTGGACTTGGCTTACGTGTGCTCTGAAAACAAATGAGAATGACTTCTAGATGTGTAGCAAGAACTGCTGCAAGCGGCAAAATAATGAAGTTACTTAAGAGAAGGACTTAGCCTCCTGAAAAGAGCCATTTTAGTAATACTCTTAATGCCATTGCAACATAAAATGCCAAAAATGTACTTGGTCTAGTTGTGCTCTGAACCCTCCATTTAACTCTTTATATTTTTATATTATTCATTGATATTTATTATAATTTAATTTAAAAGTTGAAAATTCACAATTTTTAATTATCTGTTGTAGGTGAGATGAAAATCTGTCTTTTATGGATATCATGAATCTTACATCTGAATTAAAAATAAAAGGTAATACATTAATTATAGCTATAAATACGCTTATGAAATTTAATTTAAAATGGATATCTGACCATTTGAATAATTTTTCTGGAATCGTTTCCGATATATCCTTTTTTAGCAGATTCTCTGCTGTATAAGAGAGCAAAAACCTTCCATTACCTCCTCTGGGTTTGGTAACCTATACAGCAGCCGTTAAGTCTAGTCCTAGTTTTTCTAGATAGTTCCAAGCCAGTTTATACAGCTCACTTTTTAGAAAGGCTCTTAGAGGCTCTTCTTTACTTTCTTACAGACTCTGACCTAGTTTTCCACTTTAGAATTTCTTTTGCCTCAACTAAGATGTTCATATATGGTATTAGTATTACATTATATCAATCTCTTTAAAAAAATATTTTTTGTCAGAATTTCATTATTCAAGTTACTTTTAAAATCTTACGTTTTAGTATATCACGGAGTTGATATTAATAACACTTTCGCTGCGGCTGTCATTGTTTGGGAATATCTGGGTAACGGGTGCACCTTTTGTTTGAATTTATCGCGTAGACATTTTTTTTTCATAAAAAATTCATAAAAATATCTTTGTCAGCCGATTTGAAAACGGAAAACACGATTGGAAAGCCCAAAAAATACTGAAGGCAATCGTCTTTACCTGGAGCTGTAAAAGTGAATTCCCTCCATTTAAGAGCCTCCTTCCGAAGGACACTCGTAAGCGGGTAAGATCGCTAGTGTCCTTCCGGAAGGACACCCGCAGCGTTATCGTTAATCGTTATTAAATAAGAAATCTATTTATACAAAAAGAAAATTTCAAATTCAGTATTCGCATTGTCACTTCTAACCATTAAACATATTTTATTTGAGTGCCCCAAATATTTCGAGAAAAGAAACAAATTTGAATTCGATCTTCCGCTTAGCCAGATTTTAAAAGGCAATAAAATTAATAATGTGGTGGAGTTTCTAAAAAATGTACATCTTCCAGACAAAATTTGAAGAACCTTATTATAACGTTATCATAATAATATTTCTATTTACAACTTATAATTATCATCATCCAGATCAAATAAATGACATTAAAATATTTTAAAATCTCAAAATCACCAATAATTAATTGGGCAACAATGGCCCTAAGTGGTTGAATTTCCACGTTGTGGCTGATTGATTAAACACTATATAGATTCCGGTTTGAATCCATCCTGCGGACTGTTTACAGAGGTGAGTTCATGTAAAAACTCTCCACACAAGCATGAATGGTATGTACATATAAGAAACCACTCAGCCTGGGTTTTCCTCATTCGAAAGTATGGAAACCCGATTTCCTCTAACCTCTACTTTCAATCATTGAAATTTCTATCATATACGGATATCATTAAATAATTGACATTTTGGTTATGTTTGCACTTATATTGATAAGCTCATCATTTATATTGATAATATTGCAATCTGAATTTCAAAACTATTACTCGTTAATCGATCTCATCTGACTTAAATAACGGATACTTTATCATTCACTCCTTAGCTGAATCTTATCATACATATTCAAATTTTATCATAATATCTTACTCTAAATATTGTAGTGATTTAACTTCTACAATTTTTGTTACTTTTCAAGAGTTGAATAATCTGGCAATCCAGATTTAATAACATAACAAACTTTCTTTTTGTTGTTCTGAAAACGGCGAAAACTTTAATCAGGAACTAATATATTTATTAACCTTATAAAATTATCCACAGCACAGTGTAAGAAAGTTAAAAGTTTCTTTTAGGGGGAAGGGAGGTAATATCTTGAGGAAGAAAATATAGAAGTTTGCTGCTCTAAAAAAATGTAAATTATTCTTGAGGATATAGGGCAAAGAGAGTAGGTCAATAACGAGTTGTTTCATGTTCATTGAAACTAACAGTGTTGTTGGTGTTACATATTCATTCCTCATTTTGGATATTGTAATATTTACCATATCTTATAGCCAACTAAAATAATTAAAGCTGTTTTATTAATTCAATTATTCGCTTTTAGCTTCTGGGCGCGACAACGCTCTAAGCGACGGCGTATGCTGATTATTTCAATTTATTTATTATTATTCAAGCACTGTTGGCGATTACGAATGAAAGAATTCTCAACTCATCGTCCATATAACAAAATAGCATGGTAAATGAGAGAATCGGTCACTAATAAATCCTCACCGATTTTTTTTTTTTTTTTTTTTTTTTTTTTTTTTTTTTTTTTACTGGTTGTTCTATGATGTATTTTGAAGCACCCAAACACGAATCCGTTAAAACAAAAAAAAATGGTCTCTCTCAACGACGAAACAAGATATTAAGCACTAAAATGGCGCTAATGACCTAGATGTAGATGCGCCGTAAAAAAAAAAAAAAAAAGATTAAGCACTAAATTTCGCTGTTATGTAGGTTAAGAAAGCTAGCGTAAACAACTATATTTGTAAACATAAGGTTGCAAGGATACGTAATAGTCCCTAATAAAGAAGTCTAATTTAAATTTACCATCAGTTATTTATTCATAAACATTTTTTTAAATGATAAAACATTCTCCCCATTTTTTGTTTCGCTGTTGAAAAGTATTATATAAAATAAATCCCTTAATAATTAGCTAATGCCTTTATAATTAGCGCGCTCTGATAATTAAGCTTATCTGACATCGCAATACATTGTTAAGGCTGTAGATAATGTGGTCGGTACCAAGCTCCGGCCGCCTGATTTTTCCCTTTGCAGGTAACCATTAATTAATTAATTAACTTATATAAGGCTGGGTTTGCCTAGGGCCGATCTGGGACCCCGAATCCAAACCTCGATCGACAAAACTAGAAGATAAAAATCCTTAGTGCGCGCTCGAGTTTTGAACTCGGGTCCTCCAGTTCGTTAGTCTAGTGCTCCATCACTGAGCTAACCTCGCCCCCGATCAAAATATACCTTACGTTTAATAAATAAGACCACAGATTTTTCTTTGATAAGAAAAAAAAATCATAAGACATGTATGGTTTGTTTTACAATTATATTGTATAGATCTATATCAACTTTTTATTACGAATTCTCGATTTAGTCAAGTATACTCGCAGTCCCTGGACCTTCGTCAACTTTTAATTGAATGATTTTTTTTTTCTGTTTAAAGTGCTAAAATTTCACTTGCAGGACATTTTGAAGGTTGTTACTTCGTTATTTAGTCTGACTTTCCTGTTTTTATCGCTAGTTTTATGCGAAAAGCACGGAATAGAATCAGTTAATATAAACTTCGGTGAGACATTTAAACTTCTAGTCTAATAAAATATCAAAAAATTCGACATTTCGTGACAGCATCTAGAACTGAAATTACTAATTCTGTCATCTCGATTTTCGCTTTATAAAAACACTAACCGATTAAAGCATCGATTTCTCGAAATGCGATCGGACTATCGAATATTGCATACCAACCGTCTTCGTATGAGATAAAGTACGCTTTCGCATGGATGACATACATGAACCACGATTTTTAAACGAACGGTTTCGAGATATTTAACAAAATATAAGAAAATACTAGTTTGCCCCGCCCTTTCTTGCAAAATTGTAAAATTGTGAAAGATATGGTTTTGAAAAAAGGTGTCATTCTTATCCCTACGTATATATAAATATATTACAGATATATATGTATATATGTATATATATGTATATATATATATATATATATATATATATATATATATATATATATATATTATATATTTATATATATTAATACAAAGCATTGGGGGCGAGGTTAGCTCAATGCTAGAGCACTAGACTAATGAACTGGAGGACCTAGGTTCAAAACCCGAGCGTGCACTTTTCTTCTAGTGTCATCATCGTTGGAGGGTTGGATTTAGGGTCCCCGATCGTCCCTAGGCCCACCCATCCTTTAACTAATTAATTAATGGGTACCTGCAAATGGAAATATGAGGCGGCCGGAGCATAGTACTGACCACACTATCTCCTCATTGTGCCGTACGGTCAAGAATCCTCGGAAGATACCTCTACAATATCTGCCCCTCTGGGCCCTTAGTGGCCTGTTACGGGGCTGATTTTTTTTTTAATATAACGCATTAATCTTCTTAAATAAAAAGAATTATAAAATCACGCCCCACAGGAGTTTTCTTTTCTCCCGATATGTATATAAATACCTACCTATACATTAATAATTTTCGAACAAAAGTACGAAAATTTAAAGACCCTATTCTAGGCAATATGCTTTAATGTCATGTAATACTAAAATATATTTTTGATGAGAGACATAAAATTAATTTGAGCTTATTTGTTCGAGACCCTTCAAGATTCATAAAAGTCTAATAAACGTCACTTTCAATTTTGAAGAGACTTGTCTCTAGACTATTTTTTTTCTTCTTGATTAAACTACATCAAATATACAAGTTTGTCCCTTTATTTTATGCTGACATAGAGACATATTTTGAAGCGTATATGAGAACCTTATGTGAGTATCGCGAAGGGAAAACAGAGCAGTTGGTTAGACCCTGGATTTTATATGAAGTCAGGCCTTCCCAAGGGAGCGTCCCTTATCCAATATTCAGCTTGCCTTATACAGATTTATGCAGCACGCCAAAATATATCTCTAGAGTCTCAAATAATAAGGTGAAGGTACTCGAGATGAACAAATAAGGTGGGCCAGAAGAGGAGAATAAGGCGGCTAAGGTAACCCTTGCGGAAATATTACTCCACAGAATGGATATCGATTGTGAATATCTAATATGCCAATGCAACAAGGGGAGAAAAAAATTATAACGGGGCTTTTTAAAGGGGAGCTCACCCGAATATTATTCCTATTACTTATATAGTCTTTTAACTCGATCAATTTAATTAATGATACTTATGTAATATAATGAAAAAATAATTAATTAAAAGTATGAATTATCTTATATAAAGAGTTTTGCGGAGGAAAAACTAAAATCACGCCTTCAGAAGTACATTTTTATTTTGGTCTAAAGTAGTCTTACAAATAGAAGTGAAGTAACTCACATCAAAATCCAAGGGAGTATTCTTCGCAGCCTATACATTCTTCTTCTATTCTTTGCAGGTAATATTTGCTAAATGTTTATTCATTTATGAAATTTTTAATTTGGTTATTAATACGCTTTTACCAATTTTACCTCACAGTACTAATAAAATGGGGTAAAAGACCCCATTCTGGGCATTTAAGTATATATAATAATTAAATATATGTATTTATATAATGTCATCAATAACCTCGGTGGCCCTTAAAGAGTCACAAAGCCGTTTTGCTCTTTTAGTTGCTCATAAGCCTTGCAATTAATCAAGATGGGCAATAGCGATGAATAACTATTATTTGACTTATATATATATATATATATATATATATATATATATATATATATATATATATATATTCTTGGATGTTAGGTTCGGAAGGGTTTTCCGAATGTTTGTGCCTGATTGTCCAAGGAAATTCTCATTTCACTTCTGCAAAATTTAGACATCTATCAATGTTTTTTTTTCTCCCTATGGTCTAGTGTCTAAAGCATTAGATTCTTATGTGGGAGACAGGGGTTCGAATCCCTCCAGTGAGAGGAATTTTTCTCTTCTCAAGTTGAAAAAGTTCCTTGCCGCGACATCGGCGCTAATGGCCCAGGTGCAAAAAAAAGAAAAAAAAAACAACCGCACAATATCCATGTAATCATCAGAACAATTATATATTTTTTAAAAAAGAGATATAAATACATATTTTGCTCAGAAAATGAATTAAGAAAGAGTAGAAAGAATTATTTTCGTTGATTTCCATTAAATTGAACTAGTAAAAGGGCACTTGAACTGAGTGGCATTTTCCAGATGCCGAGGTGGCAAATAAGCTAATAGAAGAGTCTAAAATAATTTATTCAAGAGGCAGATAAAACGTATTAATTGAGCTTTTAGATATTATTCATTCATGAAGAGGCATCAAGTGGCTCTTGGTACTTGTCCTGCCAATTACCGCCATTTTACTCTCCCTTTCTCTTCCCGCTCGAAATTGGCGCGAATACCTCCACTCCCTTCGGGACAATTAAAACAATCCAATTTAAGTCAAATTATAGTTATTCAATTCAGCGGTTTGGCATTTCAATTACAATTAACATTTTAAAGGTTCGTTTAATTGGTCTTGAAGGAATTTTCGTTTTATGTCCAGGCAATTAAGTGGCAAAAATGAAAATTAAAGAGATTCGGAATGAAAATGAGAAATGAAATACCACTTTTCTGGAGCGGTCATTTTAATTCGATTTTCATATTGGAAATCCATATAGAAGAAACTTGAGCAAAAAGTTAATCAATTATAAAAAAAATATTTTTTGGATATTTCATTATTCATCAATTTAATCTTTACTGATATTTCGAACGCTGCATCCTGCCCGTGCATTTGAGTAATATTTTGAGCATGGCAAACAGTAATGAAACAAATATCATAAACCATTTGAAAAAAATTTAATTTAGAAAACATGATCCAATTGTCCGGCGAGCAGATTAGCAGTACTTGGCTATATTTTATCTATGTAATTGATATTTCAACGAGCCTCAAATTGATTGTATAGAATGGGCCAAAGTTGAATTTCCTGTGATTTGTGCGCTGAAAAGTTGATAATTCTTAAAATTAAAGCATTGAGAGAAGGTGGGTCTCCCCGTGGTCTTCTGGTTAACGCCTTAGTTTAATGTGCGGCAAATGGTGGGTTCGATTCCCACCAGCGGCAGGAATTTTCTTAACTCACGAATCGTTGGGAAAATTCCTCGCTGCACCCTGAATGTTGGCGCTAATGGCCTAGATGTCGATGCGCCGTAAAAAGGGGGGGGGGGAATAAGGGACGATCGTTGGCCGTTTGGATTGTGAACGTATGGCGTTTTGGATCTCAACGTTGGCCGTTTGGATTGCAAACCTAGATACTGTCGGGGTTCCTTCGTGTGGAAAGAAAATGATTTTTATTTTTGTCCGCGTTTCCGCTTGAACTTCAATCCTTTATCGGGGCTGTAACGACGATGAATTTCGAGCAGAAACACAATGCAAACTGTTAACGATCATCTCTCAATGATATACTTTTCAACGGCGTAAATTGTAGGCACATCTTTCAAATTAGGGTTACTACAAGTTTAGCATTCCATGAGACAATGAGTTTTTTTGTTGAAAAATATTAAAAGTCCGTCACGCAGAAGCTGCATAACTAAGCACTTTCCTCAGAATTTGGTTAGTGTAGACTGCTTTCCAGAACAATTTGCTTAAAATAGCCTACATAAATAAAATGAAAACATGAATAGTTCTCTTTTAAATTTCTAATGAGTAACTGATCAATTTTTAATTTGCTTCTAGAGTTATGTTTACACATGGTACCTACTACACTACGTAATAAATACAAAAAACCTCATATTATCGTAATTTGATCTAACGCAGGAACAGGATACAGTCACTCTAGTGGTAGAAAGTGCTCCTTGCGGCGGCTTTGTGAACCTACGTCTGGCGGGCTTTTCTATTGAAATATATTACAAAGTAAACCCCCGCTTTCCGATTGACCGACTCAGCTCATTTTTACAACACTTCTTTCTCAAGAGCTACCCACGACGTATACCGCGTTTCGTTTGAATAGAGCAGAAATTACGACCGGTATGAGTATATTAAGAATTTGGGTCCGGAGTAAACCCCCCCTTCTAATGAACCGATTTAGTTTATTTTTACAACACATATTTACCTGTAGATTACCACTACGAATACCGAGTTTCGTCGAAATATACCAAAAATCACGGCTGGTAGTGGCGAATTGGTATTGTGGGTCCGGGGTAAACCCCCCCTTCCGGTGGACCGACTTTGGTGGTTAACGAACTCGTTCAATCGTTTGCTAATTGAATGCTCTATACCAAGTTTCGTGACGAAAACACAAAAACTCTGGCCGCTATCGTGTTAACAGACACACATATATATATATATATATATATATATATATATATATATATATATATATATATATATATAATTTTAACGGGGGTCATTTTCGGTGTCTACTAGGTAGGATCCGATAATGACTTGAAGAAATTTTTCAAAAATTCCGTTATGAGTCCAACCTCAATAGCTACTTTCCTTAGGAGGAAAGTGCTAAAAAAGAATTTCGGCGTACGCAGTTAGAAAATTTCAAATGACTTCTCCAACTGTGAAGACAACAAAATCAGTTTTTATTTTGGACCAAAACAAATATTTTTTTCCACAAATTGAAGTAAAAAAAATAAAATAAAACAAAAAAAAAGGAAATAAGTCAAATAAAATTAAAACAAAATGTCTTGGCACAGCCTCGGCTTGAGGCGTCGGGCTGTAGGTTCTCCCAGATAGTAATTCGTGGCACCAGAAGAGAGAGCCAGTTTGTCGTGGTATCTGCGGGTCAATTCTTCTATATGATATGCGAGAGGATCACCTCCCAGTTCTCGATGGAGCAAACTGTTTCGAAAGAACCAAGAGGCGTTGGCCGCAATCCGCAGGATGTTCGTCGTGTTTGTTCCATACCACACAGGGCAGGCGTAAGTCAGTATTGGGAGAATCATGGCCTTGTAGAACCATGTATGAAGTGTAGTCGCAGGTAACACACGCCCTGGTCCTTCGGACATCAAGGAACTGGGAGTCCATCCAATCGGATTTCTGGAATTTCTTCATTTGAGAACCTCCGAAGTGAAAATACTTTGGCCTCAGTTCCAACTGTGAAGAGAATAATTGAATAATTCAGAGAGACGAGATCTATTGGTAGTGCTGAACACACTTTTCATCCGATTAAATGTCAATATGAAAGCAGTGCGTGAGAGTTTTGGTAAAAATTAAAGAACAACAATTCAGATTCGATGAACAGTATTGCAAATTTGAATAGGCTTTTAATAGTGTGTAGTCACTGTGCCTCCATGTTTACAAAATTCAATTCACACGAACGTTGAGCCCAATGACCATGCATAGGGAAGAGATTTTCCTGAAAGGATTACTGAACATCATAATGTGGGATTTAAAACCATAGTAATTGTTTTGATTTAAAGCAAAGTGAAGGATATAATTTAACGGTGCATCAACGAAATTCAGCCACGTTTTTGCAAAACGTAAAAGAAAATTTCCGACGAAAGAAAGCATGTCTATCAGGGAAGTGTTCGGGGGGCTCGGGAATGTTCCTCAATTATCCCGTATATTTTTAGATTCAATAAAAAAAAATAGCACTCGAAGACTCTGCTTTCTATTTATTTCAATAACAGCTTATTTTTTAAACTCGATTAATCAAATTTGATATGTGGTGGGTCTTCTTTCAGTGTAGGACATATTGTAATTCAATTAAGAATTAAGAATTACCATTACATTGTATTTGTTAATAAATTAGAATTACATCTACGAGCAATAATTCAATTAAAACGTGAATTACAATTACATTGTAATCCTGTAATGTAACTGAAGCACTAATTATGTATTTCAAATATCAATTACGAAGAATTGTAATTGAATTACAATTTCATTTCAATTATAAGTGTACTTATCACCAATTATGATATTCAGTAATTAAAATATCAATGTTATCAAAAATTGTAATTGAATTATAAGTGTAATTCAATTACAATTGTAATTAAATTACAGTTCAAATACTTGAATTTTTTCAATTACTGTAATTGATTTTTTTTTTGTTTTTTTTTTTTTTTATGGTTCGACTAGCACCTTTAATTGATATTTTCAGCCTTTTCAATCACAATAAAAAAATGTAATTCATAATTCAAATACCATTTGAATTACATTGTAATTCAAATTTACTCAACACTTATTTCAAATAACTACTTGATTACTATTGAAATACAGTTAATCCAAATTGATTTTTTTTTCGACGAATGTAATTGATATTTTCAGACTTTTCAATTAAAATTAAAAAATTTACTTAATTAAAATATCATTTGAATTACATTTAAATTCAAATTTACACAACACTGTCTTCCTTACCGTCGGTGTCATTACCAGGCCCCAGATTTCTTCCCGACCCGATTTTTTTATTTTAACTTATACCTCAGAGCAATTAGTTTTGCATTTTCGTTTTATTGTAAATCTCCCTTGACTTTTCTTTAAAGTATGCTATCATTGTTTAATCATTCGCTAATCTTTTCTATTTTAATAATATTACTTTTATCCCCATTATTAAGCAGTGGATCTATTGTTGGAATAGAAAATACGAAAAGCTGAATAATGTGCTTGAATGTCGTTAGGAATGCTTTACGGCGCTGGGGTGCTAATCCTAGCTGGAAGCAGGGCTGGTGTGTCACGTAATATACCCTCCAGCATTAATGTAGGATCACGCCTGTTTGCCTAACCCTCTACTCTTTCTCTCTCTCTCTACACACACACTCTCTCTCACACACACGCGCGCGCGCGCGCACACACACACACACACACGCGCGCACACACACACACACATTCTCTCACCACCATCTTTCTCCCCGAACGAGTATACTCATCTTCCATTCTATCTTGAACTCACCTCACTACTAATCTATGCCTGCCCTACGCCAAACCATTTCTTAGAGATTGGCGGAAGAGCAAAGCGTTTTGACTTAATCTATGAGTGTATAACTACATATTGTAAATTTTTATTGTCGTTGATTTCACTTGTTGACCGATTGTCTAAGGTGATTTATCTAAGGTGAAAAGGTACGGATTGTCGGGGTTCGGTCAATGCTTCTTCATAAAGGCGACCCTCTGGTCTTAAAATCAAAATACGATTGAATTAGGCGAGGGAGCTAGGCCCAATCCTGCTAAACTGTCGGATTACCCCGACTCTTAAATAATATATATGTAGAAAAAAAAAGAATTGTAGGGTAGGAAATGGTCGGAAGGCGGTAGTTTTCTCAGCGAGGATTATCCAAATTTACGGTCTATCCGGCGTTGGCTGAGATAGGGCACCCCAGGGGTTTAAAAACACACAAATCTCCGACGGATTCTGGTTAAAGCGATGCAATATACCGCACAGCAACTAGATGCGGGCATCGGGTTAATGTACCTATCACCAGCACCTGATTTATATCCACTAGTGTGCTTTGCAGGATTCATGCTAAGGATAATAGTGTTAAAAGCACAATACAAGCTGGAAATTATCGGTCTGGATGAATTGGCATTGTTAGCCCGCAAAGCACATTTATGCTCAGCCAGAAAAAGTTAAATTCCCTGTCTGGAAAGTATAGGAAATCTCTAGTTATAAAAAGGAAGGGACTACCATTCAGGGAGCATAGGAATGCCCGAGCTATTGGAAATATAGTTATCTGGAAAGTGTTCGACTCATTTCTTAAGCTTAGCAATCTATAGTCCGCCTTGTCAAATAGAGATTATTTATTGTGTATTATATAGTCAATGTAGCGGCAATCTATAGTCCGTCTTGTCAAATAGAGATTATTTATTGTGTATTATATAGTCAATGTAGCGGCAATCTATAGTCCGTCTTGTCAAATAGAGATTATTTATTGTGTATTATATAGTCAATGTAGCGGCAATCTATAGTCCGTCTTGTCAATAGAGATTATTTATTGTGTATTATATAGTCAATGTAGCGGCAATCTATAGTCCGTCTTGTCAAATAGAGATTATTTATTGTGTATTATATAGTCAATGTAGCGGCAATCTATAGTCCGTCTTGTCAAATAGAGATTATTTATTGTGTATTATATAGTCAATGTAGCGGCAATCTATAGTCCGTCTTGTCAAATAGAGATTATTTATGGTGTATTATATAAAACTATATTGCAGAGAATCAATTTTATAGAAGCGTTTTTACTTACACCCGCCGATGAATTCGAATTAAGGACGTTCCAACAAGGAAGGTTTTCGGAAGTACCTCCATACCCGTGAGAACAACCAAGTGAATTGGGCATCAATTCAACAGGGAGGACTATTATGCACAATCATGGAAGGCACCATTTAGGAAACCAGTGAGATGAAGTTGTAGTATTTCGACAACTAGGTCGGTTAGGATTGGCCATTCATGACCTTCTCACTATTACCTAATGACAAGACAAGAGAGGCCATTATGTGAAATTTGTAATACTGAACTGACAATAAAACATATTATAACAGGCCGCATTAGACGACAAGACTTAACCATACCATTCAACATGTGTGAACTTCTCGCTGAAGGTAGCCAGTACATAGACAGTACCTTGTCATATCTACGAAGTACAGGATTATACGATCTCATATGAAGGTCCCAAGGACAGGTTAATAAACTAAATTTTGATTCCATGAATGATTATTCATTATAGTTTAAAATTGAAATTATTTCAATCATTCTATTTTTAATAATTTTTTAATTTCAAAAAAATAATTAAAATTTTCACATTCACCGTGGTTTTTTGGAAGACTTACCTTAGTGTGCTTATCGTCCACGAAACGAAGAACGTAAACCAATTCCGTGATTCGACTATGGCCCACTGCATTGGACCTATGGATTAAATAGAGGTGGCAAAACCCACCGCCACGCCCGAACCACGCCAGTACCACTCGCTACTTGTGTGTGAATCGGGCCTAAAGCAGGCTACACATGGCCAGGCAGGCCTGCCAGTTAGGCCTGAACAGTCCGCCTGAAAGCCGGTCGCCTGAACGTGTATATGTTCCGACCGGTCTGTCAGTTAAGTCTGTCCAGGCGGCCGGAATGTACACACGTTCAGGCGACCGGCTTTCTGGCAGACTGTTCAGGCCTAACTGAAAGGCCTCCCTGAATCGTGTGTGGCCTGCTTTAGCAAGACGTTCACGGAAGATCTCAAACAGGATATGGGATGCTGCAAACAAATCATTAGATTGCGACATGTCAAAATACATTTATATGTCTTATAATATTTTTTTCACAAAGGAAATCTCATTTCAAACATATTAAAGACACCTTATCATTTTGATTTTCACATGAAAAACTTATTAATTAATTAATTACTCTTTTGCATGACTTTTTGCCCATTTAGGTATTTTTCACACCAGAAGAATAATAGAGTAATGTATTAAAATATAACAAAACCTCCTTATTTCTCCAATTAGCACCCAATAGTCCAATATTTATAGATAATTAAATACTTATTTTACCCTTAAAACAGCAGCCCCTTTTTTACAGTCAGTAATCTACACATTGTCATCGTGGCATTAATCTTAAACCAGCTATTAACCTCAAAATTATTTGTATTATTATTTTAAGGATAATTGAGATTAATGCCAGATTACAGATTGTAAAAAATCTGCTGCTGTTTTTAAGATAAAATAAATTTTAGCTGATATATAAATATTAAACAATGGGGGGGTCTCCCGTGGTCTAATGGCTAGCGCCTTGGATTCATAAGCGGGAGATGGTGGGTTCGATTCCCAACCTCCGGCAGGAATTTTATCATCCCACGGCTCACTGGTAAAATTCCTCGCTGCACCCTGTATGTCGGCGCTAATGACCTAGATGTAGATGCGCCGTAAAAAAAAAAAAAAAAAAAAAAAAAAAAAAAAAATTAAACAATGGGTTGATCAATTGATGCAAAGGGGGTGAGAAATAAGGTTTTTTTTATATGTTTATTACTTCATTATTTCTTATATAGTGAAAATGCCTAAATGGACAAAACGTTAAGTAAAAAAGAAATCTTTTCGCTAAATTTTGTCGTATCATGAATCCTGAAAATATCCTGATTGTCCATGGCGTGCAGTTTTCTTGCAAAATATAAGCCTGAAATTTCCTACAAATGTATAAAATAACACAAAATCGTTGTTTTTATGTATAAATTTAAAAATCCTCAGTTTTTAGAGAAACAAAAGGATGACATGATTCTGGCCATCCTTACATCTTTCCTATTTCAATCTTATCTCCCCCCTACTCGCCAAGCTCCTCTCATTAACCTGTGAGTTATATGACTAAATATGAAAGAACAAAAAATCGATCCATAAGATAGGAAACCATTCAGCAACAAATATTTTAGGTTTAACGCAGAAACATAGATATCTCTAGAGATATCAATGAAACGCGAAATTTTCTATTCGGAACTTCCGGATTGCGTCATAGGGTCATCCTCATAAGCGGCTTTCCTCCCTATGAAAGGAGGGAGGAACCGCGCTAAAGACAGTTTTGTTTAAAAACTAGACGATCGGTTTCAGTACGCGAAAATTCACTACAAACAACCATAAATTTTAACCTTTTTTGTGGTCGCAGACCTTTGTTATCGGCGTTTTAAATAAACCTTGAAATACAAGAAGATATCTTCTTCTCTTAGGTTTTTATATAATTCAATTCCGTTTTCCCTCCTCTTCGTAAGTACATTGAATTACCCCTCCCTTCCTGTTGCATACAAGGCTGAAAAGGCACTCCAACTGCACGATATAACCATTTAGTTTGCCCTACTGTTCTCAGAGATACACAAGGCCCTGACTCCTCCTTCCCCTTTGTCCTCTAATGGTTTCTCTACCTCTTAACAAACTTAGTCCATTCAAGCTAATTGCGGGAATAATAATTCTATGGCGCTTCTGTAATTGCCTTTCTCTTCTATAAACAAAAAAAAAAGAAACAAAAACCCAAAATGAAATTTAGGTCAACAAATTAATTAACTCGAACTAATTAATATTAAATTAGGGGAGATATCGTTCCTCTATTTTTTTTATTGGAATAAAAAGCTGGAATGTTAATTTTTCCCGTTTTTATATTCCTTATTTCAAAACAACATCTAAGAGTAAAAATTTGTGATTAATGAATTCTAATTTTACTTCTACTTCTACTTATTCTACTTGATTTCCATTGAATTATTTTCCTGTCTTTCTGTATTTCAGGGCTCATTGGTATTTGTCAATAATTACTATTTTGACTAGAAAGCTCCCCTGATGTGTTTTATGATATGTATCACTTCATTATCCTTTCGAAACGTCATTATTAACTATCAATTTCTGTATAAGTATTTATAACTTTATTAATTAAAATAGCAAACATTAACCGTACAGGCGCTAATGACCTAGAAAAAAAAAATTAATCGTGCATTCTTTATACAGAAGTGGGCATATACCCTCATCATCATTCCAGTATTGAGGACATCGTAAAGAAGAAGGTAATCAGCAACTTAAGATATATCCAAAAATCCAAAAATTTCATTGGAAAGTATTCGAAACCACCGGAAAATTGTAGAAAATGTTTTAACGTACTCCCTTGATCCACGTAGTGGTTTATCTTCTTCCTTAGAACCATCAACAAAATAATGCCTTCCGATTTCTCCCTATCGAGATACAGGCTTGAGTCCCACCTGTAACAAGTAGAGTTATTTTCAACTATGGGCCCAATGAAAAAATTCCCCGACGCCCGAACCTGCGTAAAACAAAAAGAAAATAACTAACAGAAATTGACGTTTGTTTAGGCAAACATGCAGGAAAAATGAAGACAATGAAATTGATGAAAATGTTTTGTTTATGAAAACTTATGAAAAACATGGAATTACTAGAAACAAAAGAAGCGGTCCCTTTCGTCTATTGAGTTTAGTTACATATGCGCGGTGGGCTTGACACTCTCAGGGAAAAAGCTTCGAGAGATTGGTAAGTCTTCCCCTTTTTTAAAAAATTTCAATTTTCATTTTTAGCGCGGTTCCTCCCTCCCCCATAGGGAGGAACCCCGCTTATAGGGTTGATACAATGAAACAATCCGGAAGTGCCGAGTAGAAAATTTCGCGTTTCAGAACCCCTAGAGACCGAAAATAACGGTGGTTAAAATTTGTATATATATATATATATATATATATATATATATATATATATATATATATTGTCTGTTCGCTCATTTCTGGCTTCCCTGATGGTCCGATTTTGATGAAATTTGGTACAAAAATCCGTCGTCCAATTTGAAAGGTCAAGTTCGTTAACCAGCAGAATCCGCCCACTGGAAGATGGCGTTTGGGGCGAAATTCGCGCAAAAAAAATCGTAACGCTTACGTTTTTGAGTTTATAAGCACTCGTTTTATAGGCTTCTTGGGCTAGGAAAACGAATGAAACCATTTTCAAGGCGATATCTTTAACGGTTTTCGAAAAAAATGGAAAAATAGTTTTTGAATACCGTTTTTGGTTTGGGTACTTAGAATCATGGGATTCAGTGTAAACATTTTCTGCATGTTCTAAATTCATCAAAACTAATATGTTGAAATTTTGGTTACGTTTGGAGTTATGGAAGGGTTAGAATAAAATATTTTATTAACAGACAAAAAGTTTTGGTAACTTTGTATACTTTCCTTAATATCTCGAAAAAGGTTGAGAATCTTGGTAAACGGAAGAATACCATTAGAAAGCTTACGAAATGCTCTACAAAAAAGGTTATGATGAAAGTTTTGATTAGACGATGTCAATCGGAGAAATAAGAGCTTAAATCTTTAAAGTAATTGATTTCGCTTATTCGACCTGTTCTTTTTGTCTGTTTTTTATTCCTTGTTATTTTTTAATTGCTTATAGTTGGATAATGTATTTGATAATAAATCAGGTTAAGAAAAATAAGAAAAACAATTTAATCTTAGAGATATGGACTATATGGAGATATAGCTTTTCAACTGCCTAGCGGGGTCCTTCCTAGGGCGGGTTGGCCTATCCAGGTAAGATCGTAAATAAGACCTTTCTTGGAAGTAAAGATGGAACTGTCAACTTTGGTCCTCCTCTGGCTCCCGGCACTTTCAATGCTGACGAAGGCTACCAATGAGTAGCTGAAACGTCCTAAATATAGATTTTTTAACAAAAATCGTATTGAGGTTTCTTTAGCCGAATCCCAACGATTCCATCTTTACTTATCACCTCGACGGTTAACTATCTAATCTTCATGCTTTCTAGAAATGTGGACCCAAAATAATAACAGCTTCTATTTTAATCATTTTAAATGAGTCTACAGATAAGAACGGAACCGCGCTAAGATGATGCAGTTCCTGCGAGTCGGACTTCTAGTACATATGGGCATTTTTTCTAATAATCCCAATTTTAAAACCGCTCTTTCTTATAAAAAAAAAGTCATGGTTTTAAATAAAACCTTACATTAGAAACATACAGCAATTTAGAAGTGGAAAAAATACGTTTTGGAGTATCCTATAAGAGCAAAATTTTCACATGGACGAATAGTTGGATTCATTTCAAATTCGCCGAAGATTGGGCTCATCTTTAAAGAAAGAAAAAAAATCCAGCAAAGAAAAATAAATCTATATCATTCGCCACTTTTCTTACTTGTTTTAAGTAGCTCTATAGCCCAGGAACGGCCTTGCTTCCTTCGGGTATCCACTGCCTTCCGTAGAAGCCTTTGGAGATCATCTACTTTTTGGAACAAATCCTTCGTCGATGACAACTTCAATACCAAAAATAATATTTGCTTGAAACAGCTTGTTAATCACCATTTAATACAATTTTGCAAAGGAGGAAGATCATATTGATCTTTCTTTGATGACCTAAGAAAATAACGTTGGTGATCTGGATGCGTGGAGTGGAACAGCAGGACCAGTTGGAAGGGAAGACTGAGCCAGTACTTTTTTGTCCTCGAAGATTTTGGAGCCACCGTGCACCACATAGCACGTTTGGTTCTTTCCAAGTTTGATGAAGTAAAGAAACGTTTTAATAATTATTATATAGACGGTACCTACATCCTTTCAGAATTACAAATATTAATCTGTCATATTCTTGGCAGGTGTCTTGAAGTTGTTAAGTGATGTAAAATGTATTTAATAGCTGACAATACAGCATAAGCCCGAAGAGTAATAACTAGCTCAAATGAAGGAAGGAGACGGACAGTTATAACAAATTAGAGTAGGGTAGTATCTATCCAAGAGGATTTGGACGCTGGAATGGATTAGGCGGGCCAAAGTTTGCTGTCACTACTAGATGGGCTGTTGGAACTTGTAGAACAGTAGTTCTGGCTTGTAGGAACGGAAGCAGGATTAGCAGCACGGCTTTGCAGCTTTTAGTCGGGGATTTAAGTCCAGGTCACTAATTAGCTCAAACAACGTCATTTCTCTGTTTATTTGTTGTTGCGGTTCTAAGAGGACGCTACTTTAATCCGCGTAACAGCCTGTCTACACGAGGAGACCAATTTGTTTCAGTTAACCATATCATACGTATAATTAATTTGGGTTCTGCTTAATGGCCAGAAGCAATTACGTTTTAATTATAAGCTGCCAGTCTTGGCTTTGCTAACGAGATCTACAGGTGGCGCTTGATCCATCGCACTAAACCTGCATGCTGGGATACGTTGTGCCAGGATGTAGGTTTAGTGTTTCAGTAGAGAATATTAAAAGACTTTGAAGAAACTGAGATATCTAATTAACATCTTCAAAAAATAAATCATCAAGTTACAAATTCTATTTGGTGAAATGCAAAATAAGTCAATCATTTGATCTCTCTGCCTTTAAGGTAGGTACCAAAATTATTTTAGTAGTAACTTATTAAGATAACACTATACACTAAAAAATAGCTTCCGAAATAGTAGAATATTAATTTCTCTGCTCCATCTTGTCAGGCTGTAAATCAAGAAGACCAATCGACTCTTTTGTTCTGGCATTTACTTTATACCTAAATATAGGGAGAAAACAAACATCAAAATTCGCAAGGATCGTTACAATTTTGCACTATATAAACTTTACAACATATAAACTGAACAATGATCAAGTTTGTTAACACCGATATGAATGACGCCAACCATTCATTGTTGTTTATTATTTTTTTTTTTTTTTTTTTACTGCGCAACGACTTCTAGGCCATTAGCACCGACAGCAAGGTATTTTCTCAACGGGCCCTAAAAGTAGAATAATTCTTGTTGCAGACGAGTGTCAAACCCCATCTCCCGCAAGAGAATCCAAGGTGTTAGTCACTAGATCACGGCGGGACCCTACCATTGTTGTTTCCATAGCTGAGTAAACAAATATTCTGCCGACGACGATAAAATCAGCTAAGTACGTTTATCTCATGGTAACTGTTAATTAAAACCCCTGCCAAGATTGTATGTATGTGATTGGGAAGTCATGGATAATAGACCTTCAGGATTAGCATGGTAAGACAATTTTGAGTGGAACATGTAGAAAAGGATTTCAGCAAGTTCAAGGACAAATGGGATGTCACTGGGAAGGTTTTTGTTTACTAAGTAGAAAAGATTATCACTAAACTAATGCGAAATTGACCATAAAAGAAATAGCTGATTTTTTTTGATTTTTTTACGATATAAGGACTTAAGACAACGAGCAAAAGAGAAACCCTAGCCAATTTAGGTTATTTAGATAAATTTGACTTACCAAGGTAATCCAGAATCCTTTGTGGTCCCATTTGAGTAGGAAACTAATGTAACCCCAAGAGACACCTCTCTGAGTCTTAAAAAAACAAGCATATCAAGTCCAAATTCACAATTTAAAAATTGCCTAACATGAAAAGAAACGAATAAATGGTTTTCCTGACACTATTTAAAATAAAGCCTACACACCGTAACAATCATTTTTGAAGAACTTTAACGAAAGTAT
Source organism: Gonocerus acuteangulatus (assembly GCA_946811695.1). Classification (NCBI taxonomy): domain Eukaryota; kingdom Metazoa; phylum Arthropoda; class Insecta; order Hemiptera; family Coreidae; genus Gonocerus; species Gonocerus acuteangulatus. The sequence goes on along the minus strand of OX328124.1, from coordinate 97,236,095 downwards.
GATAAGGGTACTCATGCACAGCTGACACGTTTAGACGCTGCCTACCATAAAATATCCTGGTTCTTCCGGAGAATATAATCAAAAAGCCCCCGCTGGATAATGAGACGGGGCTCCTATGCTCGAAACCTGACCCCCATAATAGGCTGAACATCCCTTTGGTCCAGTCCCTAATCGAAACTCTCTATCAGAAATTCCATTTCCACCGTCCTGCCCATCCCTAATACCTTAATAAATCCATCCTTTCCATAAAATATCCCTAACGCCTTGTAGGTTCGCTGGGAAACTTGCCAAAGCAAAACTCGGAACTCTTTCATCTAAACCTCATTAGATGTCATTGTCATTTAATTTTAATAATTATAAATTAAACATAGAACTATCATTTTTTATATAAACGCTGCTTCCTATTTATAGATGCTTTTTTTCATTTACGGAAGAATTAACATTCCGATAAATGGTACCTTTATAATTCATTCAAAATAATATCGAATAACATAACTTTTGTACCGCAGGAGCTGCGATAGTATGTCGATTTCCGTATAAAACTTATCTTTAATAAGATTATTCATATTTTGCTTTTAATGGAATGAACCCAAAACTTCCAAACTATCTCCGACTCATTTCGAAATTTATGCATATTGAAATTATGAAGGAAATTTATTTAGTCTTAGAAATTACAACCCATTTAACAAGGCTTTCCAGCTATTTTCGAGGTTCCTAACAAAATATATGTAAGCAATCAGGTAATAGTTGGGATTCGGCTCAGTAAACATCAATACGATTTCTGTATACATCTGTATTAAGGACGTTTCGGTAGCTTTGGTAAGCTAAAAAGACAATAAAATATTATTTATTTATTTAAATATTTTATTTACAGAATATTACAACCTACAATACAACTGTATTTTGCAATTTGATATTAGTTAGTTACTTGTCCACGCCACATGTGTCCCCAGTTGTCAGCCGAATACCTTCCTAGTAAGACAAGAAAATACAGAATTAATGAACAGAAAAAATTTAACCAGTAAGATAAATGGTAGATCTATACATACCAATCACTTTTCAGAACAATTTGCTATTAAATTATTACAACTAATTTTACAACAAAATGTTCTGCCAAGGAGGTAGATGCAGACTGTCAAAGATACCTAATCACATTACCAAACACATGGTAATGTACTTTTTCATTTTTTTTTTTTTTTTTTAAACTTCCTCTTTTTCCAAAAGTATCAACTGTTTTGCCCGTAGGCTCACATAAATTCTGCTGTAATTTTTAATTTCACAAAACCAAAATTCAAGTTTTCTGGCATACAGTTAAAGCTATCTTTTTGATAGTAATTTCATTCTTGATCCCTTCGTAGAACCAGGACATTAATGTTGGAGAAATGCTTTCCTATGTAATTACGGGAGAGCTAGTTGTGTTAACTTTGGATTCTCTTCAGATAGTTCCAGCTCTATACTTTCGCATTTCTTGCCTATTATTGACACATATTATAAATCGAAAAGACTTCGTAATCATCACCTCAAACCACTCCTTGTTTCTTTTCACATGTTTTAGATGTGTTACAGTCATTTTTGGCAAATAGGTGGCGAGTCATTATACGGTGCACCGAACACTGGGCCATTAGCGCCGACATCCATGTTGCAGCAAGGAACTAGGTGGATTTTGTTATTATTTATTTATACTACCCGTGAGGTTCATTGGCAATACATAAAAGCTTTCTGTTACTCACATTTTGATCAGTTGATTTATCATCTTGTAGAGCCTCTTCTAGAATTTGTGGAATATTAGTGTGAGCTCAGTATGTAGAGAACTTTTTACACAAAATAATTATTTGTTCTATGCAGAGTAGGGCATTATTCAATAAATGTTTTATTCAATAATCATTCAAATTATTTTTTTTAATAAGAATTTATTCATTGAATAAATTATTCATTCACTGATATATTTTTATTCAATGAATAACAGGTCTGGCTCATTATTCAATACATTTTTATTGAATAATAATTTATTCATTTATTGAGTTATTCATTGACTGATATTTTTTTATTTAATGAATAATTAATTATTTTTCATTCTTCATTCATTATTTTTATACATTTAAAATATTGTGGTTCATGAAACAACAAATTCAGATTCTTTAAGTTCAGTAAACAATATTACTTAAATAAATAATTTTCATGAAAAGTAAGAAAAAGTTTAATGAACATGGTCATTTTTATTAGAAAAGATTGTTAAAATAAATTACTTCTATTTAACGAAAATGTCAGTCAAATAAATCAATTTCATTCAAAAAATTTGTTTCATTCGAATAAATAACTTTTATTCAATAAACACTTTCATTCAATAAATCATTTTTATTCAATAAAACTTTCATTCAATAAATCATTGTTATTCAATAATGAATAAAAATAAAAAAATACGTTATTCATTGAATTGACTCAATAATGAATGAAAAATTATTCATTATTCAGAATGAAATAACAGATTTATTCATGTAAATTGTCTTATTGGATGTGCTACACGTGGGTGCATGCAAATGTTTGAGGAGGTAGAAAAGGATTCTTGTACAGTGGGCTATTCGCTAACTTACCAAAACAACTTCTCCGCGAGCGTTACATGGTGCTGTATCCAATGGTTTTTTGTCAAGCTTTCTGCATAGTACGTTACTCCAGCATGTTTTGATGTGTCTCCTTACATGCTGAGTATTTATTGATTATTGAAAATTCATTTTATTTTCTACTGAATGACAGTTTGGTTAGGCGCAGATTGAAATTTTGATTTATTACACGCCTTAGTTTTATTTATATGAATGTGAGCGTTGTACACGATTATCTCCTAATCCTAGCTATAACTGCATGAAATAGTGGATCCTCTGACTTGTATGATCATGGGCTGGGAGTAGCTGGTAGAAGAGATATGATAAATTGGCAATTTAAATGTGGACAGTTATATAAAGGAGTAGAATAAGAAAGTGGGCCGTTAGGGAAGGAATTTCTGTGAATAAGTGAGTTGAAAGAATACGAGAAGTATCCTATCAGCCATAGGCCTTCCAAGGTGATTTATTGAATAGTCACCTCGCCTCCTTCTCTCAAACTCTCTCCATCACTCTCTCCTTTCCTCCGTTCCGTCATAATCTCTTCCTCTTTCCTTCACATTGTGACACTTCATTCCTTCCTTATGTTCAAGCGTCTTTCTCTAGTCTCTAATATCTTCTGCTCATCAGAGATCTCCCGAGTATTTTCTCTCTCTTATTTTCCCTTCATACCAACCCTTTTTTTAGTCGAACGAGATTAATAGTCCATATCTGAAATAGATCTGTCCATCCTCAATTTATTTCGATGACAACTCGAATCAAAGCAGCCATTTCCATAATGGTTACTATTCGATGCCTCTGTAATGTACGTCATTATATAGAAAACACTATGACTCTTTGAATAAAATTAAATCCCAGAAATAACTAATAATTTTATTGGACTGATTAGACACCTGATATTCATACCACTTTTCTTCATTTTTCATCCACGGACTCTGTGCTCAATGATTAGGATCATAATCGTCAGGGACTGAAGCTCAGTCAAAAATAACAATTTATCCTTCATGAGACGGAGATAGTTAGCCGTTGCTCTGATACGAAGTCAAGAGATGGTTGGGATTCGGCTAATAGAAAAAACGTCAGATCTTCATGCAAAAAATCTATATTGGTCGTTTTGTTACTACTAATTACTTACTAAGAACAGTAAAAACACTTCAACTGACCTTTAAAAACAACAATAAAAATACTTATATCCAGTTACTAAAATATCACTTTCCTCAACCAGGTATATTCTTAAACTTGGCAATGTTTAGTTTTCTCTCTAAAGATAATTTTGGCACAAATAAAACATTGCCAAGTTTAAGAATATACCTGGTTGAGGAAAGTGACATTTTAGTAACTGGATATAAGTATTTTTATTGTTGTTTGTAAAGGTCAGTTGAAGTGTCTTTACTGTTCTTAGTAAGTAACTGAAAGGTCTTCTAAGTAATGAACTTGGACATTTCATTCTTGTATCATCTCTTGTATTGGCAAATATTTTTTTGGGGGGGGGCGAACATGGCCTCTATTTCACATTTATGTTTTTTTTTGGGGATCTCATTACTTTTTTCTAAGTATTAATTAAAATTTAGTTGCCGCATACCTACTGGCTTTTGTACTTCATATAAAACCAGGGCCTTTGGATTCTGCATAAAGTTCTCCTTACTGCTTGATATTTGATATCAATAAGTAGCATACCTTTCTACATCTAATCACTAGACTAGAAAAGTTAGAAGCTCTTCCAGATGACAGTACTCTAGAGGACAAATTGATTGCTCTCTTAACTAAACTATTACACTGTAAAACACAGGAACCTTACCCCGAGGATAAAGATCACAATAAGGAAAGTGTAGAAGGCCTTCAAGAAAAACATAAGAACAAAGACGATAAATTTTGGGTTTGTGATCCTAAACTTTGGAATTTAGATGGCCGACTATGAAAAACTTAGTATCTGCTGTCAAGTATATTATGCAGTTAACCCCTACGACTTTATTTACTGCATTTAAGACAGAAGTCACTACTGTTGTTGTTAGGATGCGTCGAAATGTTTCTTAAAACATCAAATATAGGTTCTCCTTGCCAAGACGATTCATTTGATACACCACATGATGGTTTTCAGAAGGAATGATGGCTTTCCGATGGAATAAAAAGTACAAAACATCATAGGTAATATGACACTCCCCTATCAAGACCTACCGGTGTGCCAAGTTTGGTGAAAATAGGCCAAACGGTGTGGATTTGTATAAGGAACAAATATGCAGACAGACAGCTAAAAGACGATTTTCACCTAGCCTATGACACTCCCCATATAAAGACCTTCCCGTGTACCATGTTTGCCCAAAATCGGTCAAATCGTGTGGATTTGTGTAAGGAATAAACAGTTAGGCAAACAGCTGATAGACTATTTTGAACTAGCCTATAACACTCCCCAGATCAAGACCTACCTGTTTGCCAAGTTTTGTCAAGATCGGCCAAACGGTGTGTATGTGTATAAGGAAAAATCAGACAGACAGGCAGCTGATAGACAATTTAACCTAGCCTAATATTTCTTAAAACACCAAATGTAGGTTCTTGATACCGAGACGATTCATTTGATACCTCACATCATGGGTTTCAGAAGGAATGATGAGTTTTCGAAGGAAGTACAATACTGGCATCCCCCCTACGCTCCAGAAGCGGAGTCAAACACAACTTTTCAGGATTTTTCGATTTTTTCCTTCAATAACACCCTCATATCTATCATCCTGCAGAATTTCAAGTCTCTAGCATCATGGGAAGTGCCTAATAATTTTGATGAGTCAATGAGTCTTATAAATCGCGATTTTCGATCGCTTATATCTCAGAACCTATTCGATGTAGAATTATGAACATTTCCAGTTTTACTCACATCTATTATTATAATACCTGTGTAAAATTTCAAAACTTTATCTTCACCTGGTCGAAAGTTATGAGAGGGTAAACATCGGCTCTAAGACCGCCTGTAATATACACACAGTATGCTTTGGCCGGAATTTGGCCTGGTGCACTACCGTGCGCCTAGATACCTATCTACCCGCGTTTTTTAAAAGAACGATTGGTTCAAAATGTATTATCACGATTAAAAGGCTTCTTACTGTCTGATTTTTCTCACTTGTAATTTGTGTATATTTATTTTTTTAGCTGAAGAAGGCTGCCAAAGTGCAGCCGAAACGTCCAATATAGATTTTTTGCCTGAACATCTGATGTTTTTTTCTCCAATCCAAATCCCGACCATCCCTTGGCTTCGAATTTACCCTTCGAAGAGGTAGAGTATTGACACACTTGTTTCCATTTTACATTAGCTAAAAACGCACCCTTTAGAATATAAACTCACTTAAATATGTTTACGTTGGAAATTGATCCATCAGGTTATTCAACCCGTGATTTTATTTCAATTCTTCATGTTTTGTCTGCCGCTTTTAGGGGATATTTCTAGTAGTATAAACAGACATCACACTAAATATCTGACTGAACACAAGGGCGATATCGTACTTTTACGAGTGTTCGAGGATAAACTATAAACCGCCGCCACTGCCAGTCGGAATAAAATCGGAAAAACCAATTCTAAGCGAGAGTTTCCCTACCGGACATTATCAGTAAAAACTCACCGTGGGCCGTTCGGTTTGGAAATCTCATCAAGTGGCAGAAGGCGGTGGGACCGAATTGGGCATGGCAATAAAAACTGCGGAAGGTAATAAAGCTGCTACAGGAGTGGAGCAATAAAATGGCCTCGATATCGGACAGCTGGGATCCACTGGGGGTGGGCATGGGACAGTTTCCCTCATTCACATTTCCAACAGTTCTATCAGCTCTCTTATCGATTCGGGATCGCATTAGACCGAGAAGGAATGCTGAAGTTCGAGGTTTTAAGTTCATCACAACAACCATTCACGATAAAATTTCAATTCAACTGCCAAATTAGTTTCAGCGCATACATCACGAAAATAATGGTAGTTCTAATATGTATGAATATATATATATATATATATATATATATATATATATATATATATATATATATATCAAACTCGATTCAAAACTCGATTGACATCCCCCTTTTTTTCCACAATTTTTGAAATTAAAAAACGAAACTTGGTGGATCTTAACGTGGTCGAATGAACTTTCGTTGGGCCTAATGCACGACCCCTCAACTTTCTCCAGAGACCCTAACTCTGGAATCTCCAAAGGAAAGGGGTTATTTTTTTGACGGATATTGTAGAGAATTGAATTTTATGTCGATTTTATATCTGCCATTTTTTCGCTAAAGGGCACCAATGAGTAACAAATTGCCCAAACCCAAGAAAACCCTTGTTTTTCGTCACTTTTCTGCCAATAACGTAAAAAGTATGCCCGTAATGGAAAACGTAGTCGATATCAACGTTGTAGAGCATTAAATTTAAGTCCAAAAAAGTACCTTTAGCCTAAGGTTCATATTAACGAAACGAGTTACTATAAAAAAGGCATAATGAGTTTGCTTGTTTCCCGAAAAGAATGTGTTAATGGAGCGTAGATCACATTTTAGGCATTTACCTAAAATGTTAATATGAATGGAGCAAAACACACTTTAATTTTTGAAGTTGTCCAACGTGATCTACGCTCCATTAACACATTCTTTTCGGGAAACAAGCAAACTCATTATGCCTTTTTTTATAGCAACTCGTTTCGGTGCGCGAAGGGGTAAAGTGCAGGAAACTTGGCGGAATAATGCCCGACTACATGGTGCTAAAACTTAATAAAAAGTTCCTTTTTTTTAAGGCGCCTTGCCATCTAGGCCATTAGTGCCGACCAGAGTTGGGCGTTATCGTAATCATAATTACGATTACGATTATAATCACAGGCTCTCGAGATATAATTACAATTATGACTATAATCACATACTCTGGAGTTATGAATACGATTACGATTATAATCGTAATTACAGCTGTGATTACTATTACACTTGTATTCACAACCTTTTTCTGTAATTACAAGTGTAACCACAAATTTTTTCTGTAATTACGAATGTAATCACAGCTGTTTCTGTGATTACACTTGTAATTGCAACTAATTTATCTGCAATTACAACTGTAATCACAATTTGTTTCTATGATTACGGCTGTAATCACAGATGTTTCTGCGATTACGAACGTAATCATAAATTTTTTTCTGTAATTACGAATGTAATCACAAATTTTCTGTAATTACGAATGTAATCACAAATTTTCTGTGATTACGAACGTAATCGCACATTTTTTTCTGTGTTTTCAACTGTAATGACAACTTTCATCTTGTGAATACAGTTTCAATTGATTGTGAAAAAATTACTGATCGCTAGAAACTGATACCTCAGCATAATTTAGCGCAACCTTATATACCCAGCGCTAAAAATTAGCGCATAGCGACGGCAGGGTGCTAATCGTTAATTTATTTATGAAATGTTTAAATATCGTGGTAGCTAATAGCTAATTAGCCGAATAGAGCGTACATGCTCAGCGCTCTCGTAGTAAAGCCTGTTTCGATCTGTTGTGGAGTTTAGTACATCCCAGAAATCCTATGTACGATCATAGGACGTGGGAGTAGATGAATATGTTCAGGCGATGTTTCCAATGATGTTTTCTAACATCAATGGAAGCACACTCTCTATATTTTTCCACAACAAACTCCTAAGTATAACAGATGAGAGGTGGTAGCCGAATCTCGGATGCTGTTCTGTTTTGTAGAACACGAATTCTTAACAATGCGAAATATGGATTATGAAATTTCGGAACGCTCAATTTATTTTATTTTATAAAACCCCTTATTGGTCTAGGGGTTCCCAAAAACGCAGAGGTGTTTCCTATGGCTGCCACTTAAGGCTCGCTCTTCTCAATATTCTTCAAAGGCGTTTATCTTCACACATACGATATTGTAAAGCATCCAACTCTAGGTTCTTATGATGTGTAGGCGAAGAATATACGCCAATCATCAGGGACAATGTCTCACTACCCTAACACCCCCGCCCACTTGTCCGATTAGAAAGAAACCGATCCACCCCGATATGACACATCCCATCAAAACGCCATCCCGTACGACGGAGGCGGCTTAGAGGAAACAGAGAGCGACTGGCAGGACACATTCAAGATAAGTGAGAAGGATGAGGGGATGACTCAGAACTGCCATAAAAACATTCCACTGCGGGGGAGTGCGGTTTAGGCGGCGTCATTAAAGGGGGCCTGGCTTCTAGGGGAGACATCCTTGGGGGTGAGGACTTCTTCAGCCTCCTGTCCTTGGATGTAATTCGGCTTCTTTCGGTATCCAGTAATCTCCGGCTTCTTCCTTTCTTTCGCAGTAGAAGGCATTTCCATGGCATATTCGGGAAGAAAGCAAGGAAACGAGGCCCCTTCGGGATTCTCCTTTATGACTAAATTCAGCAGGAACCTTCGTCAAACTTAACTGGAAATAGTAAATAACAATGTTTCGAAGGATAGTGAATTATTTTACATTATATTTATAAATCGACGAGAAGACTTTCAATTCCTTTCCTGAAAATTTCAAGAATAGCAAAGATTTGAATTCTTCAATATCTGAATACACGTACTCCAAGAGTCCATCAACTATAGCGATCAGCGAAATTCATTCGAAAGAGTTTGGCCTCTGGTACGATACGATAGGCAGAACGACAGAGCGGTGAGCGGCAGATTCCTATTGTATCCGACGCTTAACTATGCTCACTCATTAATCAATTTCACAAGTCAGCAATAAAAACAATAACAAAAATAACTGAATTTGTTACAATTTTTATTTAAGTAACTTCAACAACTTAAACTTAATACATCTCTCCACACTTCAAAGCAAATCTTCAAAGAAGCATTTCCGCGTTACTTCTGTGATCTGCGCGAATTCAATACCCCGAAATCACTAGGGGGCACCATGAAGGCACACATGTAGAGCAGTGTATTACCACGTTTATTCCAGGGTTTTCCACACACTGTGTCACAGACTATTCCCCGGAGTGTTATCATGGTAAAGGAATCTTGTATACAATCTTTACTTTTGTCAAAGTTCCAAACTGCTTCTACAGCTATAGGCAGATATTCCTCATAGTACCCATCTACCATGTGGCATTAAAGGTAAAAATGGCTTCAATTTTTCTATTTGAGTTTTAATTGATAAGTTAAAGACATACAGCCAAAATATTATCGTCTATGCCAATACTGTTACCAAAGGTGGCTCCTGGAAAAGCTCCCGGAGCGAAAAACTGTTTAAAAAACACCATCTGCCACGATCATTAAAAGAAGTACTCTCTGATTCAACCAAAATAATCCCCCTCTTAATGTCATTCCTTAAGGATGCGAACCTCCTGCAAAATATATGAAAAAAAAGGATTGATTAATTTAAAAAATTAAGAAATAAAAAATAATAATAATAATAAAAAGGTGAGAAAAATAATATAAAAATTAAAATCACATCAATATTACATTAATCAAGTTTACAAAAAGATTGTAATTAGTCTAACTTTATTATAATTCTCTTAATTTAAATTATAATTACCATAGTCTTAGTTTAAATTATAATTGCCATATTGGATTTTAAGATAATGATTATAATGGTCTTTAACTAATAAATTATATAATCTGTAACTAATTCTTTTTAACAATCTGTAACTATACAAAGCATAACACCATTACACACAGGCAAAGAACTACACCTATCCCACTAACTCACAGACGTCTCAAAATTTAATTAAATACCTAAATCAAACATTTATAAAAGAACTCAAATCTTTTCGAACCAATATATTGGAAGGCGCAAATAACCTAGTAGTAGAGCTCCAAACTCCATATCTATCTATCTATCCTGGAAATTTTCAACTTCTTCTTCATGTAATGTTTTCGATTCGCACATTGAGCCAGCTATCAGTGTATTATTTGTGTTACCTCAGAAGCCAAATAATACACTTTCTAGTTAGTGGAGGAGAATTTTATAAAGTTCTAGTGCTTTAACACTCCTCTATGTAATGATAGATCGCTCAACTGCCCGGGGCCGGTCAAGGCCGACTTGATCTTTCAAATCTGAAATTTCCTTTTTCGAATTCTCAGTTACCAGTCGAAGTACAGACCACATTTCCTTCAAGCTCTGATGAACAAGGAAGGATTTTAATGGGTAACATTGCACTGTATTCAACTTTCGACCAGGATGGATAAAATATATCTTATACTTGTCACTAGCAAAGAAGTAGTAACTTTAAAGCATAAGAAAAAACAATACGTGGAATATCAAACGGCACTTACACGCCTTACAGTTTTCTCATTTATTTTATATTTTATTAATAAGTACTGTATTGAAACTAACTTTCATTTTCTTACGTGGGCATTTATTGTAGTTTACATAAGATAATCTGGCTTTTCTTAGAGGCGGAACAAAAAAAAAGACTTACAAATCAAACAGTGTTTTAGGATAATTCACAATTTGTTTTCCCATCTAGGGAAAAAATACAGTTGAAATGCCTTGCTGAATAAAAGAAGAGACCCTTTCCAGAGGAGACAGATTGTTTCTGAGTGCGTACGTGCGCTTTGCTGAGTCGCTCTTAAAATCTCATTTAGGGCGAAGTTGGCGGTCGCAGGTAGTTTTAAGGCCACGAATGGTTTAATACTTAACCCTTTTTTTAAAAGACAGATTAAAAAAATTCTTAAGTCTTAAAAATGTTAATTCAAATAAGGATATTTCTTATTTTTTTAGAAATATTCTTCTGAATAGCAGTTTGTAATATAGGAATAACTTTCCTCACCATGGTTCTACAGAGAGATTTGTTCAAAACAATATAGTTCTCGACTCGCAATAACCGAGTCAAAAAAAACTTATGATATTTATCTTCTCAAGCGAAGAAAATAACACTTCTTAAAAACCTCATAGAAGATATAAATACTTAGGCTTTTCAGGACTTCTATAGATGGAGTCATTGAAATGTACTACCATTGCGTTTCCAGTGAAGATCTCAGAATGAAAATATGATGACTTCTTATTTATTTATTTATTTATTATTTTTTTTTTTTGTTACCAAATTCATCTTAACTTAATATACTAGGTATACGATATCAGCTTTTGACAGAGACTTGACAGATTTAAAAGAATGGATTTCGAGTCTTCATGTTGCTCATTTTTGTAGTTTTACGTAAGACGCAATCTATTTTCGATACATTAGTGTCAAAACTAAATTAAATGGGAAAGACTGGGAAAAATTGGTGCTTCCCTTTCCATTCTCCTACCGTCCCCTATCAGATCGCTTCTAAACGAAAAGTTAGATTTAGGACAGATGTTTCAATCATGAACAAATACTCAAATATGTTAATTCATTATTAAAGTATTTAATTATATGTAGGAAAGATAACGTTATGAAATAATGTACAAACAATCTTATAATTATTATGCTGTTCGTATGAATAGACAAGCTGGTTCGCTCAGTTCGAAGTGCACACTACCTATAACTGCATCAATGATATTGCTAAAATTATAAACACATTCAACCTTAATTTGTACGTTTCCCTTGTAACCTACAATCATCATAATAAATGTATCTATAAATGTAGATGAATTGTGTTTTTCATTCGTATTTTATTTTTATTCACTTCCCAATGCATCTTGAAGATTAGATAGTTAGCCGTCGAGGTGATAAGCAAAGATGGAATGGTTGGGATTCGGCCAAAGAAACCGCAATACGATTTTTGTTAAAAAAAATCTATATTTAGGACGTTTCGGCTACTCTTGGTAGCCTTCGTCAGCAATGAAAATGCCTGGAGGCAGAGGAAGACCAAAGTTAACGCCCAAGTAACCATTGTGGAAGTGTCACCAGACACTAAATAGTTGATCCCTAAATAAATAAATTAATGATCCTAAAAAAATAATATAAATCTAAAATTCTACTTATGTAATAAATATATATATTTTAAGAGCTGAAGAAGGATGGGCAATGGCTTATTGTGAAGTTGTTAAAGCCATTTCCAAGCCGACGATGGTATGCACAGCTAAAGTTGGTGCAGCCTAACCGGGAAATATTTCCCAACTTGGGCCTATAAAGAGAGAATGGGCTTTCTGTTTATCCAGGAGCCTATAAGTTTGCTTTACTATTCTTTTAACTTAGCACTGCCAGATTTATGGATATAAATAGTCTGCGAGGGTAAATTAAATCTATTCATTATTTCCGGCATGCTTTATATTCTATTTATATGCATGATTCTATGCGATTCTTATTATATATATATATATATATATATATAGGGGAAGGTGTTGTACCTCTGACCATATTGCACCTTTGCCCAACGAGGCTGTGGCGGCATGTACCAACATTTCATAAATTTTGGTGTAATTAGTGTTTAGCTCCTTCCCTAGAGGGCTTGTGCAACCTACTTTGGATTATTCAAGTCAAAGAGGATTCTTGCAAAAAATACTTATCCATTTCTATCAAAAAAATGTAAGTTATTTATTGACGACGTTTTGCCTCATAATATTTTTTTGTATTATGTCTTTTTAGATGGAAATCATTTGACAAAGTAGCTATTACAATAAGAAACATCGTGCAGCCTCTGAAATTGATTTATCTTAACCCCAAAATTTTTAGCATACTTTTTAATTTTCACTACCAAGGATGTGCTAATGGCCCAGGCAGTCGAAGCACAAACAAAAAAAAAAAACTACCAAGGTGTTGTACCTCTGACCACGACTAGTTGTTCCTTTGACCAGGTCAAAGGTACAATACACCTGAGTATATTTTTTATAATTCGCATTTTATGTTCTTATGCTACAAATTAAAAAAAAAAAAATAAAATAATGTTACTATTACATATTTAGTCGCAGAGATCTATGATATTAAATGTCCAATGTTTAAGATCCAATATTTGAAAAATCAAACTTTAAGTGACAAGTTTACGAGAGAAGATAAAAATTTGTATGATATTTATATTGAAGACATTGTGGCTAAACTTCCATACCCTACTGTTGCTAGTGGATCTGCTTGACGTTTATCGGTTGGACTGGATTTTTCAGCACATTAAGCATAACATAATATCAACAATAGTTTTTTTTTTATTATGCTTACATCGTTGTCCTGTATTTATTAAACTTACAATTAATTACAATATTACTAAATACAATTTTTTTTCTGGACTGCTGTATTGTTTTTACGTGGTCAGAGATACAACACCCCGTGGTCAAAGGTACAACTACATGTTGTACCTTTGACCACTGTACGATTATTTTTTAAAAAATTGATAAAAAATATTAAATGTAAAGCTACGACCTTACCAATTGATGAATAACTTATAATAATATAAAAGTTAAATTTTAGACTTTTATTTTGCAAACGAGTCCTGGAAAGAATATTTTATATAATTGATTAATTATTCTAGTCAAGAAGTACTGGACCCAAATAATCAGGGAACAAAAATGATTCATGCCACTACGCATGCACAAATGCTACTGCGCATGCGCGAACGCCAGCGGACACTTTTTTGTAACTTTTTTTTCGTTGTTACGTTGTTGTAACGGGACCCGTGCAATAATATACTGCACAAAATGATATAGTAGCGGTTTTTTTTAAGATAAATTATTTAACGCAATAAAATAACTACTTAGTTCCGTGGCGAAGCACGGGTATTCACCTAGTACATAAATATTAGAGAAATTGTCTAAGAAATATTTTTGTAATTCTTATTAAAAATGTGAAATGGTTGACTATAATCTGGTTTGTCGTTAGGGACTGAATACAGATTTATGTATTTTCTCGTAATCAATGAAATGCAGTCTTGTCTATACAAATTATAATTTAATCCTTTAAGGTCTTCACGATAAGTCTTTGTCGTTACGGTGCAAATCTTTGTTTCTCCAAGCATTCTGCAGGCTTGATTTTTAGAAGGGAGGCAAGTTGCAGTCTGGGTCCAGTTTATACTTGTTAAGGGTCGTATAGGCCTTTCCAAAATTCTGATTGGTCCACCCTTCTGCACGATCTGCTTCCATGCAGCCCATCAAATCCTCTGTCTTCCGAGGAATGGCGGGTGTCCATAATATACTGGAACTATAAGCATCTTCTGAAACTGTGAGAATGTCACAACTTTGATGGGTTCTCGGATACTTCTTTCTTCTGTGTGTGACTCATTCACTAGAATAGTTGGTTCTATTAAAATCAAAGAGTTATACTAGTCAAACAAACCCCATCCTTTCTTGATGTCCATGGTGGAGCAGGGAGTTCCTCAACAGGGCCCATAGATGAAGGACTCAACCTACTGCAGGCGGGAGTCGCAAGAGAATTTTCGGGGAGACCCTGTCTTGTAGCAGTGTTTCTTTTTTTGATGCTCATTCTTTTCGCTTGGAATCTTGCAGATATCAATATTCCCGTTTTCCCTATGTACTTTTTTCCCAAACAAATGCGGTATGTTTTATACACACGGTGTAGAAGCCCTAAATGCGCAATATGTCAACACTGTCAAATCCGGAGTACTGGTCAATTTTAACGCATAAATTTTATATCTTCTTCGCTTAACCTTTAAAAGGATTTGAAATGTTGACGGACCATAGTTCCAGTAAGTTCAAGAATCGGATCATTGTTCAATGTTGTCCTCCGTGATAAGTTACGACAGATTATATATCATTCCATGAATCAAGCACCTTAATTAAAGATAAACAATTATGACAATAATAGTAAATACTCCATTAATTATTAGTGATCGTAGATCCACTCTGTCGAAGATCAGTTGCAAGATAGGCCAAAATTATTTATATATTAACCCTATGTTGCATCGTGATGCCTGCAGGCATCATATTATAATTTACATTCACAGAGCACTATGTCGAGTTTTTTCAAGTTATATTTCGGTCCCTGTAAGCATTAACACGTAACAAAGGGACTGGAAGATTTTGAACTTTGTACTTCGTTCCCAAGAAGGAATAAACAAGTTAATGATGACAAAACCAGGAGTCTCGTTTCTGACCCCAAGGGGGCCTGTTTCGCAAGGCCACAATATTATTAAAAACGTCCATTCTGACCTAAAAAAAATCTTACTCCTTAGTACTAGTGGTGTATTTTACGAATTGAATGTTTGTTTTATTGAAGTTTTATTTTTTGTGGTTGTTCATTTGTTTCCTGTGGGCACCATCGTGCATCTGGTACTCAGGTCCGAGCGATGGATCCCACTATCTGATCGATAATGGGGAGAAGAGAAAAAGCTTTTTCATATAATCACAGCACCAGATGATAGTGAGGATGATGAAGATGTCGACGACAATGTTCTTTCTGAACCTCGGCGTATTTTCAGCCAATGTTTTAGAGGTAAATGGCGACAATTTGAATGGCCCCTTCTCAGATTTGAGTGAATTGATTGAGGATGTACTGCCTGATGTATCTCAGAAGATGTGATGCAGGATGGAAAACTGCAATAACCAAACTTGTGGTTACTATGATAAATGTGAACATTATTTGTGTTTAACTAAAGGGAAATCATGTTTCAAGGATTATCATTTGTGATTGTGATGAAAAGAGAAAACAGATCTTTTTAAATTTAACTCATAAATTCTTTATATGTTTCAACAAACGTAAATTATATATGTTCATTAACAAAAACATTCCTCCCCATATGCACAATGATGCCTACAGGCATCTTTCCGTTTTTCATAAATTTATCGAAAAAAAACTCGATTAATTTTTTTCCGTATTTATCCCGTTATCCTGAGTTCTATTTCTACCTCTCAGATTTTTTTTGTGAGAAAAGAAAAAATCATGCATCAAAGGGTTAAGGAGCATCCACAACTAACTTGGAAATTAAGTAAATTAAATTTCATTGTCCTTATCATAAAAAACTAACTAGATTATTAGACAACTATTAAGCCGCAACAATAATATAATATTTAAAACATTGACACATTAAGCCAATCAACACTATTCCAACCAGTGTTGGGCAAAAATCATTCAGAATAATGAATAATGAATAATGAATAAATTTGATATTTCATTCTGAATAACGAATAATTTTTCATTCATTATTCAGTGAATCAATGAATAACGTAAATTTTTATTTTTATTCATTATTGATTGAAAATGATTTAATTGAATGAAAATTTTTATTGATTGAAAATGATTTAATTGAATAAAAATGATTTATTGAATGAAAATTTTTATTGAATAAAAATAATTTATTGAATGAAAATTTTTATTGAATAAAAATAATTTATTGAATGAAAATTTTTATTGAATAAAAATGATTTATTTGAATGAAAATTTTTATTGAATAAAAATGATTTATTTGATTGAAATTTTTCGTTAAGTACATCAAAATTTTTCTTTCTTTTAATGAAAATTATATATAAGAGTGACATTGTTTATATATATATATATATATATATATATATATATATATATATATATATATATATATATATATATATATAAATCACGTGTCTGTCTGTTTGTTCCTTGTACAAATCCACACCGTTTGACCGATTTTGACCAAACTTGGAACACAAGTAGGTCTTATCCAGGGAGTGTCGTGGGTTAATCTAAAAACGTCCACCAGCTGTTTATCTGTATGTTTGTTCCGTATACAAATCCACACCGTTTGACCGATTTTGACCAATCTTGGCACACTGGCAGGTCTCGATACGGGGAGTATCATAGGCTAAGTCAAAAATTCTACCAGCTGTCTGTATGTATGTTTGTTATTTATACAAATCCACACCGTTTGACCGATTTTGATCAAACTTGGAACACAGGTATTTCTTGATAGGGGGATTGTCATAGGCTCGGTCAAAAACGCCTATCAGCTGTCTGTCTGAAAGTTTGCTCCTTATATAAATCCACACCGTTTGACCGAATTTGATCAAACTTGACACATAGGTAGGTTTTGATATGGGGAGTGTCATAGGCTAGGTCAAAAACGTTTACCATCTGTTTGTCTGCCTGGTTGTTCCTTATTCATATCCACACCGTTTGACCGATTTTGACCAAACTTGGCGCACATGTAGGTCGTGATCCGGGGGTGTTACAGGCAACGTAAAAATTGTCTAGGACTTACAGTTCGGAGGTCACAGGTTCGCAACTGTAAACCCGAACAGTTACAGCTTTGTGTTATTAGATTTTAATATTACTTACTTGGTTTGTAACGTTGCTGCCATGAAAATGAAATGTTAATGATAGGCTTATAATAACCATTATTTAGAAACAAATTATAATGCCTAATTATGTTTTACTATCACACGAGAACTAATTATTCAAATAAGCTTTCAAGGTCGCTCACTTTTCAAAATGTTCATCACTGAGTTTATGTGCTTTGGGAGTATTTGTCTTGCTAGCGAATGAAAACAGTCTTTCAACTGGCGCAGATATTTAAAATTATTTAACATACTCTTCTTCCTGATTTTCAAAAAAATTGCAAACTTGGACTTCTGCTTTCGTAAGAGAATCGTCGCTTGTTACGGTATCGACATTTCCAAAATAAAAAAAAATCATTAACTTTAGATAGGCGAGCTGGGTGTCACCTCCATTCGTGTATTTACCTCTTCTAAAACTTTTTATTTAAAAAATCCAAAAATTTTGTCAAGTTTCAATTCCGCATGGATATCACTCAACATAAATGATATTCTATCAAATGAATGGGAATTTTGAAATGGGCGGCAAGCAAGAGCAGCTGACTGCCTTTAAAAACTGTTGTCTATCCAACGAGCAGTCACGCCAAAAAAAAATAGTCTGCGCTTTGCAGACCAGATGTCTGAAGTACTACACACATACTTACATTTTCGTTTTACGTACACCATTTTGACATAGCCTAAGACATTCCCCAGATCAAATCCTACCTGTGTCCCAAGTTTAGTCAAAAACGGCCAAACGCTGTGGAATTGTACAAGAAATAAACATACAGACAGACAGCTGGTAGACGTTTTTAAATAGCCTACGACACTACCCATATCATGATCTATCTGTGTGCCGAGTTTGGTCAAAATCGGTCAAACGGTGTGGATTCGTATAAGGAACAAACATACAGACAGGCAGCTGGCACACGTTTTTGACTTAGCCTATGACAATTCCCCTATCAAGATCTCCCTGTGTACCGAGTTTGATCAAAATTGGACGAAAGGTGTGGATTTTTATAAAGAGCAAACATACAGACAGACAGCTGGTAGGCCTTTTTGGAATAGCCCACGACACTTCGCGGATCAAGACCTACCTGTGTGCCGAGTTTGGCCAAAATCGGTCAAACGGTCTGGTTTTGTATAAAGAACAAACAGACACGTGATTTATATATATATATGTATATATATATATATATATATATATATATATATATATATATATATATATATATATAAACACATAAAAAAAATCAGTCAATGAATAAATGAATGAATTCTTATTCAATAAAAATTTATTGAATAATGATCCAACCCTGTTATTCATGGAATAAAAAAATATTCAGTGTATGAATAACGTAATCAATGAATAAATTATTATTCAATAAAAATTTATTTGAATGATCATTGAATAAAAAAATTATTGAATAATGCCCAACTCTGATTCCAACAACAACATAAATATAGGGGGTGAGGTTAGCCCAGAGGTACACTAAATACTAAATAATTTATCTTCTTGTGCCGTCGTTTGTGGTTTGCAATCCGGGTCACAGGACGTCTCTAGGTCCACCCAGCCATTAAAATATTTATTACTGGTAACCCAGAGACGGAAAATGAGGCGGCCGGAGCACAGTACTACTACACTATCTCTGTGGTGTGCCGTACCGTCTAGAACCAGATATCTCTACAGTATCTGCCTCTGTGGGCCCTTGTGTACTGTCATAAATAAATCTGCCTGTTTTAAAAAATTATACGTAATTTTTGGGATATCTTCGGGTTTCATTAAAAAAAAATATCTATATAACCGATGAAAATCTTAAGACTACTTGCAGGACCTTATACCATTCTTAAATAAATTACATAAGCATATATATATATATATATATACACACAAATAAACTATAAAAGTCCTGTGGCTTGGTCGAGTCGTATATTGTCCAAAGAATAGTGTTGCGTTAGGCAGATTCTGTGTCACGAACTTGACTTTTTTCTGTTGACAAATCTACCCACATTTGTATGCAGCCAAATTTGAACAAACAATATATGAATTTAAATGTGGACGTCTTCCCAATTGGTTATGACACGTCGAAATTTCTCTTTTGGAATTCCGCTTTGCGCCCTATTATGCGGGCTTTTCTTTTATTAGGGAGAGGGGAATTCTATAAAAAATCTATCTGTTAGCTATAACCGTAGTCTTGCAGAGAAAATTTGCGTAGGTTATGAAAGACTTGTGATAAAACTTTTTAGTTGCTTATTTTTGCATAAAGGTTTGGGCAAGAAGAATTCTATTCCAGAATAATATCATCCTTATAGATTTAGTTTCTCGGAAAGAGGACGCCTAGGTTTTTTATCAGTTTTTACCGTCCTAAACAAAATGACCTCTTCAACCGACAATCTTTTTGCATTCCCGAGTAAATATAGTCAAACTAACGTAGCTTTAAAATATCCTATGTTAAATCAGATTAAATACACTTGTAATCTGCAGAAATCTTGCTCGTTGGATTTGAATAGCTAAATAGTATTTATTTATTTAAATTTTAACGTCTATTATTATTTACTAAAAATTTTAGAACGGGTTATCTATATGTTACCACCCTTTTCTTGCAAGGAAAGGGCTGAAGCCTTTTCTTTTTTCTTACGAAAAGCAACCACCCCATAGTTGAAACCACCCACGACCTTTGGCACTGAGTGTTAAGTGTTCACGCCATAACACTCCGTTAATAATAAGATAATATTATTCATCTTTAGGATCTACAATATTCCTTTTAATGCTTGACTACTCAAATTGAGCTAATGTGTCTTTATATAGAGCAAATAGAGACATTGACTAACTCTTTACAATAAAAGAGCAAAAACAAAAATAAGGAAGAAGTTTATTTCATGAAAATTAAATCTATCTTAAGAACTACACTATATAATAGAAGTGTAGTTCTTAAGAAAGATTTAAGATAGTATTTTGTAAAAATAAAAAATACTTTAACTATTATAACTATTGAAAGTAAAATAACTCACTCGGGAACTTTCTGTGCTGGCTAAATTTAACTAGTTGAAAATGCAAATATCAACCCATTTAAATTAATCAAATGCAAAATAGAAGTCTGTGTTTCTAAAATTATTAGCCCAATCAATGCGCTTGAAGCAGTTAAAACTGCCTTTAACCCCTTCCCAATGGGGCCATAAAACGATTTCTTTTCTCCAATCCTCCATTTTCCACTTTTATTTTGTATTCCTTTCTTTATTGTTTGAGGTATTTTTCAATATTGATTCTGTGAAATTAGCTGAAAAGGAAAGCCATTAATTTTCACAAAGATCTATCGAACGAGAGGAATTTCTTATCGTAATTTGGAATTAATTAAATGAGGATTAATTTGAAAATGAAAACTTGGTTGTTATCCTTCCTGACAATTTTCCCATTAATTATTTCAAGTTTGAACCATTATCACTACAGAAATAACCGAATACAATCACAGTGTTGAATAATTTTCCCTGACTTAACTCTTCAATCTATTAGTTTAGTATATCTATTTGTTTTTTTATTTAACTTATTGGACAAAAAACTTGGAACAAAAAAGCGCAATACTATCTTAGTGAATTTTTTCTGGCTTACGTTTAACCTTCTATGAGCTTTTAACGCACACCAAGTGATCAAGTACGAATATATGCTTCTGACTGACGATATACTCCCAGAAAGTATATAAATATTTAAGATCATTGTTATGGTATTTCATTTCGCTTATATTCTGATGTTAATTATTCTGTTGAGTGCCTGAGATTGTTTTTTTTATTTATTAAAGTAATTTTTCTTATATTTATTAGTGTTTGACCACGCATGGATTACTCCCTCTTAAGAACCTTCTAAGATCTTCTCATGTTTAAGATTTTGAGGAATATGACGAGGAAGGTCACAACATAAAATATTAAAAAATGTTTAAGAGGAAACAGCCAATATGTCATTGTTGCCTCGTTCTTATATCGATTCCTCGGTCCTCTTTGGCGCACATTGTGTAAACAGAGAAGATATTATGCAGGCATGCACCTGGTACACAGTAACGCCTGAAAATATGTTCAAAGTATACTTCTTGCTGTGTCGGTGATCATTTGGCTAATGTTGTAGACCAATTGTGTAAAAAAAATAAAATAGGAAATAGGAAATAGGGATAGGTGTTTCACATATTGGATGATTTATATTAGTTTTATGAAAAAAATATGTGTACTTTAAAATACCTCTAAAAAACATGGAAACAGGTTTTTTTTTTTTTTTTTTTTTTTTTTTTTTTTTTTTTTTTTTTTTTTTTTTTTTTTTTTTTTTTTTTTTTTTTTTTTTATATGTATAAAGGGTACAAAACTTATATGGAAATAGAAGTAAGTACCATCCATTCGTTTTCTGGAAAACGCTGTGCCTCACTAAGTTTTTGAAAAGGATGTAAGTCAAGGGTACTGACAACAATTACATCAACTGGGGTCTCCCGTGGTCTAATGGCTAGCGCCTTGGATTCATAAGCGGGAGATGGTGGGTTCGATTCCCAACCTCCGGCAGGAATTTTATCATCCCACGGCTCGCTGGTAAAATTCCTCGCTGCACCCTGGATGTCGGCGCTAATGACCTAGATGCGCCGTAAAAAAAAAAAAAAAAAAAAAAAAAAAAAAAAAAAAAAAAAAAAATTACATCAACTATATAGCTGAGGCACATACATCATGGGGGTGTCACTTACAGCTCCCATCTCAGCCCCGCTGGCGCTTGCACAGTGCTGCTATATTCCAACTGTTCTTGAAACTACTAGGAATTTCTCTGGCACTTGCAACCTTTATCGTTTCATTACGCTTGGCTTATACAATCCTTTTCACTATAAAAGTCATTTTTGTAATTTTTGGCATCCTTATCCATTTTTTGTACTCAATTGACACTGCTTGACACTGGTCACTTTGCACTGGTCACTTTGCTGGTCACTTTGCTAGGTATTTTTTTTTTCGTTTTTAACGGCGCATCAACGATTTGGCTATTATTAGCGCCGGGCTATCTATAGGTTACCACTCTTTTCTAATGCCAACAACACGTGGTCGGTCACCCATTCAGGTACTGACCACGCCCGACGTTGCTTAACTTCGTTGATCTACGGGAAGCGGTGCATTCAACGTGGCTATGGCCGTTGGCTGCTAGGTATTATAATGAAAAATAAAATGTCAAGTAATAAAGGCTAAGTGACATATTCGGCTAAATGCCAGATATAATTTGAGTACAGTAATGCACCATTAATCAACTTTTATAACGTTCTGAAATAATGTAGCGAAAAAAATGTTGAGATTCCAAACTCAATAGCAATCATGAAAGCGTATTCAGATCAACACAGATACTACTAAATCTACCGACATTGAAAATAACGCTCGTTAAAAATTATATGTGTCAATATGCTACAATTATTGTGCTAACGAAACGAAACATGCTATCCAGCATTCCCAAGAAAAACGATTGAACGAATAAGTTACCAGCGAAATCTGTCCTTCTGGTCAGGGGTTTACTCCGGAACCAAATTTTTATTATGTTCCTAACAGTCTGTATTGCACTTATTTTGCAACAAAACCCGGCGATACATCGTGCTGAACTCAAGAGAGTGACAAGTCGTAAAAATAATCAAAATCCGTCTGATAGGAATTTTCTTTACTCCAGAACTAAATTTATAATTTGTCCGATCAAACGTTATGTTCCCTTCGTTCCTACCAAACTTGTTAGACAACGCGTCCAACTTATTAGAAACGTATGTAGTAAAATAATCAATGCCAGTTTACTATATTTAGGGGTTTCGATAACTAATTATAAGTTACAAGAACGAGGCAAAGTGATGAAGACCCTGACTGCTTATTTCTTCTTCCACGAATACCTCGACCGTTACCCATCTGCCTAATTAACCTGTGGAATATAAAATTACTGGAGCCTAAATGTTCTGTAGTAGTGTAGAGTGTAGATAGATTGGAATTGCTTTGATAATTATGCTGAATCAGCCGTCGGACTGAAAGCTCTTGTCAAACGGCGTGGATATCCATGTAGACTAGTAGGAACTAATTAACTACCATTCCCTATCCACCTATAATCCTCCATTGGCTTTGGGGATTTGGGATTTCACATATTCAAGCTTTGAATTCTCTGTGTATACTCGCTCAAACAGATTTCCTCTCGGTCGGCACTTTGAAGTCGATTTTCAGCGAAAACTTACTAATTAACTTTTAGTGCGTTTCCTCCTCATTTCCTCCACAGAGAGGAAACTCGCTTGTGGCGTCATCAGCCATCTTAATGTGCCGACCAGGTACGTCCACGTTTCATAACTCCCTGACATCTAACAATGTACAGTGGCGCAAAATCGAAATCTAGCCAAATAATGAGTCTCCATATCCCGAGGGATTAAGATCTCCTAAGCAGGCTACACACGGTCAGGCAGGCATGTCAGTTAGGCCTGAACAGTCCGCCTAAAACCCCGCCACCTGACCGTGTATATATTCCGGCCGCCTGAACAATCTTAACTGACAGACCGGCCAGAATATATACACGTTCAGGCGACCGGCATTCAGGCGGACTGTTCAGGCCTAACTGACAGGCCTGCCTGACCGTGTGTAGCCTGCTTTAGGGTGACTATACAAGGTGAGACATCAAGATTTCGATTGCGCATTCCAAATCATTCGATATTCCTCACCGCGTATGAGACAGCCGTGAGACTAGAGTTGCACTGTATAGTCCATCGAAGAAGAATGAAAACACCAATTGATTAACTATACAGTCCAATGAGGCCGGGACTGTGCAGGCCAGGCCTGACGAGTGTGGAGAAGAAGATATTTGCTTCACCATCCTTTGTGTCTACTATAGCTCCACCGTGCTGACCCATCCACAAAAATAATTACTACGAAATTCTAATCATTAGGTGAGTTCTATTGCTTTAAATTTATTATTTTAATGCCTTTATAAAGTAATTGAATTTGATTTTTTCTTCAAACGTTCTTAAATCCAAAACTAGTTGGAGCAAAAATAGTTTAGGAAATGTTTATTAAGTTTTACTTAAGCGTAGATCACGTTGATATAAAACTTTTCTGAAAACTTCAAAAATAAAAGTGTGTTTTGCTCCATACCTATTAACATTTTAGGCATTTAAAGGTACTTTTTAGAAAGTAAATGTAATCCTCTACAATTTTTATATAAACTACTTTTTTCATAACGGGCATATTTTCTACGTTATTGGCAGAAAAGTGACGAAAAACAAGGGTTTTAACGGTTTTTAACAATTTGTTACTCATTGGTGCGCTTTAGCGAAAACATTACAGATATAAAATTCAATTCTCTACAATAATCCGTCATAAAAATAACCCCTTTCCATTGGAGATTCCAGAGTTAGGATCTCTGGAGAAGAACTGGAGAAAGTTGAGGGGTCGTGCATTAGGTCCAATGGAAGATCATTCGACCTCGTTAAGACACACCAAGTTTCGTTTTTAAATTTCAAAAATTGTGGGAAAAAGGGGGTTGTCAATCGATTTTTGAACTCCCTGTATATCCTGACCTCTTTTAGGAGTAGTAAGTAACCTCTTCATCATATCATTATAAATTAAAAGGAATAGTAAACAGTAATTGTAATCGGTTATCTTGATGTACCAGGGTTAGCTAAAAATGCAGATGCCCAATGCTCTAGATATGTGAGAATTTTTCTTTTTTTTTTTTTTTTTTTTTTTTTTACATGAATGTTTAGTATAACTAACATTGAGTCTAAGCCTATTATAATCTGAGCCATCTGCGTCCATCCGCGGGAGTAATTATTTGTTTTGTTGTTGCAGAAAAAGTACTATATATATATATAGGAATGTGATATATAGGAATATCACATAATGTCATAAGAAATAAGAATTATATTAACAACATTTCTTTTATCCTTACTAACAGACACTTTCACAGCGTAACATGGTAAGTCGACCTTTAAGCCCATACTGCCTTATCGAAAAGTTACTTGTTTTCAAAATGTTTAATATTTTAGAGGTTTTTTTTTTTTTTTTTTAATAAAAAGTCGTTGTTGCTTTGGGGTAAAAGTTTTGGTTATTTTTTTAGCTATTCCTTCAAGTTATAAAAAACAAAAAAAAAAGATCTCTGTTTACACAAAAAGATTTACCTAATAGTCTCATAAAATGTATAAAACTTCATAATTTACAGGATCGAACGCCGAGAAAGATCAAGTATTAATTCACTACATAATTTATGTGAAATTATCTGTTGAATTAAAGTTGTCGAAGGCTATATTAATGATTTTCAGAATTTCTGGTATCTTCTGATTATTCATTTCATTGACGTAAATTCTGACAATTATCCGGATCAAACATTCTGTTCCTTGAGTATTTTGTGGGAAGCTTTCATTCAATTGGGATTCTCATTGACCAATATCCCTTATTGTTTTAATTGACCTTATAAATCAATTGAAATGTAGCTCCGCCAGGATAACATGCGTCATTTGCTTAAAAATCAATGGAACTCGACGGAGCTGTTGCCTTAGTTTTCTATTGTAAGAAAAATTTATATTTCAAACTTTTCTTTTAACTAATTATTACTGGTTGAAATGTGTTTTTATATTGTATTTATTATTAAAAATTAGTTAAAAATAAATAAATTTAAAAAAATTAAATAAATAAACACTGTTATTACTCTTGTAATGTACATCTTTGCTATTTTTTACTATTTTATTTTAAAATTAACTAAAATAAAGAATTTTATTAGTGCATTTAATGAATTTCTTAATGCTATTTAATACATTTTTCTTCTCCTCTCTTGCGTCCTCGTCTCTAAGAGCATGAACTGTATGCTTTATATATATATATATATTTATATATATATATATATATATATATATATATATATATATTTTAAAAATAATTATTAAAATATAATATTTTATTAAATTATTTTGCGTTAGCAGATTCCCCCAAGTATAAATGAAATATTCTTCCTAGTTTTAAGTTTAATATTTCTTTGCCATTTTTTTTTTTTTTTTTTTTTTTTAAACGCTGCTAGTAGGGAATGTAGTTGGGGAACAAAATGAAAGCTCAGAGGCAATTTAACTCACTTCCCCGGAGCGCAGTTACTTTCTTCGCAGACCCTGGATCTTTCATTTGGGAACTAATTAATTAAAATGAACTAGGAAATAATTAAATAAAGCTGAGAGCTATGACCCTCATAAGCCTTAATCAACTGTTTCACTAATAATGCTGGGGAATTTTAAACAAAGGCAGTAGTTTTTAAGATATTTTTAAATGAAAAAGAATGTGTATATGTTCAAATATTTTTTTTCTTTATAACTAACTTTCTTGGTCGAAATTTAAAACGAAAAAGAATTATAATAACTCTAGAAAGAGACTTTGTTATTGAAGTTCTTGAAAGTATTTTTATTAATTTTAAGTCCATGATATTGTTAAGAGTAGATAACATAATTAATTTAGATTATCGGTTCAAATAGGCGTTTCTATAAGATAAATAATTGCATACCTTTATAATAACACCGACAAACAAATATGTATATCATATTACAAAGCTTAGTACAAAACAGCATAACTGGTGAACAACGATATATGCTTATATTTAAACACATATACTGATCTGTAAATTTACCCAGACCGACGTCTAAGACACACAGTCAAAATTGTGAGTAAATTTCTAAAGAAAACGATAAAAATCGTCCAAAACTGCAGTTAAGAACATGGCTTTTATGGATCTTTTTTGAAGTTAGATAGGCTGGATCAGAATCTGATTTTTTTATTTTTTCTGTAAACCGTAACAGAGTGTGTGTATATTGCGCAAAAATTGGAGTTGAAAGAAGTGTTTAGACCTGGATCTGGGTTTTATGTAATTCAAAATTCTGTACCCATTTGGACCGTACACACTGAGAAATTTTGAAAAACGTAAACACAAAGCTGAAGAAGCGTCATTCCTGAAACTGAAAAAAAAAAATATCTCTGATGATACTTAGTTAAGACGTGGACCTTGTAACATAAGGTATGCCTAAGTTCTGTAATCAATTTTTATTTTGATTTTTTTATATTAGCCTAATTTAGCCAAAATTTTATTAAATACTAGCTCTACTAATCTTAAAATTATCATATACAAATTTTATAACGGACTTTCAACATATTTCGGAACTAACTAAAACGTAACTCTAAACGTACTTTGACTAGTTACATTTTACATTAAAACACATACTCAGTAGCAGTCACACAAGCAGACATAATAAATACTGTCGCACTGTATAACCAAACATAAGCTAAGCACACTCCTACAATAAATACTTTCACGCTATAATAAAAAGATTTAAGCAATATTTACAGTTTTAGAATATACAATCTATGCCTATGCGAATACCAATATTTTTATCAGATTATAAAATTTCAGGTCATTCGGGTATGCTATTATTCTCATCACAGAGGCTTCTCTTTTCGATAATAGGTCCTTATATTATTAGGTCCTTAAATTAGTCGGTAAATTTCAGATTTCACGATGAACACTGAAATTATTTTTACGTTTGAAGGAAAATAGATAAAATAGCGAAGTAATATATATTATTAAAGGGAATGCAATACTCTACAACCCTATAACCGTTATTTATTTTTTCGGTACATCGTTGAAGAGTTATTCCGACAAAACGGGGAAAAATATGCGGCAATAATGTTTTCCCCAAAATGGCAGACTTTTAAGAGCGGATATTTCGAAAACTAAAGATATCTCGAAGAACTTTATTGAATAGAACTTGTAGGAAATTTAGTCAGCTTTCATTTGTTATAGAATAGTTTTTTCGATAGAACGCAGGGTTTCTGAGATATAAGTATGGGGATATAAACCCTAAAAATGGGACCTTCTAAACCCATTCCTCCCCCCCCCCCCGGCACAAGAGCTACGGGCGAGGACTTTTGATATGTTCACCTCCTATGTAGCCCAAACAAAGTTACGAAGTCAAAAATTTTGTTCCAAAAATTTCCATCTATTACTGTTCTTTGCCTGGACTGTTAAGGGCATTTGGGAGTTGGTGTCGCTCCCTAGCATCTTTCAGTGCTGGGTAGTCCACTTGAATATGCCTAACATCGAGAATACTGTCACAGTACGAATTATGCAGAACCATTTTAATAAATTAGTGATTTTGTAAATGTTTTCCTTTATATATTGATCTTATTCTTACAAAGTAAAAAATATCGTATTTAATAACAAAATAAAAAATAATTTTTCCTTGTAAAACTCGCTTGAACAATTAGACGCACATGAAGAAGTTATAGAATTCTTCCAAAAGTTTCTTTCATAATTTAATTAATTTCGGTTCATTTGTCAAACTGAACTTTTCCAATAAGGAATTTTCCTCACTTCTCACCCTTTGCGGAGATATAAAATTAGGCGCACGCGCTCCTCGGCCGGACCTTCTCGCAAATGGAGAATAATTGAATGCTTGAATCAGCACACTTATTAATCTCAGTTGGTCCGAACTTAAATCACCTCTATTCTGTAATTTTCCAGAAAGAAAACGAGGCCGTTTTGCCTCTTTTAAAGATATTTAGTCCGTTTAAATGAAAGCACTAAATCAGTGTTCAGTCACTTAGGCACTAAAGTTTGCTCATTGTGAGCGACTTTTAATTGCCCTTAACTACCGCCGTCCCAGCGTTCCGTCTCCTAAAGGCCAGCCCCACCCCTTAGCACGCCCGGAGAACCACCCCCGGCGAAAGTTTAGTTAAGTCCGAGGGGACTGTTACTACTCGCTTTTAATAGAACATGTTCTGCACCATTATTCACACAACATTTATGTACTTTAGCTGAATAATCCTGAATAAAATGAAATAATTCGATATTGAGTACAATATAATAATCCATTGAATGAATAATGTTCTGCCTACTTTAATGAGTTTTATTATGGCAAAAAATACAGTCTTATCATTTCTCCCTATTTAGGTCTTTGATTGGATTTCTGTTCTCATTATGCAGTCTTGTTATAAAAAAATTGTGGACTTGAAATATTATTATATTATGCCAATTAATTGTATATTCTATTTTATTTATATTTCCTTTTAATTATTTTATTGATATTCGTCGATCTGAAAACAATACCAAACCTGGAGGATCAGCATGCTGTGTAACCAGCAATCCAACAAGGTTGGGCAGCCCACTTTATTAATTAATTAATTCTTTTTAATAAAGTTTTCTTCTTCTTCTATATTTTTATTTATTTATTAATTTTTTTAACTTTTTTTTTTTAACAGTCCTATATTGTATAACATGTTTTTACCTCCTTAAGGAAGAGTAAGATTTTAACCGTCATATATGGCTTTAGCTGTATCAGGCCGTATTTCTGTGTGTTTAAGGGCATTTCAACCATTGGGCTATTAACGCCGAGCTATCTACGAGTTGCCGTCCTTTTTTATGCCAACATCACGCGGTCGGTCACCCATTCAAGTTCTGCCATGCCCAACGTTACTTAACTTCAGTGATCAAGAGGAAACAGTGCATTTAACGTTGCTATGGCCGTTTGCCAAGCTGTGTACCTACTTATGGAGCAAATAAGTACATTCATTTAAAATATGTTCTTTAGACCATTTTGTGCGTTTCTCTAATGACATGAAAATTACGTGAGAGTCCAATACGAAGGCGCGTAGTAAGAATTTTATCTCTTTGGTAATGGCTATATACACCGGGTAGGAGGTTTCTCTCAATAAGAATATTTACTGATCGTGCATATATTTAAAAATAACAAAATTATGTAAAAGTTAAGTGCAAATGATAATAATAATAACCATGAAAATTAGATAATTAGCCGTCAAGATGATGAGAAAACATGGAATAGTTGGGATTCGGCTAAAAAGGAACCTCAATACAGAAAAATTAATTAATATTAATTAATTTTTAATATTATTATTATCACCTATTTACTTGTATACACCTCAATAAAATTGTTTTTTTTATGTTTCTATTGATTTTCTAGAACTAATTTCTAGATATACACTAATGCTTACTTTACCGGTTTATTAATACCTTAATTGTTCTAATAATCTAACAACAAATTGTTCTTTTATAATAAGTTGAATTGTATTTATAAACCTGCCACTGTATATAACTACAACCACTGTATAAACCTTACTTCTGTGTATTAATTTCTGTTTTTTTCTTTGTTTCTGGTCATTATAGCAGACGAACGCTACCAAAGAGTAGCCGGAACGTCCTGAATATAGATTTTTTTACAAAAATCGTATTGACGTTTCTTTTTAGCCGAATCCCAACTATTCCATGTTTTCTTAATAATAATAACGTTAAAAGAGCAACGCATTACATTTTACAAGCAAAGGATAAATAATTAAATAAATAAAGAGCTCTCATGCTAGCAAATAATAAAAATCATAATAATATAAAAATAATCATGCATTTGCATACTAGATTAATTCTAAGGTGCACATATTTACTGTTCGCTTGCGTTTATTTATTTTTAATTGTTGTCTGCACTACACTACGACTGGCAACTCCATACTCACAACACCGGCTTTTTTTAGTAACCTCACCAGAAGGTAGCAGCCCCAAAGAGTCACTATCTATAGAGATGTTACTAAAAAGGGAGGTGATTATTTATCCCTTATCAGTGCTCGTCACATGAACCATTTCATCACTAATATTGACACACATTGATTAAAACAGAATAGAAAAAAAGTTTAACTGTTTTAATTAGTTTATTCAGTATTTAAGTTCAAATATCTATCACTTAGAAAATGTTTTAATTCTAGAAGGTGACTTTGAACTTTAACTTAAGATCCTTGTAAAGTTCTGAAAGTTTATAATAAGCAGCCGTCTATTAAGTTAATTAAATCCATATTTCATGAGAAATATGGAAAGAGGTTCTATTTAGAAGGTAATTATTAGAATATCATTACTTTAATAGCCTTTACTGTAGAAAAGGTATTTAAAGTGAAATGCTGAGGGCTACCTCGTTTTATATAACGTTTTTATAAGGTTCTTATTTGAAAGGGCTCCACCTCGTCCACTTTTCAAGGACAATTATTCTTGGCAGTTAGGGGGTTGCTTGATTTTGCTATTTAGAAATAAAATGTTTATCACGGTGCAAATTGATAGCCTTCGGAGTAATATGAAGGATAGATAGTTGGGAATCCGCCAAAGAACAAAATAAGATTTGGGGAAAAAGTTTCCTTAACTCCAAAAATAACCAAAATTTAAACATTTCACTTTGGATGAATTTCAAACAGCCAGAAAATATTGCAACTGAATCCAAAGTACACAAACCAAAAACGTTATTCAACAACTATTTTTACACTTTTCTCGAAAACGGTTACAGATATTGCCTTAAAAAATAGGTTATTCGTTCTCCTAGGTGGAGGAACGTAGAAAACGAGTATCTGCAAGCATAAAGGTAAGCGTAAAGATTTTTTTTCTCGGGAATTTCGCCCCAAAAACCATGTTCCGGTGGATGGATTCTGCTGGTTAATGAACTTGACCTTATAAACTAGACGAAAGCTTTTTGTACCAAAATTCAGCAAAATTGGGCCATTTTTTAGGCTGAGAGAGAGAGAACAGACAAATATATATATATATATATATATATATATATACCTACAATATTCTTGTCGGCACTTCCGGATTGCGTCACGAGGTCAACCTCATAAGCAGGGTTCCTTCCTATGGAGGGAGGGAGGAACCGCGCTAAAACTTCTCTCTTTGTCTCTTGATCTTAATTAATAACAATAACATCAATACCTAATTAATTAATAACATACCTTATAATCAATACTACCGATGATCATACCGGATATAGACGCTGAAAACAATAGCGCCTATGGTGGAAGCCTTAACAACCAATCGCCCTAGAGTAGGGGTTTTATTCAATTTGAACTTAATAATGAAGCGAATATGTTTTGTTTTTCACAACACATGAATCCCATTGGTTGCGGATCATGTCTACCGAATATTCTCGTCAAATCATTTGTTATATATATATATATATATATATATATATATATATATATATATATATATATATATATATAAATTTCAAATTGGATCATTATTGGAAACTAATAAGTAGAATCGATGAAGATTTGAAAAAAATTCAATTTATTCTTTCATATGTGCAACCCAATAGCTACATTTCTACGGAAAGGGATAAAAAGATTCCTGTTCACCACTACTGTGATTGACACAAATGCTTACGAACATTTCACACAGTATCTCAGTTTTAGCCCTGATGATTGAATCGTTTTAAAGGGTCAGTGCTAATTAAACTAAACATCATTAAACGGCTGTTCCAGGAGACAAAATAGAACTGTTGCTCGCTAAACTTATAAAGGGCAAACAAGAATATCCCACGAGTAATTAAAGCCAAATATCTAACGCAGAATTAATCGTCAAATACATACTAAATGAATGTCACCCATTTCAACATCCAGACCTACCAAACGATATCATAACAAATCTTGAAACTTCAACATCTCTAACAAAATTTAACTTTTTTTTATCATTGTAACCACAATTATTCAAAGTAATACTAAATGTTAACCATTTTTCTGTTTTGTTATTTTTTTATTCTTCTAAAACATTTCCTATATAAAATTATTTCACAAAATATGATACTATTCACTCAGAGTGTACGTATGCTGAAATAGCTGTCTAATAAATACTTAGTCTTCTTATTCTAATATGGATAAATGTCCGAGGACGTAAAATGCTATGTTTTATTAAAATACCAATTATTCCATCATTTTTTATTATTATAGTCATGGTATTTTAGGAATTTTACAAAAACACATACGGACTATACATTTATATAAATTGAATTTCTAAGTGAATATATATTAACGTTTTTTTTTTTTTTTTTTTTTTTTTTTTTTTAATATTTTTAATAAATTTATTGAGGTTAATTATTATATTTTATTTGTATTATATTATTTTCTAATTATATAGTTATCGTGTTGGGAAGTTTTTCGAGACTACTGGATTTCATCTTCTGATTACATAACAATTATTGGGCTTACACCAACAGTTACATGATTATTTTGACTATCCAGGTTATTTTATTTTTTTTAGTTTTATTTTGTTGCGTATCGCGGACGGTAAACGGGCTGAAAATATTATTCTAAGATGCCTGGATTTTTGTGGAATAGTGAATTATAAATGTATATATATATATATATATATATATATATATATATATATATATATATATATATACATATACATTATTACATCGGCTACATTCAAACGAGATTTACAAATAATTTGGAAATAATAAAAATGAATTATTCCTCGAATAACATTTTAGATTTATTGAACTGGGTTCACACATTCATATGAGATATGAGAAGTGTTGCTACTTAAAGCAAGAAAATAAAGCATGTTGTGGGGATTTACAAATCACGACGCTCCTAATACAGTCTGTCACTACATGGTTACCTCCTGTTTTATTTTAGTAGACTTTTTAGCTTTTACGTAGAACCGGTATATTCCCTGATATTTTTGTTAAATTTTTTAGTTGTTAGACTTAGTTTTAACCTTTTTTGTTGTATATACTTTAACATTTTTAAGTAGTCGTATTCTGTTACTGTTGTTTATATCTTGTTATTTGGTAGCAAGTAATAGGGATGTTTATGAAGGGAGATTGTTAGGGCGTGAAAAAAAAAATTATAAGTACAAGGAGGTAAAGAAAAAATAAGTTTAAAAAAAAGGAAATTCAGTAAAGAAGGAAAGAAAGGAAAAGTATATAATAAAATTACAAATAATCGTTTAAGAAAGACATTAATGCTAATCTAGGAAAGCCCAATGAGTGAATATTTCGTTTGGCATGATTTGCACGGTAGGGCGCTGACTATGAGGTTTTTCGCCCTTATATACTTCAAGCAAGTTCATTGTAAATTTCGCAAGTTAACATGTAGGTTTCTGTCTTTTTATTAGGTGCAGCATTAGCTTTGAATAGTCAATCCTCTGTCGACCTATTATCTGTTTGTAGTATTAGAGTCCGTTGATAGTTCAGTGTTATTTACATTTCCAATGTTGTCTAAATATGATATTTATTTTATAAATAAAATCAAAGTTTGACAGTACAAGAGCTTAGAAAGAAGAATTCAACATAACTAGTCTGGCATTTTCTGGTTCGGGTGTTTGAATGGTCTTAATGAAGGTAAATTCTTTTGTAGTAACTAATTGCTGACATAATTGACTATAACCTTATTGTATGCTACATTATGAATGAGCCTGGCTTTAGAGAGAAGTAGGATCTGATAGGAAGCAGCTTTTGACACACATTGTTCCGCCGTCAGAGAGCGGTGGAGTAGCTGACATCTCTGTGGCGACCGCTCCTTTCACACAATGGGCCGCTTGTCAGAACAATCTATTTCAAACAATTTCTGACCGTTACCAAAAGGATTGTCAAAACAAGGGTCAATTGCCACTTCGACATCCTGATTCAATACATGCTTTCACATGTATATAAATTTTTGGTGGGGGGGGGGGGGGGGGGGGGGGTTATTGGCTACAGATAAATTTTCGATCGAACATAGCGCAATATAATTTCCTTCTGTGGCGTACGTTTTTGCGAAACGCTCACGTGCATTCGCAAATGGACGTTCAATTGACTTCATTTTAAAGGATACGTCACCTATGAGGTGCGTAATCTAGAAGAATTTTAGCAAGCGGTAACGCCGCACACTAGGGTGTAACTGCCAAAACGAAGAAAAAATCATTTAAAATTTAATTTAAATGATTTAAAATTAAAAGTTTAATTTCAATTTTTAAAAGTGGCTTCCCATTAGGCTGGTCACCTGGGAAAGTCTAGACCTGTACTCCTTCATGGAAGGCCTATGTTCAAACTCAGAGAAGCATTTCTAAGATTGAAGTTGTAAATTTATTTTCATTTATTTATTACGGCTTGTAAATATTTACTGTAAAATAATTTGATTTGTAATTGAGCTATGAACATAATAAAAGGCTTTATTATTATTATTATTACTAAAATTAAAAGTTACGCCGGAAAAAATGTGAAAGAGTTTAGCACCGTATTAATAATTTGGGCCCAAAAGTACCAGCTTAAATCTAGCTAGATTAATTTCTTTGTAGTGTTTCGAGTGCCCTATATTTCGGCCCATAATACCACAAGAGGAAGAAAGTGCGTTAAGACTGAATAGAAAATTACATATTATTTTTATCTTACAACAGATACAAAAAATATAATTTAAGGTTTTAACATTTTTTTGTATGGGACAAGCGAGCAGGGTCTCATCTTTGACTATACAAATGTAACAAATTGTAAAAAATAACTGGAGAAATGGATATTGGGTTTTGGGTATTATTCCACGTTTGATCATTCGTACCCAGCATTCCTCAACATTTTCCTTTAAATAATCTCAATAAACGCACTACAAAATATAAATACGAAAAACGAGATACCAAGTAAAATGCTTTATATCTTCATTAGGAAGATATTCATGAGTAACCCTCCCTCTTTCAGTCTACACATCTATATATATAAAATCACGTGTCTGTCTGTTTTTCTGTTTGTTTGTTCCTTATACAAATCCACACCGTTTGACCGTTTTTGACCAAACTTGCAATAATGGTAGGTCTTGATACGAGAAATCTCCTAGGCTAGGTCAAAAAAATCTACCTGCTGTCTGTGTGTATGTTTGTCCCTTATACAAATCCATACCGTTCATCCGATTTTGACTAAACTCGGAACACATGTAGATCTTAATCTGGGGAGTGTCGTAGGCTAAGTCAAAAACGTCTTATAGCTGTCTGTCTGTATGTTTGTCCCTTATACAAATCCAGACCGTTCGTCCGATTTTGACTAAACTCGGTACGCATGTAGATCTTAATCTGGGGAGTGTCGTAGGCTAGGTCAAAAACGTCTTATAGCTGTCTGTCTGTATGTTTTTCCCTTATACAAATCCACACCGTTCGTCCGATTTTGACTAAACTCGGTACACATGTAGATCTTAATCTGAGGAGTGTCGTAGGTTAAGTCAAAAACGTCTACCAGATGTCTGTCTGTATGTTTGTTCTTTATACAAACCGACACAGTTTGACGGATTTTGATCAAACTGCGCACACAGGTTGGTCTTGATCAGGGGATTGTCATAGGCCAGGTCAAAAACGTCTACCAGCTGCTGTCTGTATGTTGTTGTTTCTTTTTTATAAAAATCCACGCCGTTAGGCCGATGTTTACCAAACTTGACACACATGTATGTCTTGATACGGGAGGTGTTATAGGTTATGTCAAAGTCGTCTAGGACTTTGGGAGGTCCCGGGTTCGAAACAGTTACAGATTCGTGTTATTAGATTTTAATAATACTTATTTGGTTTCTAATTTATTTAGGCTTTTCTATATGTAGAAAGTAGGTGTAGCATGGATCGCCTGGTAACAGCTAGTATCAATTAAAAATAAATAAATGTATTCTTCCATTGGTCTAATTTTTCATTACATACATTTTATCATCCAGTGTAATTCCTGCCCGATAGAATAACATTAATATATTATCTCGGAGCACTTCTAATTCATTATCTACTATTTTGAATATTTTCGCAATAAATCCCTCTCTTGAGTAGTGTATGATTCATAAAAGGTTTCTTTGTCAGAAAGTCAAAATAACAAGCTGTATAGGTGCTAATAGCCAAATAGTTGATGCGCCGTTGAAAACAAAAAAACAAAAAAAAAAAAAACAACCGGTATAGACAAATTATAAGCTTTTCCAGGAGCAACTAGACTATGTATATCATGGTCACATTTGCTGACTATTGAATGTCTTTTTTTTTTTATAGGAGTATGTTATACCGAGTTCCGTAGTATATATTTAAATTTATATAATATATGTATATAATATATATATATATATATATATATATATATATATACATATATCCCAGAAGGTAAAACAAAATTCAGTCTTCCCACAAATTTTCTTTATTTTGCACTAGGCCTTTCAACACAAATATGCCATCATCAGGTGCTAAGAACAAATAGAACCATGCATTAATATTGTTGGACTAAAAAATCAGTACATTTTTTTTTTGCTTATAGTACAGTAAAAGGGCAGTAATTAATTATATACTAAAAACTGTAATTAGGCAGTTCCTCAGGATTCTATAGTTTCCATTCCATAAAGTTATGTTCCAATTTATACTATTTCATGTTCCAATTTATTCTATCACCGTTAGCTTTATAAATTCTAATCATTAATTACTCCCCTTTTACTGTACTATAAGCCAAACAAAAAAAAAAAAAGTACTAATTTTTGAGTCCAACAATATTAATGCATGGATCTATTTGTTGTTAGCACCTGATGATGGCACATTTGCGTTAAAAGGCCTAAGAATAAAGAAAATTTGTGGGAAGACTGAATTTTGTTTCACCTTCTGAAATTAAGCAACCCCACTACCCGAAAACATAAAAAAATATATATATATATATATATATATATATATATATATATATATATATTAATTCTTCTGAATATGACCCAATATATATTTTCCACTTGTTCTTTTTTTTTTTTATTTGGCAGAGGGTCGATGAAGCAGAACACCATTTGTTTTTGTTTAACTATTTTATTTTATCTATTTTGCCCGACATGTTTCGTGCCTTAATTCGCACCTCTTCAGGGGCTTTCCTTATCGGGAAGTTCTCTCGTCATGTGTACTGGCTTGAGTCAGGCCTGACTCAAGCCAAAATTGATAAAATAAAATAGTTGAACAAAAACAAATGGTGTTCTGCTTCATCGACCCTCTGCCAAATAAAGAAAAAAGAACGAGTGGAATATATATATATATATATATATATATATATATATATAAATTTCATAAGTTGTCTTGTGACGAGAGGCCGTGCCACAAAGTTGTCGGCAAATGTAAAACTAAAAGAAGAGGAATATATATATATATATATATGATGAACAAAAAAATTTAAGAAGGTCAAAGAATTATATTAATCTGCGAAGCGGAACACATATTGAGGTATCTTTCTTCTTTTTGCGCGGAAGAAGATTGATGAGCTCCCCCCCCCCCCCCCCCCCTGTAGTCTAACCCTATAAATGTATTATCTCTATAATCCTAGCACGTGAACAATATAAATAATTCAAGTCTGCTACGAGCCCCTTACAAAGGGCGGAACATGACAATCATATCGAGTAACTTCTAAGAAAGAGACACATTACTAATTTCGCAGGAGAACATCTAATCAATTTGGCTTTTCTGTACAGATTAATTACACAGCTTGGCTGAAAGGAAAAGTTTGCGCTGTTTCAGTTTTCTTTTCCGAAGCGAGGTTTTATTCCTGGTAGCTCGTTTCAATAATTCAAGCCCACTGTATATGTGTCCCGTTTAAATTTTAAATTACTGTATTCCAGAGAAAATTGAGGAAAAATCAGTTTTCTCTGTTATGGGTTCCTTGCATGTTGGATTTCATAAAGTTTCATGTAGGAAACACAAATTTGCGACACTACAGGAACTTCCCATCAATGTTGGGCAAAACTAAAATTAAAACTACATTCACTTTTTGGAATAAACCAAATCTAAACAAAAAATTGTAACCTAAAAAATAACTAAAACTAACTAATTATACTAATTAATGGATTTAATTAAACTAAAACTAAAAGTAAATCATTGAGAACTAGTTA
Source organism: Gonocerus acuteangulatus (assembly GCA_946811695.1). Lineage (NCBI taxonomy): Eukaryota > Metazoa > Arthropoda > Insecta > Hemiptera > Coreidae > Gonocerus > Gonocerus acuteangulatus. Next base: position 97,196,790 of record OX328124.1, on the reverse strand, counting down.
AAAACTAAATTATAGCTTTAGTTTAGATTAGTTTTAGAAAAATAACGTGAATTAATGTAAATTATAAGTTATTTCGATAATTAAGACAATTATTAAAACTAATAGAACTTGTTTAAGAATAAGCTAGAATTGGCTTTTAGGCGGACATAAGATGTATTATAAACAGAAGGGAGTTAATATAATCTATATGATACTAATTCAGTCATTATTAACGAATTTTCTTCTGTCTACAGGCCTTGTTCAGACTGTTTGAAACATTCATTTTTCTCGTCCGCTAGCTTCTCTATCTTCTCATTAGTTCATTTTTGATACTCTATTTTTATGTTTACAGTTCAGGATATGACGAATTCTTTGGAGAGTAAGAAACTTTGGCTATTCCTGGTAATTTGCAAACAAATGTTCTTTGATAAACTAAATAGTGAATTAAAAACTAAAACTAAACTAAATTCACAAATTTAGGTCTCGTTTGCTAAACTAAACTAATTAACTAAAAACTGATGCTAAAACTAAAAACAACTATTAATTAAGAAAATACTCCAAATGAGTCCAATTTTATGAAATTACAATCATTTTTCTGAGTTAACATGATGAATAATTATAAAAATCTAAAACTAAACTAAAAATAAAACTAAAAATACAACGTTAGTTTATTTTTGGTTAGAGTAAACTAACATTAGTTTAGTAACTAACGTTAGTTTTGCCGAACACTGTTTCCCACTCAACAATGCCGAGCAGCTGATCCAGAAGATGACAATCCATCATTCCTAGATGCGCAAGCCCAATTTATTAGCCGACTCAAGGCCTATTCACAACACATCAGCCACGTGAAGTCTAGTATCAGTCACAAAAATATGTTTTCATGAAATTTATGTGGCGCAGTCAACACTGCTCCATTCCATTCCTGAATCGGAACCGTCAGTCCACCTTCACACGTCAACAGAAAATTACTTCTGAAAGATATTTTTTTAACTCGTGGTCTTCCACGGGCCTAGTCATCACAAACATAGTCTTCGGGTATTGACCGTGTCACAAACTTTTTTACCGACGTTTAGCTGATGGTAGATAATACGTAAATACATATTGGACTCAAAATAGTTCTCTGAGCTTTATTTTTAAACACACACACACACACACACACACACATATATTTAAATATTTATTTATTCACGGAGCTCCACAACGGCTAGGTGATTTGCTCACATGAAAATAATTAATAAAAACTGTATAAAGGGTAAAAAACAAATTTCTGGAACAATAATTAAATAATAAAAAAAATAACAAAAAAATTATTAATATAAAATAAAATAAATATTTAAATCATATCCAATAATTGATTTCAAAACTTACTAAATAAAATATGAGAAAAGAATCAATTTAACAATACAAAATAATTTATTCTATTATTTAATATTATAAATAATAAAATAAAATATATAAAATTCTTCCGTCCCGGTATTTTTAATAGAGCTCCTTCTAAACGGCTGGACCAATTTTGATGCAACTTTATGCATGTAATTAAGTTGATTTAAGAATGGTTCATATTTTCAATTTGATCCGATGGCCAATGTTTTTATATTTAATTTATTTCTTTATGCATTGCTAATGTTCGGCTAGATTAGGTTCACATTTGATCCAGTAGGCAGTGCTGCGATCGCCTTGACAGTGAATCTAACCTGTAAATTTTCTTTTCATTCTATGCAACTTATTATATTCATATGTGTACCTAACGAAGAATTCCTATAATCTCCTCGGATTATAATAAATATCAAATTGATGCATCGATTATTATTAATACAATTGGCAAATGTTTAGTCTATTTCTAGCAATCAGTATTCTCTGACAGGTCAGTGGTTATATAATATTCCGGACGTTATCAAGGCTTGACGTTTGACGAATTTATATATGACGTTTGAACAATGCTGCCCAATTACCGGTTGGATCTAGTTGCATTCTCCATGAATCCAATATCGGGCTGAGAGTAGACTCGGTTTCATTCTGCGTCAAACCTTGATTAAAAACTTTTCAGATTAAATTATTTTAATCAAATTTTATATTTTACATTTTTATAAAAATTACATTTATTTTATGTTCTCCGATAAATATATAATTCTCGTTACACAGTTTTTGTAACAAAACTTCTCCTGTACGACGTGAACGATTGTTATGATTGTTTGTTGTTATTCGGTAGGTCTGAAAATAAGATGTAAACTATTTTAGGGCGGTTCCTCCCTCCCTCCATAGGGAGGAACCCCGCTTATAAAGTTGATCTCATGAAACAATCCGGAAGTGCCGACTAGAAAATTTCCCGTTTCAGAACCCCTAGAGACCGAAAATAACGGTGGTTCAAATTTGTGTATATATATATATATATATATATATATATATATATATATATATATATATATATGTATATTTGCTTGTTCGCGGTTTTCCGGCCCCCCCTAATGGTCCGATTTTGATGAAATTTGGTACAAAAATCTGTCGTCTGATTTGAAAGGTTAAGTTCGTTAACCAGCAAAATCCGCCCACTGGAAGATGGCGTTTGGGGCGAAATTCGCGCAAAAAAATCGTAACGCTTACGTTTTTGAGTTAATATGCTTGTAAGTACTCGTTTTTTAGGCTTCTTGGACTAGTAAAACTAAAGAAACCATTTTTAAGGCGATAGCTTTAACAGTTTCCGAGAAAATCGGAAAAATAGTTGTTAAATCAAGTTTTTGGTTTGGTTACTTAGAATCATGGGATTCGGTTAAAATATTTTCTGCATGTTTAAATTCCATACATACAAAGATGTGTACATTTTGGTAACGTTTGGAGTTAAGGAAGAACTAGAATAAAATATTTTATTAAGAGTCATGAAAAGTTTTGGGAACTTCGCATATTTTCCTTAATATCTCGAAAACAGTTGGGAAATCGTCATAAGTGGATAGAAACTATTCAAAAGCTTACTAAATTCTCTATAATTAATATTCTAAGAAGAATTTCGATTAGTCGATGTCAAACGGAGATGAAAACTTTGAATGTGTTCTTTTGAACGGGTTTTCGTAGTTGTTTAGCTCACTTTTTAATTATTTGTTTTAAATTGTATTTATTTTATGAAATATTTAGAAATTATAAACATTTTGATGGTTTTGAATACATTGAACAGTGAAATAAAAATTTCATGTCTGTAGCAGTGGAGCCTGGCCATGCCAGGCCCTAGAGTGTTCCATGTATAAGGGTACGCTGCTGGCCCTTTCTCACCGGCTAAGCTGCTGGCGCTTTGTCACCGGTCCATCTAGGTCATTCCATTGGGTTTTAGGTGATATCATCCAGAATAGGTGTTTTTAGGTTCTTCCAAATTTGCATGAATGATACTACAAGACGCGAATCAAATAAAAAAAAATCGATCTTTATCATGTTTAGGAGAAAGGAAAAAAATACGTGAAAACCTAAGAATCCGGTTCCTTGTAATAACTGTTTATATTCTAAGTATACAAAATGACACTAGGGATATGAATGGAACCGTGCTAAGATGATGCAGTTCCTGCGAGTCGGAGTTTTTTAATTTGTTGGCCTTTTTTTATTTTATTTTTTAATACTTTGCAATAAATTGTCGCCTTTCTACTACAAATACCCATTTTTTAATAGAGATATTAGTCCTTTAATAATTGGTAACCCTTGGTAGTCAATAACTGATCAATTATCACTCGATCACTTCTTTCCGCTAGACGTCTACCGGCGTCACTTCTCACCCTGTAAACAGCACGGAAGAGGGATGAGAACGAATCTGGTCTGCTGTGAATCTCAGACAATAAGCTTTCTCTCTCTCCCTACACAGTTTTCGGCCATTGATATCCCCCCAGATGTGCCAATTGAAGTCAAACGCGTTTAATTTCCAATTAGATTGGCATTCGGAACCACAATGATTAAATCGTAAGGCCAAACGTTATCTGTTTGTGGTTTTTCACATGACAATTATAGGTAAATGTTCTCGCGTGGGTAAACCATCCAGTGTGTTTGTATTGGCTAAAGCTGGACTAATCAAAAATATCGTAGACTCCCTTGAATAAACAGATTGATATTTTATGTATTATTTTTTATTTTTATTTTTTGTATTTTTATCGTCATAATTAGTAATAGTTATATAATTTTAAATATATTAGTTAAGATAATAAAGTGAAATGATTGTTGGCGTTGCTGGATGGTGGAAATTGATGTTCCAAGGATGAAATAATGGTCGAAAATTCCCACAGGTGTTTTAATGGCAAAACGTTTTCAGGGACTATGCCCCATTTTCAATGCCCATGCATTGGTTCTTTCTCAGCCGAGCCTTGCTCCTAGACTCTTAACGCGAAGTCTAGGAGCAAGGCTCGGCTGAATAAGATCCAATGCATGGGCATTGAAAATGGGGCTTAGTCCCTGAAAACGTTTTGCCATTAAAACACCTGTGGGAATTTTCGACCTTTATTTTATCCTTGAAAGTAAAATGAATTGAGGATTTGTGTTTGGTGTTTTGTTATTTTTATAGGCCGTCAACGTTTACAGCGCTCTATTTCTCTTTCAGTCACAGACCACATCCCCACACACTTACAATAACTTAGTTATTTTTTACTTGACTACCTAAGTATTCACTACAAATAATTTATATGTCAGATCAACAATGTTTGCTGGGTCAGCTAGTATATGCGTAGTATATATACGTTTATTTATTTACATATATTTGAGCTATTTACAATTTAATAACATAAACTATAATAAAGGTTGTAGTAATTAATTAGTGAAGCCCCTAACGATTTACGTATATAATTATGTGTTTGTCTACACAAAAGCAACAAGAATTCATTTGTGAATGACGAATACCGATACAAAATTATAAACAGACGACTGGCAAAGAAATTGGTCCCACTCTAAGAAAAAAATTCATGTATTCTATCGGGAAATAACATAAATTTAGACATTTTTACCAAAATGGAGTGACATATTAACCAAAGCGCCTTTGTTGTATATCTTTATCATTTGTTCAATGCGTATTCGTCTCATGAGGTAGCATTTAGGAATTTGATGAATAGAAACAGGCACAGAGCAGATGTAGGCGGTTCGTGTAGGTAATTAAGCCTGCTATAACGGTGAATGAATAGGGGCCTAAACCTAAAATGAATAGATGGAAAGCCAAGACCATTCGTTTCTGTTCCGATCCAAACCGCCCTTTGGCCATCAGGGGCAGCTGACCACTTTTCATTCCATCAGCCTGTAATTACAAAAGCTCACATTGGTCAAAGACTTTTTTATGGTCTCTGCCCCTGTGGTGATCACTAGTCCTCAGTTAAAATGATTAAAGAATCGATATTTTCGGATTATCCGAAACCAAAATTCTATTTGTTTTCATTTTTCTCAAAAAAGGTAAAGTTTTCACTTTTAAAGTTTTATCATGTGATTTTTTACGCCAATGTACCCCAAAAAAAGGTATAGCTGCAAACCCTTTCACGGATAAGCGTAAGCGCTACCAGTTATTTTTCCCTGCGAATAGCGTTGGTAACCGAACCTAACCTTTCGTTTTTTGTTTTTTTTTTAGCATAAATATGCTTTAGCGATGACTAAACTTGAAACAACGTTACAAAAATGTGTCCGCTGGAGTTCGCGCACGCCCGATAGCCATGTACGAAAAAGATGATTGTATGTTGTTATACAGTACATTACATAGGTATGTCGGGTGGACCTTAAGCTTATATGTGTTCCTGTCTTTTTTTTTTTTACTTTTTTTTTAACGTCAGTATCAACTACACTGGTTCATGGTCACCCTGTAAAAAAAAAGAACCAAGAGGACTTGTCATTTTAATAAGAAGAACTAGTTATTCCTGAAAAATTTTAGTTGCAATATGGAGACATTTGAAGAATACTATTACTTTAGGATGTTATTAATGAATATTGATATCAGCTAAATACAGTATGTATTATGTTAAATTTGTGGCATCTAGGAATTCAAACACGTTTATCATTTTTCCTGGATAATTTCCTAGAATTTCGTTACCAGACTGTATATTTACTGATAATCCCTGGTTAAAAAAAGAGAGGTAAAGCACAGATAATAGTCAAGTTACATTACAATTGTTGTCTAAAGCGGGTATTTCGTTTCGCGCGGATTTCATATTCATTTTATTATTTTTTTTTTTAAATTGCTTATTCGTGGTTTTGATTCCTTTCCAGGAGCCAGGGTATTCAATTTAATTTCAAATTGTGACTTCCTACTGATCTAGAACAATGATACTTGTTACAATAATGTTTGCTCATCATTGATGTATACCATCATATATATACATACATATATATATATATATATATACATATATATATATACATATATATATACATATATATATATGTATATATGCATATATATATACATATGTATATACATATATATATATATATATATATATATATATATATATATATATATATATATGCACATACATATATATATATATATATGCATATATATATATATATATATATATATATATATATATATGATTACCACAAGACAATGGAGTTACTTTTTACGAGAAGAAGAAATCTATAATACTTTATTCATTAGAGTTTTATGGAGAGGGAAAATGATCTCTAAACACATGGGTTCCTACCTAATAATATAGGCAACCCAAGAAATAGCCCATTATTTGTCTTCCGGTCTTGTATTCTTTACAATCTCTTCATAAATAATAGTGCTTTCCCAGAGATGGAAAATATATACTCTCTATATGTGAATATTTAAAACTGAATATTTTATCATGCTTTTACTCTTTTCACCAGAGTAAATAAAGTCCACTATCGAGAACAAAATAAAATCAAAATTCCAGAGAGGAAAAAGGTTATCTCGAATAAAGTAGCGGTATTTGTTAATCCTATGGATGGCCGATGATTAAGCCATTTTTCAACTGAACCTGAAGAGAGAGCTAAGAGCTTCTGTATACATTTAAATATTATAAAAAATTTATTATAATTCAAATTAAAGTTTCGCATTCTATAAAATTTTAGCGCGGTTCCTCACTCCCTCCATTCGCAGGTACCCCGCTTATGAAGATAACCTCCTGACGCAATCCGGACGTCCCGACTAGAACATTTTACGTTTCAGAACCCATACATCACGAAAACGTGCTTCAAATTTATTTTCGAGTTCATATCCTTTCTAAAGGTTTTTTTAACACAGGAAAACAAATTAAACCATTTTAAAGGCAATATCTGAAACTGTTTTTCAGAAAAGTGGAGAACGTTTTTTTTTGCAACTAATTTTCGGTTTGGGTACTTAAAATTGTGGGATTCAATAGAAATATTTTCTTCGCGTTCGAATTTCATCTAAACTAAGATATTTAAATTTTGGTTATACGTCGAGTTAAGGAAGTATTCGAAAAAAAAAATATTGTATTATTAAACATGAAAAGTATTGGGCTCTATGTATATTTTGGGAAAGGTCTCGAAAACGGTTCGAAAATCGTTGTAAGTTCAAGGTGACCATTCGAAAGCTCACTAAAATTTCTTCAAAAAAGATTCTAAAGCAATTTCCGATGGGATGATGTCAATCGTTGAAGTAAATGCGTTAAACTTCGAAAGTGTCAGTTTTCTTATTTTGAAGGGGTTTCTGTTTACTCACTTTTTAATTGGGCGTTTTTTTTGTTGTTTTTTTTTTTAAATTACATTTATCAATAAAGTTAGTATTTTAGTAAAAGAAGACAAGAAAATAAAACACTTATTGGTAACAGCGTTTTTATTTTTTATTATTATTTCCAGGCCAGTATTCCAGTTCCCATCACATAACATGTGTGCAGCATTCTTATAAGAAACGATTAAAGGATTTCTTTAAAAATTTTGTCTTTTATAAAATAGGCTGGTGGTTTTATTAAATACGTAAAAAATGTATTTGTTCAAATAGGAAAATTGTGGATTAACATATATAAATTTCGTCATAATAATATTTTTAACGTGCTGTAAAAGGGTAAAATTGTGGCACAAATTTTTAAATAAAGTGGTATAAAAAGGAAGTGTTTTGCCGCTTTTTTACTGGATCAAGCCATAGAAAAAGAAGAAATTGAGTTCACCATTACTTTGCGTTCAACATTTGATTCATTCAGAATACACGGTGAAGGGAAACAGTAAGGAAATTAAGGTCGGAAAATGGGGACTGAGTTTACCCTAAATGGCCATCAGGAGGGGGCGAGCGAGTCTTCAAACTTACCCCTGAGTGCCGGGCATATTATGGAAATTGAAACGCTGTTGCGTTTAAAATCGGAATTGCAAAAATGTCTCCTCCCCCCCCCCTCATGGGCTTAATTCCGTGGGAGGGAGATAAATCAGAGACAGTAAGGGGGAAATCCAGGGGGGTTAGGCTGTTTTGAATTTCCACATTTGTTGTCTGGCTGGAAGAGAGAGCGCGCTCACGGCGATCCGGTGACGTATGAAGTCTTCCCGCGGTTTTAGCCCAGAGCTCCTCATTTGCGAAGGAAGCCAGCCGTGAAATGGGCTGGTCCCTTCTCACATGGCCCAAGTGTTAAATACCGACCCGCTCTAATCCACACGGAGCCCTTCTTTTTTTTTGCGAGCTTTCCTCTGAAAAGGACCTTTTTAACTTTAAATTGAATTTGTTATCCTTTCTACATGGCAATTTACTTAAAAGGTCTGAAATTCGTAGTCCTCCTACCTCGTCATTAATGACCTGTAAGAGTTCGCTCCTTGCTAATCATCTTTTTCCTTTGATATGAAAATAATTTATTATAGCGACCAACAAAGTAGTTCGTACATTACATATTACTAAAGTATTGTATTTCAAAATAACTCCTTAATAATTTACTAACGCATTAATAATATGTAAACGTTTTTAAATAATAAATGTTTAGTTCTTTTTTCATCAACATTTAGACATAACTAACTAGTGATTCTATGTACTGACTCATTGAGCACACTACAGGCACTAGCAGACAGATACTGTAAGCATCCAGTAATAATAGACATTGAGAACACTACAGGCACTAGCAGACAGATACTGTAAGCATCCAGTAATAATAGACATGAGCACACTACAGGCACTAGCAGACAGATACTGTAAGCATCCAGTAATAATAGACATAACTAACTAGTGATTCTATGTGCTGATTCATTGTGCACACTACAGGCAATAGCAGACAGATACTGTAAGCATCCAGTAATAATAGACATAACTAACTAGTGATTCTATGTGCTGATTCATTGTGCACACTACAGGCAATAGCAGACAGATACTGTAAGCATCCAGTAATAATAGACATAACTAACTAGTGATTCTATGTGCTGATTCATTGTGCACACTACAGGCAATAGCAGACAGATACTGTAAGCATCCAGTAATAATAGACATTAAGCACACTACAGGCACTAGCAGACAGATACTGTAAGCATCCAGTAATAATAGACATTTTCATAACTAATCACTCACAGAACAAACACATTACAATGTACTGGCTGCGAGGGAATGAAGGTTTAGAAAGAAGCTCCCTAGCAGATTCACATGCAAAACTTGTTACTAGACAAACCAATTTCTGATATATGCAATAGTGACTTTACTGTAAAACACCTGCTTACGGAATGCAGAAGACGACAAAACCTAAATATCCCACATGACATGTACGAATTGTTGACGGACAGCAGCCAGTACATAAACACAATCTAGGCGCACGGTAGTGCACCAGGCCAAGTTCCGGCCTAAGCATACTGTGTTTATATTACAGGAGGTCTTAGAGCCGATTTTTACCCTCTCATAACTTTCAAACAGGTAAAGATAAAGTTATGAAATTTTACACAGGTATTATACTACTAGATGTGAGTACAACTGCAAATTTTCATAATTCTACATCGAATAGTTTCTGAGATATAAGCGATCGTAAATCGGGATTTATAGGACTCACTCACTCACTCATTCATTCACTCACACACTCAATGACTCATCAAAATTATTAGGCACTTCCCATGTTGCTAGAGACTTGAAATTTTGCATGTTGATAGATATGGAGGTGTTATTGAAGGGAAAAATCGAAAAATCCTGAAAAGTTGTGTTTGACTCCACTTGCGGGGCGGGGGCGTGCCAGTTTTGTACTTCCTTCGGAAACCCGTCATTCCGTCCGAAACCCATGATGTGGGGTATCAAATGAATCGTCTCGGTATGAAGAACCTATATTTGATGTTTTAAGAAACAATTAGACGCATATAGGCTCGGTAAAAATCTTATACCAGCTGTATGTTTGTTCCTTATACAAATCCGTACCGTTTGACCGATCTTGACCAAACTTGGGACACAGATGGGTCTTGATACGGGGAGAATCATAGGCTAGGTTAAATTGTCTATCAGCTGTCTGTCTGTCTGTTTGTTCCTTATACAAATACACACCGTTTGGCCGATTTTGACAAAATTTGACACACATGTCGGTCTTGATCCGGGGAGTGTCATAGGCTAGTTCAAAATCGTCTATCAGCTGTTTGCTTAACTGTTTATTCCTTATACAAATCCACAAGATTTGACCGATTTTGACCAAACATGGTACATAGTTAGGTCTTTATCCGGGTAGTGTCATAGGCTAAGTCAAAATCGTCTATCAGCTGTCTGTCTGCATGTTTGTTCCTTACACAAATTCACTCCGTTTGACCGATTTCGACCAAACTTGGCACACAGGTAGGCCTTCGTCCGTGGAATGCACTAGGCTAGGTAAAAAAGGTCTTTCAGCTGTCTGTCTGCATGTTTGTTCCTTATACAAATTCACACCGTTTGACCTATTTTGACCAAACTTAGCAAGCAGGTAGGTCTTGATACGGGAGTGTCATATTACCTATGACGTTTTGTACTTTTTGTTCCATCGGAAAGCCACCATTCCTTCTGAAACCCATCATGTGGGGTATGAAATGAATCGTCTTGGTAAGGAGAACCTATATTTGATGTTTTAAGAAACATTTCGACGCATCTTAACAACAACAGTAGTGACTTCTTTCTTAAATGCAGTAAATAAAGTCGTAGGGGTTAACTGCATAATATACTTGACAGCAGATACTAAGTTTTTCATAGTCGAGCCATCTAAATTCCAAAGTTTAGGATCACAAACCCAAAATTTATCGTCTTTGTTCTTATCTTTTTCTTGAAGGCCTTCTACACTTTCCCTATTGTGATCTTTATCCTCGGGATAAGGTTCCTGTGTTTTACAGTGTAATAGTTTAGTTAAGAGAGCAATCAATTTGTCCTCTAGAGTAATGTCATCTGGAAGAGCTTCTAACTTTTCTAGGCTAGTGATTAGATGTATGTAGGTTGATTATTGGTATCAAATATCAAGCAGTAAGGAGAACTTTATGCAGAATCCAAAGACCCTGGTTTTATATGAAGTACAAAAGCCATTAGGTATGCCGCAACTAAATTTTAATTAATACTTAGAAAAAAGTAATGAGATCCCAAAAAAACATAAATGTGAAATAGAGGGCCTCTATTTCACATTTATGTTTTTTTTTGGGATACTTTCTTACTTGCAGGGCACTAAACTATACACTCGCATTTGAAGACATCTGCTGAATAACCAGAGGCTTCCAGGGATATAACAGACATCGCCAAACCTCTAATTGAAATAATTGAATCAAATATTCATCTTAATGCTGGTTCATTAGACCATACGTGTACTGCCTTGAAGGTTACGATTTATTTATAAATAAATAAATAAATAGACATAACTATACGCTTTCTATGTATTATTTTGTTTTGCGCGAAGTGCGGACATCAGTATCACAAAATGTTTAAAAAAAAAGTCTGACTTGCAGCAACCGCGTCAACATAGAGCATTTCATCCCTAGAATTATTTTGAATCCTTTATATAAAAACAGTTGTTTTCAAGATCTTGCAAGGTTTGTCTAAAATTAATAGATAAACACTTTTTTATTTTATACAAAAATTTAAAATTTATATATATATATATATATATACATATATGTATATATACATATATGTATATATATATATATGTATATATATATATATATATATATGTATATATATATATATATGTATATATATATATATATATATGTATATATATATATATGTATATATATATGTATATATATATATGTATATATATATATATATATATATATATGTATATATATATATATATATATATATATATATATACCCAAACATAGAAGTCGGCCTATATATTTTTAAATATATGTATATGTATTATATTCCACTTTATCTTGTTTCTTTTTCTGGCAGGGGGTCGATAAAGCAGTACATTCTTGGTTCACATTAACTACTTTATTTGGTTTGTTTCGCCTGACATGTTTCGTGCCTTTTCGCCCCCCCTTCAGGGGCTTTCCTATGCAAGAATATTTTTTGTAAATTCTAAACTTAAAATATTTTACATTTTTTACACTGATATACATCTATCCTTTCCCTAAATAAATTTACATTTCAACATATAATATTTTATCTTAAATCTTAATCCTACCTTATCAGGAAGTCCTCTCGTCATGTTGTCTAGCTTGTGTCAAGCGTAGTATTGAAAAGTCATCTGTGGTAATGAATATGGTTGTTTGTATCGATTCTTTAGTTATTTTAAAGGTATCGATGAATCGGTTTCAGTACTAATTATTGTAGGCAATTCTTATCACGATTTTCAGATTAATTCATCCAGTCGCGCTAAAAAACAAATCATATATGTAAACACTTACAGACTACAATTTCTCGCCGTGTTCTAGTTGCTAATTCCTTGGATTCTCATGCGGCAGATGGGGGTTCGAGTCCTGCCTGCATCAGGGATGTTTCTCCGTTCAGTGCCCGTTGAGAAACTTTCCGACTGCACCATAGATGTTTAGAAATAATAGCGTCGGCCTATATGACGCTAATGGTCTAGGTGGGGAAGATTGTTAAAGAAATAAATTAAAAAAATGTCTTAATTAATAAGGGCCTGGATGAAAAAATTGTTTGAATAAACCAGTCAGGAAAGACCACGTGCCGTCTATGGCGCCTTTAGATAGCCCGGCTAAAAGCAGTTGATGCGCTCTAAATAAATCTAAAAAATAGGGAGAGACTACTAAATCAAGAGATTTAACTAACAATATTTTAATTATAGTATTATTTACAATCATTAAACCATTAAAGAAAATAAACCAGTCAGGAAAGACCACGTGCCGTCTATGGCGCCTTTAGATAGCCCGGCTAAAAGCAGTTGATGCGCTCTAAATAAATCTAAATAATAGGGAGAGACTACTAAATCAAGAGATTTAACTAACAATATTTTAATTATAGTATTATTTACAATCATTAAACCATTAAAGAAAATAAAGACCCTTTGCACGGATGCTCTTCGCGCACGTGGGAGTGAGCTAAGCTTTTCATTTTATGGAGTATCAGATAGCAATTATTATTAAGAATATAATCCAACATAAAAAAAGAAATATCAAAATCTTAAACCAACTACAAAAAAAAAAAAATTAATATTTACAAAAGTATTTATTAATAACATTAAACAAAAACTTTGAAAATGTTATATCTTATGCTTATTCTAACAGCAAAGAACAATATCTAGAAAAAGGTTTTCTTTCTGAAAAATAAATAAATTCGTCGCTTTTCTATGATTGAAGGTAGTTTAAGTTTCTTTTCCTTTTATTCCATGCTTGACGGAATAATGTAATTGGGATGCTCATTTCGCTTGCCACAACTCATTATTTCATTGTTCGCAAGCTATAGGCTTGAGGTTCAGAATGACGGGGCTATGTCCGATTCTAATTCAGGAAAGCATACTTTTTCACCAGTCTCTAACATTATATTGCAAAATGTACATTTCTCACTAATACAAAATGACCATGTAATCAGAAAAACTGTATAATGTAAATGCGTTGGAATGTACATGATTTTTATTGTTGTGGAGAGTTATACACTATCCTAAAGAATCTATTCAACCACTTCACATTTCTCCCAAGTCCTAAATGACTGAACCCTGGGATAAACAAAACCCCATAAGATTATATTAACAGATTATTATAAAACATGTGTGCTCTATTACAACATATACACCCGTATCGACTCTCTTCCATTTTTCATGACCACGCCATAAAAAATAAAAATCATCAGCCCTATTCTGGCTAGAAAACGGTGGTAGCCTAAAGATCCGGGTGGTGGTCTTAAACATTCTTTCTCAATAATAAATGGACGTTAAAATTTAAATATATAAATAACCACACGTTTGGTTGAAAATCTCTCTGTTAGAATATATTATATCAAATAAACGCTTCAATAAAAATACATTTTCACAAGTAAATAGATTTCTGATCGGGAAATGAAATTTATTTTCACGATATTTGATATTACATCTTCGAAAAAATAACGATGCAATACAGTGTATTGTTGAGTGAAATAGTTTATTTTCCTTACCAATGCCAAGGTAAAATGTTTCCATATTCTTTGAATATATTCCCTGGACAGGTCTTTTATCCTCAATTCCTTTCCAAGATTTTGCAGCTCCAAGAAATGTGGAATATTTGAGGCGTAGCCGAATAATAGATGTTCTGAGTTATAGATGATCAAAGCATGCTACGTTTTTCTGTAAATGAAATACTTTTGACTGAATATTTACACATTTAATGTGTAACCATTAACCATTTTTTGCACAAAACTCCATTTAATAGAGTTTTGTGCAAAACATGGCGGGTTTTATATAAAATAGCTTTGAAAAAAATTAAATAGCTTATGACGCAATGCGAAAAAACGTGGATTATGAAAAACATAATTAACAAGACATCGTTGGCCATTGGGTTTGCAAAGGTAGAGTAGCTCTGGGGGGTTACGTGATGAATTTCATAAAATCACTTATTTTATATAATTATGAGTTAATTGTGCCAAAGGACTGATTGTAGGAAAGTCCGTACTTAACAGATATTTCGATAAATAGCTTCCAGATTGTTAACGATGGTCCATTGGTCAACTCCACATTATATACCTATAGATTGGTCTGTTCGCTCCTAAACAAATATATAAGCAGTATAGGTTTGTACCATTTTTATCACACTGTACTGATGTGACCCCATTTTACGGTATGTATATATATACATGTTATATACATTGTGTACATGTAGCACAAAATAAATGGCCTTTTTGCAGGGTTACTGCAGAGAGGAAGCTAATAAATATATATATATATATATATATATATATATATATATATATATATAAATATATATATATAATACCATATGCATATATATATGTAAGTGTTTGCGTATATATGTATGTATGTAGAAGAGGTTAAAGGATATTTAATTAAATCTATCTATGTAGCTGCCCTTCCCTAAGGTATTGAACAGGTCTCAAGTGGAGGATAGCGAACGTTTCATCCATATGGTAGGCATCTGCAAATATCCAATACCCAAGCAGTCCCGAAATCCACGTTGTGTCTTTTCTTCTCTCATACGACAACGTGGTCATAGTATGATTCTTAAAATGTATACTAATAAAGAAAATGTAATTAATAAATTGACTTTCCAATGCTATTTTTTCAACATTGTGTATAAAAATAAAACTATTGGAGTATTGGGTAGAATTATAAAGGGAGAGTTATAAAATGAAGTTGGAAACAGTGAAACTAGTTATGAGCCTTGAGTTATTTCGATCAGGGTCCTGGGGTCTAATGCAGTCAATTGTATCGGACTGTGAGGTTCTCCAGGAATTCGTGGCTGTCTTCGCTTCTCTAGCCTCGTCCGCAACTACTCAACTCCATCTCCTACTCCATTCCAGCCAATCTATCACTCTATCAACAATGTAGAAATTATATTTTCTGATTAGACAATAGCGTGTCCATCTATCGCTTTCTGATCCTCCTTTATAAAGAGAAAACACCTATATACAATGTGTGTATATATATATATATATATATATATATATATATATATATATGCATCCTGCTAACCAATCATAAGAAAAAACATAACATAAATAAAAAACATTAACATAAATGTATGTTAGTGGATTAGGGGACGTTCTGGAAATGTAGGGTACGAATTAGCCGTTAAGGCAGCTAAAGCTGCAGCAAAAAGTTCCTAAGTCAAAAATACACACATAACACATAATATGTTAAACAAATGCATGTGATATGCTATTATTCCAGTCAAGAATAAATTCCTTCTTTTCAGGGTTAATGTAGGGATGAATCAAATTATACAGGGCGTCCCGCATTGATATGTCATAATTACAGCCCGGAAGTTAGACAAAATGCCTTTTTTTATCTGAATGGATATATTGAAGAATCAGATAGAAATAAATATGTTTTCGTGCATTTAGGAAGTGCAGAGACAATTTCTATTTTGCATTTTTTTGCCTATTTTAAGATTTAAAGCTTTTTTTTTTTGCCTTTTTTGCTCGTTATGCAATTTTTTCTGCGATTTAAACATTTTAAAAAGCACATAAAGAATTTCGAATTTCAGTTCACAAATTAAATTACATATTGACTTCCCAAATATCAATTCGAAAGCTTATTTTCCCAACCCATGGATTGAACCTC
Organism: Gonocerus acuteangulatus; assembly: GCA_946811695.1. Lineage (NCBI taxonomy): Eukaryota > Metazoa > Arthropoda > Insecta > Hemiptera > Coreidae > Gonocerus > Gonocerus acuteangulatus. The sequence continues at coordinate 97,180,258 of OX328124.1, read as the reverse complement.
TGTAAATAACATAACCTTCCTTAGTAGAAGGAATGCACATGCATAATAAATAGGAGGAAAGAGAGAGGATGAGAGAAGTACGTCTCCTTCCTCACACCCCTTTTGCTGTGACAGCGGCTAATTACCTGGTTTTCCGGATTTCGAAATGATAAGATAATGCAGAGGAAGTTTTTCCATGATGAAAAACATTTTTTCTGAGAAGGTCTATGAGAGCTGATACTTTGTTGTTGCTTGTAAGAAGGGAAAGTAAGAGTAAGTACACTAATTCTGTGATAGTGAAGATGGAGATAGTTGCCGTTGCAGAGATACGAAGACAAGGTATAGTTGGGATTCGGCTAGGAGAAAAACGTCAGACTTTCAGGAAGAAATCTGTATTTGGACGTTTCGGCTGCACATTGGCAGCCTTCTTCAGCTAAAAAAATACAACTTATAAGTAAAAAAATAAATATACAACTTGTAAGTAAAAAACAGGCAGAAATGAGCGTAGTATATACATCAAGACAATAAATTTTAACCAATCTTATTTTTAAACAATGAAAATACGATAGTTGGAAAGTAAACAGCATGTAGAAAGTAGTAAGTAAGCAGTACAACAAACTAATCAGTACAAAAAAGGAACATTTTTCACATAGTGAGAAAATACAATCTATTCTATAAGTGAATACAATTTATAAAAATTAATATATAGATACGGGCCACTAGAGAATGCCTAGGGGGGAGGGAGGAAGACCTCAAGGACAACTTAGGTAACCATGTTTGAATGTATCAGGGACAGCAACTACAAGGGGGTTTTATAGTTTTGACTGGGGGAGGGGTGAGGAAGCGGTAAGTCGGTGAAGATGAAAGAAGTGCAATTGCTGGGTTGTAAAAGCGGGTTGTAAAGGTGTTAAGAGTTTTGGGACACACAAGTAGAAAAATTGTCTGGAGCCTGGGAACAAAGATAAAAAGGAGGTCAGGACAATTTATGGAAGACGGCGGAGTAGGCAGGGGAGATGTTTTGTTTGTCGGTTTTGTAATTAATGTTATTGGGATTTAAGTTAATGTGGACGCATTCGGAAATCTGTCGTTTTTTGGTGTTTCGTTCTGTGGAAAGAATTTTTGTGTCGTCAAAGTTCAAAGTGTGTTTTTTTGTTATGGCGTGTTTTGCGAGGGTGGATTTGTGGATTTCTTTGTTTTTTATTGTCCGTTTGTGTTGTGTTATGCGGGAGTGAATATAATTTTTGGTTTCACCTATGTATACTGCATTACAGGAGGGGGTTTGGCAGGGTATTTGGTAAACGCAGTGGGTGGTCCAGTCATACGGAATGGGATCTTTGAGTTTGGTGTACAATGTAGTTAGTTTGTTAGTGGGTTTTAACCCAAAGTGCCCTAAAGATTGGTTAAAATTTATTTTCTTGATGTATATACTACGCTCATTTCTGCCTGTTTTTTACTTAAAGTTTTATATTTATTTTTTTACTTATAAGTTGTATTTTTTTAGCTGAAGAAGGCTGCCAATGTGCAGCCGAAACGTCCAAACACAGATTTCTTCCTGAAAGTCTGACGTTTTTCTCCTAGCCGAATCCCAACTATACCTTGTCTTCGTAATTCTGTGATAAATTGATAATAAAGAAATGAATGAGTATTTAAAATACATATTTTCATTAATAATGAGTGAGATTCCTCTTTGCCTTCACTTCTAATAAATGCCTATTTTAATTACAGTACTGCCTATTTTCAGTATTTTAAGTGCATTTTTGCCTGCCTATATTAACCAAAAATAAATCCCTATCTTCCGGGCTCTAGTCATAATTTTAGGAGTTTATTTTACACCTCATTTGTAGTTCAGTGACGCAAAATGTGCGTTCTCACTCGATATATAGCAGAGCTACTCAAACTTTTGTCTATTTTAAAAACTACCTACTGTTTAAAAAAAAACTGTGTTTTTGGGATTTCCGATCAATGCATCGATTTTAGAATCTACATTAAATTTCCAATAAGAAACACCCATTTTTGAAATATTTCCATCTAAATCAGGAGCTACCTGTATTAAAAGCCAAATAGATGAGAATGATATTAGTGTTTTATAAAATTATCCAATAATTTCTTAATCAGCTATTTTTAGACTTAGAGGTATGCTTCCACCTCAAAAGTTGCACTATTTAAAGAGCTTTAAAATGGTACCTCGTAGTTTTAGAAAAAAATATATCTGAATCTATTTTTTTCTGATTTCTTAGTCAAAAGCAATAAATGTGCTTGAGCGTGAAGCTTCACACACGTAAAATGTCACACGATATTGGTGATGGCACATCCTTCCTACACTACATGGCGTGAGTAACGCAAGTCCATCTGCCAAAAATTCGTGGAGGCAAACCTCTAAGTCTAAAAATAGCTGATTAAGAAATTATTGAATAATTTTATAAAACACTAATATCAACCATTTTCATCTATTTGGCTTTTAATATAGCTCTTGAGCGGAAGGAATTTATTCTTGACTAGAATAATAGCATATCACATGCAATTGTTTAACATGTTATTTGTTTTAAGTGTATTTTTGACTTAGGAACTTTTTGCTGCAGCTTTAGCTGCCTTAACGGCTAATTCGTACCCTACATTTCCAGAACGTCCCCTAATCCACTAACATACATTTATGTTAGTGTTTTTTATTTATGTTATGTTTTTTCTTATGATTGGTTAGCAGGATGCATATATATATATATATATATATATATATATATATATATATATATATATATATATATATACATCGTATATAGGTGTTTTCTCTTTATAAAGGAGGATCAGAAAGCGATAGATGGACACGCTATTGTCTAATCAGAAAATATAATTTCTACATTGTTGATAGAGTGATAGATTGGCTGGAATGGAGTAGGAGATGGAGTTGAGTAGTTGCGGACGAGGCTAGAGAAGCGAAGACAGCCACGAATTCCTGGAGAACCTCACAGTCCGATACAATTGACTGCATTAGACCCCAGGACCCTGATCGGAATAACTCAAGGCTCATAACTAGTTTCACTGTTTCCAACTTCATTTTATAACTCTCCCTTTATAATTCTACCCAATACTCCAATAGTTTTATTTTTATACACAATGTTGAAAAAATAGCATTAGAAAGTCAATTTATTAATTACATTTTCTTTATTAGAATACATTTTAAGAATCATACTATGACCACGTTGTCGTATGAGAGAAGAAAAGACACAACGTGGATTTTGGGACTGCTTGGGTATTGGATATTCGCAGATGCCTACCATATGGATGAAACGTTCGCTATCCTACACCTGAGACCCGTTCAATACCTTAAGGAAGGGCAGCTACATAGATAGATTTAATTAATTATCCTTTAACCTCTTCTACATACATACATACTTAAACACTTACATATATATGTGCATATGGTGGATTGGTGAGACACCTTCCTTGAACAGTAGTGCTGGTCCTCTGCATTGTTTCTTTGTTTGATTGTGTTTCCAGGGTAAAAAACTGCAAAGTTATCATCGCCCGATCCTCTGCAGTTAGCATCATTTCGCCGGATTCCTCTTTGTATCTTTCTTCTTTGTATTGTTTTGCCAGGTTATCATCCATCCTTGGTGGTTGGCGAGGAAAATGGACGTATGACTGCCTGACATAGTAGGAAATAAATAGGGCAAAGTATAGCAAAGCGTAGAGTTGGAACACTTTTGGTGAGAAGCCTCCTCACAAACCCAACACTCTGCAGAGGAAAATTAAAAATATAACATACACATAATTATATATATTTCATATTGAAATTGCCTGGAAGCCCGTGCTTAGAACTGCCAAGAAATGATACTCGTCAAAACAGTTCCATCGACTCGGCGATTTTTGAAACCTAAGAATCTCGACAGGCGCCGATACGGACAGAAACTTCTTGAAGGCGCCTTTTATCAAGATAAGTAATACTCTATTACAGGTTGTTATAAAGTAATAAAGTTTAAAAAAAAAAAAAAACACTTAAAATATATGTCAGAAACTAAGACCATACAATCTTGGGGATCCCCTGGACATATACTAACCAAGGGACGCCCTTAAAATTATTTATACTGCAAATTTACACATATCTAACTCACTTTTACAAAACACAATTTGTCAAGACATGGCTCAATAAATTCATACTTACACCGTTTCAAAATAACAATCAGAGATTTTCTTATGGAAAGAACATATCAACACTTATTTTATGACTGCCGTCTACAAACACCGGAAGGGACAAAGATAACAGTTATAAAACAAATTGAAATTTGGAAGAGATATTGCTGAGCAACTTTACATAGCAAATGGGAAGATCGAAAGTTATTAAAAATTTTACTGCAGTAGTGTTACATTACAATTTAAATTACTCTATTTCAATTATTTGTTGACTATTCTTTAATTTGATCATATTTTTTTTTTTTATTATAAGAATTGTCCTTAAAGGATTCATTAAAAAAAATGCTGAGACACAGAAAATTCAAAGGGTGTCTTCCAAAGTTATTGTCTAAGATTTATATATTGATTCGGAGAATTGGGTTTAAAATGTATCTAATTAAAAATTATTATATCATCTATTATGATTAGTGAAATAACCTTTTTGACATTTATAAACCTTTAAGAATTCCCGTAAATTTTCATAGTTTACTACTTTTTGATACCCATCTCACATGAATGAATGAGAGGGCGAGAGTGATGCGGAGAGGGCTTTAGTCATCAGTAAAGTGGCTTGTACAACCTGAGACATGGCTGAAGCACCGGTGTCTAGTTCTCGTACTAGACTTGAACTTGCCTAAATTATATTAAGTTAAGTCAACTTTCAATGTATAGTTAAAACTTATTAGTAATCCACTATCATTTAAAAGTGGAACACATATCAAAGGAGCCAACGGCCATAGCCACGTTGAATACACCGGTTCCCGTAGATCACCGAAGTTAAGCAACGTCGGGCGTGGTCAGTACCTGGATGGGTGACCGACCACGTGCTGTTGGCATTATAAAAGGGTGGCAACCTGTAGATAGCCCGGCGCTAATGGCCAAGTTGTAGATGCGCCGTAAAAAAAAAAAAAAATAAAAAAATAAATAAAAACATATCAAAGGAGTCTCATATTATCGTTCGCTTAAGAACATAGCTGGAGAGGAAAGAATTACAGAAAAAAAGGCTTTTTAGAATCACATCACTGAAAAATTTAAAATACAGTTAGGTAAATGATCCTGTTTCAGGCTCATTTAAATTAAAATGTGAGGAGAACATTGCATTTAATTTTTTTTTCTTGCATCGCCATCTAGGCAATTACCGCCGAGATGTCTATAGGCTTGTACCCTTCCTAAACATCTATTGCAACGCAGGGAATTCCTTCAAAGGGCCTACAGATGAAAAACTCAACCTGCTGCAGGCGGTACTCGAACCCAGATCTATATGGTTAGGAACTGGATAGGTTATCTATCCCAATGGAAGACCCTCTTTTCATTGAGAAAGAGAATGGAATGAACGAGACGCAACGACTGGTGGTTGATTGAACATTTGGAGAAGGTTGAATGATACTAGAAGTGAATTTGGGAAGTGGTTTCGGTCATAAATAGATGTAAAAAATAGGAAGAAAAGACTAATCAGAAGGAATACAAGGTTTTCAAAGATTTACAGGAAACTAATCTAAAAGGAAAATGAAACTTTAGTTAAGAGGGAGGAGGAGAAAAAAGTGGAAGTGAGATTGTAATTTGAATAAGTTCTCTAAAAATACAAGGAGATTAGAGGGGATTGAGGGGAGAATAATTTAAAGGAAGAAAATTAAAAAAGAAAAAGTGCCTGTTCAAAGGTTTATACCTCAAGTGTATAGATGGAACGGGATAAAGGTTAACAGGAGAATGAACAGAAGACAGAAGTATGCAGTGGAAAGGGAGGTGTAGAAATGGTAAATGTGTCTATAAACATATAGAGTAACCTTGGAAGGAAGAACGGAATAATTTGAGGTAGAAGGAGCAGAAAAAGTATTTTTATTTTGGTCTAAAACAATTTGTATTTTAAACTAATGGGATGAATAAATATAATTAAATCAAACAAAAATCAAAGTAATATGCCTTGGTACAGCCTCATAATTAGGCTTGTGCTGTAGGTTCTCCAATCTTCGGGGTGATATTTTTCTGCACAACTGAGTTTATAGTATTAAGTATTAGTACAGTTTTGAGTATATAGTATACGCGTGTCAGTCGTGATTTTATTTTGTTGTGAAGCCTCCACGTACGCCGTGTATCTTGTAGTGAAAACGTCTGTTAAAAGACATTTGGGTAGGCCAGAGTAAGCACCCCTGCAACGATTTAAATATAATAAACCTGTTTAATTCTCTCAGATTTGCCTACAAACCCGGGAATCCTTTCTATCTGTTTTTTTTTCTTTTTTCTCTCTGTCAAAGAATATTATTTACCGAGCCTGATATCCTCCAACTCCCTTTCAGGCGTAATTTTTCTCCAGTCCATTGCTTACCCTAATAGTAGAGCCTCTATATCTTATACACGTATCTTTGTCTGACATCCTTAACAACAAATGATCCAGTAGTTTTGTCCTATAGACATATGTTTTTGCTTGTGGTGTTCTTTTTTGTGGTGTTTTTGCTTCTGTGCCAGGTTTGCTTGTATTTGGCTACTAATAGGAAATGATCTAGCTAGAGAGAGTCATCAGATTGAATTCTGTCTGGACGAAAATCTAAATTTCCTCAGAGAGAGAAGCCAGAAGAAGAAGAAAAGTGAATATTGGGCCCAGAACTATTAGCACTTTTTCGAACATTAAGAAACTGTAAGTAAAGATGGAATGGTTGGGATTCGGCTAAATAAACCTCAATATGATTTTGTTTTAAAAAATCTATATTTCGGACGTTTCGGCTACTCATTGGTAGCCTTCGTCAGCTAAAATGACAAAAAAAAAAAAAAAAAATTAATACAAAAACAAAAAAAATTATGATTGTGATAGGTAACAGAGCTATAGATACAATTAACTTATAAAAGAACATATTGTCTTAAATTCTTAGAATGAAAAAGTAAATAGGTACAATAATTGATTTTAATAGTAATTAGTAACGTTAATTGATTTTACAAAGAAATAAGAAACTACACACCAATGACAAATATAGTAGCTAATAGTAACATTAATTAATTTTACAAAGAAATAAGATACTACATACCAATAGAAATGCCGAGCGGCAGAGTAAGACCAAGGTTGGCAATTAAGAAACCATTGTAGAGTGTCTAAGGAGAAAAGGAATCTACTGGGGTATAAGTAAGTGAAAACAGCAGGTGGTGGGGGAAATGTCGGTAAGGATCAAAAAGCATGTTTATGACATGTCGGTAAGGATCAAAAGGCATGTTTATGACATATTTATGACAGGAAAGGAGAAAAAGGTGTTAATGGAAGGATACCCAAGGGGCATGGTAAAAATCTAGGTGGGAGGTCGGTTTCGATTATTTCTAGCGAAAACCATTGGCCCACCCTACACCTCCATAGCCCTCTATCCTTTGATTTGTTTATAGAAAGTCTAAAACTTTGTGTTAACAGCGGTTTTTTTAAATACGATGGGAAATTCTATAAACAAATTGAAGGTCTAGCCATGGGCAATTGTCTTGCACCCGATTTATCCTCAATCCTTCTCAACGATCTTCTCAACTCCTTCGTCCCACAGTTTCCCCATGACATCTCATTCATCTGCAAATACTTAGATGATCTTTTGCTGATGATTAACCCAAACAGACTAACAGACATACTTACCTGTTCCAATTCCTTTTACCCTAGGCTTCAATTCACAGTCGAAATAGAACAGGACAGACAGCTCCCATACTTGGACATCTTACTAATTAGACAGACTGACGGTACTATTATTACTGACTGGTACACCAAACCCACGTACTCGGGACGGTTACTTAATTTTCATTCATCCCATCCTTACCACCTCAAGATTAATGTAGCCAGAAATCTCCTCCGCCGAGTCCTCTCCCTATCCCATGCTTCCTTCCACAATAAAAATATTAATATCGCCTCAGATATATTGGCACGCAACCAATTTCCCCCCAACCTCATAAAATCCCTTGTTAAAAAAGTAAAATCCCAACCTTCCAACACTGTCTCTCCCAATTCTTCCCTAACTCCCAGTTACCAAATGTTCTGATCTCTACCATGTACACCTGGTCTGACTGATAAACTTACAAAGACAATAAAAAAATCCTACCCTTCCCTAAATTTTGGTTTGAAAACTACCAACTAACTCAAAACCCTCTATACCAAACTCAAAGATCCCATCCCTTTTGATCAAACCACCCGTTGTGTTTACCAAGTCCCTTGTCAAACCCCTTCCTGTAATGGTGTATACATAGGGGAAACCATAAATGACATTCACTCACGTCTTACACAACATAAACGAACCATCACTAATAAAGAAATAGATAAATCTGCACTTGCAAAACACGCCATTACACAAAAACACACTTTTAACTTCGACGACACGAAAATTCTTTCTACACAACGAAACAAAAAAAGACTACAGATCTCGGAATGTGTACACATAAACTTAAACAAAAACAATATAAACTACAAAACTGACCAACAAGGCATTTCTCCTATGTACGCTAATATTTTCCAAATACTCTCCCGACCTCCCACCTAGATTTTTACCATGCCCCTTGGGTATCCTTCCATTAACACCTTTCTCTCCTTTCCTGTCATAAATATGTCATAAACATGCCTTTTGATCTTTACCGACATGTCATAAACATGCTTTTTGATCCGTACCGACATTTCCCCCACCACCTGCTGTTTTCACTTACTTATACCCCAGTAGATTCCTTTTCTCCTTAGACACTCTACAATGGTTTCTTAATTGCCAACCTTGGTCTTCCTCTGCCGCTCGGCATTTCTATTGGTATGTAGTATCTTATTTCTTTGTAAAATTAATTAATGTTACTATTAGCTACTATATTTGTCATTGGTGTGTAGTTTCTTATTTCTTTGTAAAATCAATTAACGTTACTAATTACTATTAAAATCAATTATTGTACCTATTTACTTTTTCATTCTAAGAATTTAAGACAATATGTTCTTTTATAAGTTAATTGTATCTATAGCTCTGTTACCTATCACAATCATAATTTTTTTTTGTTTTTGTATTAATTTCTTTTTTTTTTTTGTCATTTTAGCTGACGAAGGCTATCAATGAGTAGCCGAAACGTCCGAAATATAGATTTTTTAAAACAAAATCATATTGAGGTTTATTTAGCCGAATCCCAACCATTCCATCTTTACTTATCACCTCGACGGCTAACTATCTAATCATCATGATTAAGAAACTGGTCATCCAAATCGAATATCCGTTCGAGAACCTCCGAAGGAAAAAAAAGTCTGGCGTCCGTTTTCGTTGAGTTCAGAAGCAGACGCCCTTTGTTGAACCAATGAGTAGAATGAGGGAAAGAGTAGATTTGGAAGGGGGGAATGAGGGAAAGGGTAGAGAATAGAAGAGTATGAGTAGAGAGGATGGAATAGGGGAGTAGAAAGAGAGAGATGGAATTAGGATAGGAAGGGGCGAGAAAGAGAGATAGAATGATTTCATAAGTCTGTAGTAAGGGGGAAGCAGAGCTTACTTTCCTCTCACGTCTGGCCCGCAAAAACACCTGCACTCCCCCACTTTTCTGCCCCCGCCTCGAGGCTTCCTCGATTAGATAAAATGGCTATGAGTTACTCCAACACAGGAAAACTAGCTGCCTCCAAGAATTGCCCATATCCCAGGGTCTTTAGTCTCTGTAATTGGCTAGTTTCTACGGCGTATCCCCTCCCCCACCTTCATAATCATACAGCCTCGTCTTCCAGTCGTTACCTTCCTGCGCAGGCTGAATTTACAATTTAATTGGACTGAGTGGGTGCCGAGGAAATAGGCGGGGAATTAAAACATTATCTCTCTTTCCTTGCCATCTTCTAATGTCTTAAGGTCATCTTTAATGTTATCCTTTAACTAACACATTTATAACTTTTCTTCAATGAGTCAGAGATTGGCTTCGCATTTGACTGACATTAGAAAAAGTATTGCTATTAGTTTTGTTCTTAATAAATGATAAACTCGTCGCTCAGAAGAAATCTTTAGCCGTATAAATTATCGTGGTATTTGTGGTTCGATCATCATTCTTAAATAAAACCAAATTGTTTAAAAAATGTTTGTGTTTTTTCCAAAAAGTCCACGGACCAAATCAGTACCAAGTTTATATAAATTCAGAACAAATATAAAATAACAGCAAGCGAATATATTTAATTTATCTATTCACTTTTAATATATTCACTTGCTCTCATTAATATTTATATTTTATTATTTGTGAATTTATAATTTTACTTATTAAATCGACTTTTATTTTAATGATATTGCATTAAATCTTTGATTTTTTTTTTTATTTGTTTAAACTAAGGCATTTACGCTTTCAATAACATTTTACAGATTGAAGATCGGTCAATTTGGTATCAGGAATTTTTTAGTTTTTAATTATTTTTGGGCTATAGAAAACATAAATATCTCCGCAAATTTTCAATCATACTGAAATCAATAAACGAAGTAAGAAAAAACTCAAAATGACGCTCAATGTGACTCTTTAGTTTTTTTTTTCTGGTCAATAAATCCCAAGATATGCGTCAACTCAACCCACCTGTCTTTATTACGTTGTTTATTGATTTCAATTAGTTTGAAAATTCGCGGAGATATTTTTAATATTTTTATAAGCCCGACAATTGTTAAAAACATTCACGAAACCCTCCTAATTGACCGATTTTCGATTTATAAAATGTTTTTGAAAGCTTCATTGCCTTAGTTATAAAACAAAATATTTCAAATATGTAGAGTATTTTTTGGAATTTGCAAAAATTTGAAAAAGTTTAACGTTTTAGCTGATACCTCATTCATTATTATGCAAAACTATAGATCCGATTTAAATGAAATGTGGCAGATTCATTAATATATTATCAAAATTATTTTCCTTAAATATAAATGTCCTTTGTAGTCTTTACCGCGCTCCAACCATTTTGTATAACATTGCGAATAGGTGTTGTTTTCACTAATAGAAGACGTTCCATTTATTGAATGGCATAACATTTCGTATATTATTATCTAGAATGTTTGTCTTCTCTTGGCTTTTTTTTTTTTTTTTTTTTTTTGGGGGGGCTGTTTGGTCACTTCGTGCTACTTCTCTCTCAAAATGTTTTCCATTCGATTAGTAGATAGTCTTCTTACCATTCTTTAATATAATTACGTTCTAGTGATCGCGTTTCCATCTTAATTTTAAGAGCATTTGCAGGCTTTTTAATAGATTATAGGTCTTTGTGCAAACTAACTTTCAGAAGGGCTGCTATAACAAATATATAATGATACAAATCCCAAACAATGCGGCTGTGCGACAATAAAGACCCATACTTGTTGACGGGAGAGTGTGGACAGACAAATTATGTATCGAAATTTGAATAACATATTTTTTCTTCGTAACCTGTTGGATATCAATGTATCTTTTTTTTATTTATTTTAGATCTCAGACATATAAAATTTGTCATGTTAACAATTCTAAATTATTAACAACGAGGGCTCTCTTTAACATTTAATTGGAGACTTTATTCGCCTAAGATATACGCAATGAATAACAGGAGTATTTTATTCCTATTTATTATTTAAGGACGTTCTCAAACCCCTTCAGAGGTCCAACAATAAATAAGGGAGCAACCCACATTTCTTCTTATGTTATAAATTAATTAATATAATATAAAATATAAGTAAACCAACTTCGTACAATCTAACAAATCGATAGAGTATATATAAATAGAAGAAAAAACTAAAATGGACTGCGTGATCGGGTCAACGTTGTAAGTTAATTTCCGTTTTCATAGGAAAATGCCAAACATGCTAAATTCGCAAAATTCTCTGATTATTAAAATCCACATTTTTCTTGCTGGATTGGTCGCATTGAAGAATTTTCTGCTTCACCTCTATCTAGGAGAAAGGCGTTGGACCATAGGAGATATCTATTGAAATACTTGATGCTATCATACTTTGGTGCAGGGGTGCAGTCCAGGTGGTGGTGGTGGTGGTACTCCAGGTGGGAGGTGAAGGGTTGAGTCAACACCCGCTGACTCAGTTCCGGTTCGTGTGTCAGTCCGTATGTCAGAACTCTACCGTGCAAATTACTGTCTTCATGAATAATACCCTCTCTAATTAGAAACTGAAATTAGTCTCCCCATCTCACTTTTTTCTCCCTTTCTCTCTAGCTCCCTCCCCTTCTCAAACGCTTGTTCGCTTATCTCAGCCCTCTCCCTCTCCCTCTCCCTCTCCCTCTCCCTCTCACCCTCTCCCTCTCTCTCCCTCTCTCTCCCTCCCTCTCCCTCTCTCTCCCTCTCTCTCCCTCTCCCTCTCTGCCTCTGCCTGTGCCTCTGCCTCTGCCTCTGCCTCTGCCTCTGCCTCTGCCTCTGCCTCTGCCTCTGCCTCTGCCTCACCCTCTCCCTCTCTGCCTCTGCCTGTGCCTCTGCCTCTGCCTCTGCCTCTGCCTCTGCCTCTGCCTCTGCCTCTGCCTCTGCCTCTGCCTCTGTCTCTGCCTCTGCCTCTGCCTCTGCCTCTCTCTCTCTCTCTCTCTCTCTCTCTCTCTCTCTCTCTCTCTCTCTCTCTCTCTCTCTCTCTCTCTCACACTCTCTCTCTCTCTCTTACTATACTTACTTATATTTATTCCTTACCCACCAGAATTTAACTCTAATTTGAAAAATGATTCCTCGGTCCTAGTCATTACAAATATTAAGGTCTTCCAGTTTTGATCGTGTCTTAATTTTCTTCACCAACGTTTCGCCAGTCATACTGCTGGCTTCCACAGGGTAACGTCTGAGAATTAGGGTGTTACCTAGCTCAACGTATTTAAGTAACCGTTTTTGTGCAGTTCTGTGGGCGTAGTCTTCTCTTCCGTGATTCTGATCCGTTTCATCATTTCTTGATCCTGATTGGTCGATTACATCCGGGCCGTTAATCTTCTAACCTCCTTCTGTGTCTAGGTTTGATGACTGGGTACCGCAATTTACTGGGCTTATAACCATCATCTTTGCTTTAATTCTCCGGTTGTTTCACTATTTCCATGGGCTCTCTAATAACTCGCTCTTTGTAGTTTGCTATCTTCACTACAATGTTGGCCTTATCAAAGTGGATAACATGGTTGGTGCCGTAGAAATGTTCCGCTACCACTCAGAATCAGGGAAGAGAAGACTACGCCCATGGAACCGCACAAAAACGGGTACTTATACAGAGAGAGCCAGACAGCATCCTCATTCTCTGAGGAAGCCAACAGTATGACTTGCGAAAGCTTCAGGGAGTAAATGAAGACCCGGTCAAAACCCGAAGACAATAATGTTTGTAATTATTTTTATCGTCCCGTTTATTTTGCGACGCTCCACATATTCCGTGAATCGAATTACTCATTTTCTGATAATTACTGCTCATAGTGATATTTGTAATATCATGTGAGTAAAAAAACCTAAATAATACATTGAAATAAAAAAACTGAAAATTCGTTTAATTTCGTTATAAAGTTGCCAATGCTCACATATTTTTTGATATATGTTAACATTTTTTAAGTGTTTTATTACGTCAATGATATAATGAATGCTGTCAGTAAATCACATATTTAATGAATTCGAGCACTTCTGTAGGCAGAAGAGCTAAAAAAATAATATACATATATATATATATATATATATATATATATATATATATATATATATAATTTTTTATTTTATTTTATTTATCATCATTTATAACCTCATTTTTTTTTTTTTTTTTTTGCTTCTGTTACAGGTAAAACAAATATATCACATTAAAAACTGCTGCAGAGAGAGAGGGTAATATCATATCATAGATAAGGTATTCACTTTCATTTGATACATCTATTATACACCAATGAACAGTTAAATATGTTTTTTATACATCTTCATATAAATTTTATTCTTTTATTCAATCTAACAAATATCACTTTATAAGCATTTAATATTTTACTGCTATTTATTTATCTATTTTTATTTTTTTTTATCTGTAATCAATATGAAGATATTGGGCTCTTCAAATTGATTACAAATATTATTATTATTACAAAAACTTTACATTATTATAGCACATTTTTGTATTTTCGTTGTCATATTATATTTTATTTGTTGCACTTTCTACTCAGTTTTGCTACAAATATTATCACACACTACAATGCATTTTGATTTTAAAAACATTTTGAGGTTATTCTCTTTTTATGGCTCTGTCAGATGTCAAAAGCTGTTTATTTATTAAATATAACGAAACATCAAGTCAGACATAATATTGTAAACGTAATAAGTGTTAACATGAAAAAAACTTATTGTCAAAAATCACGAATTAATGGATAGCAAATAAAGTGACTAATGAAAAAATTACAAAATAGTATTTAATGAAAAATAATGCCAAATGATCACTAGTCATACTAATTAATAATCAATAAAATGAAAATATTTTAAATGTTCGACCATTGGTCCGATGTTAATAAACGATGTTAATAAATTTTCTTTAAACTTACAATTACAAATACTTAAACAAAGTTGGCCAACAAAAAAAAAAAAAATCAATCACAATTGTAAAATCCTTCTGATAGAATAACTGACATAACTACATTAAAAAAAGTAAAAATCCACTGAGGCCAGCAGATAGCAAAAATGAGGCTTCTTTAGAATACCAATTCCAGCACCTGAAACAACTTGACTTTCTATTTTTGTATTTTTTAATATGTCATCCGTTATAATATCATTCCCGAATATTATCATAACTTAAGTACCAGTCAGTTACAAATAACTTCGAGAATTATCCCAAAATAAATGTTTACTCTGCATCATGTTAAGGGACGTTATGTGAAACTGCTTTATTATCATGAGCTATTTTCGTGTTTTGTGTGGTGTCCTTAAGCCTTAGACTAAAAAATTATTTACCTTCAAACTAAATTTATCATTTATTTAAATTTAATTTATTAATAATCTTGAGTAAATGACATGTGGGAAGGTAAGATAAACATTTACTATCACAAAGTTGTCCAACTGTAAGAACATTACAATTGTGATTTTTTTTGGGCCAAATTTCTTAAAGTATTTCGAATTGTAAGTTTTTTTTAACCATTATTAATAACAATCTAATAAGAATGTATACATATTATACATATTACAAAACTATAATGAAAATCGCCACACACAGGAAAGGCGTTAGTGACCTTAAGGGTTGACACGCCACCATAATAATTAAAAAGAAAAAAAGTCCGACTAGCAGGAACTGCGTCATCTTAGCGCGGTTACATCTCGAAGAAATGGAATAGATTAGCATCACAAATCACAGGAAACTGACAGTAGTCAACATACACAGAAGCGGATAATTCTTAATCTGTATAAGTCAATACAATTATGTACTGAAAACGTACTTACTCTTTGGCTACCGCTGAGAAGGCTCTATTCTCAACAAACAAAATTTCGTTGTCATTTTAAGTATCTTGTTTTACTAGCAAATTCGTATTACTGTTATAATCAAGTGTAAATATGTGCTTCGTGGCGAATTAAATTCCATTCTGTCGAGGGTTAAATCTTTCTATAAAATAAGAAATAACGGTAACTTCAGTTTGAAGCTATGAGGATATAGATGGAGAATTCAAAACAACCTACGTCATCATGATTAGCCACTGCCATCATGATTACTACAGCTACTCCAAACTTATTATAAATACCTTTCACCGTTTCTTAGCTTATTTTACTACAATACTAATTTTACTGATAAATGCAATTTATAACTAGAAACAACCAATTAAAAAGTGAGATAAAGAAACAGAAAAACCATTTTAAAACAACAAAACAAACACTTTTTAAGGCAACGTCAATGAGAGATATAAGCGCTTAAATATCTCTCATTGACGTTGCCCCATCGAATATTGCTTCAGAACCTTTTTTTTAGAGAATTTAGTATGCATTCGAATGGTCACCTTCCACTTACCAGGATTTCCCAACTGTTATCGAGATATTTACAAAAAATGGTCGAAGATCCCAAAACTTTTCATGTCTCTTAAGAAAATAATTTTTTTCGCATAATTCCTTAGCTCCAAATATAATCAAAATTTAAACATCTTAGTTGGGATTCATTTCCAAGATATAGAAAATATTTCAATTGAATTCCGCGATTCTAAGTACCCACAAAAAAATAATGACTTGCAAAAACATTGATTCCACTTATCTCAGAAACGGCTAAAGATATCACCTTCAAAATGGTCTCATTCGTTTTCTTATGTTAAGAAACATATAAAACAAGTACCTGCAAGCATGTGAACTCAAAGACGTTAGCGTTATGATTTTCCCCAGCGCCCCAAAAACTATCTTCCAGTGAGCGGATTCTGCTGGTTAACGTACTTGACCTTTCAAATCAGACGACAGATTTTTGTACCAAATTTCTTCAAAATCGGACCATTTTTAAGCTTGCTAGAGCGCGAACAGACAAGCATATATATATAAATATATACATATATATATATATATATATATATATATATATATATATATATATACAAATTTGAACCACCTATATTTTCGTGATCTATGGGGTCTGAAACGAGAAAGTTTCTAGTCGGCACTTCTGGATTGCGTCATGAGGTCAACCTCATAAGCGGGTTCTCCCTATAGAGATAGGGAGTAACCGCGCAAAAACAGATAAATGATTAACCCATTAAGTAGCCAATTTTTATTTTTTGGAATTTTTTAATAAAATTTTAACAGAGTGTTTATATACCTTAGAATAGCATCTGCACAAAATTTAAATCAATTCCAACAATTACTTTCTGAAATATTAGCTGTCCTATATATAGGACGCTGCTCCATTTGGGATAAGTTACGGCAATATTACTGAAATGTAATACATAACAAATATGTTACTTATTTTAACATATATTTACATCAACTAGAATGACTGAACATAATAATACATATATTCAAATAAAATACATATGTTCTAGGGTTGTAAACATTTTGTTATGATTGAAATTTTGGAAAACATTTTGTGTTATATTGCATTTTGTGCAAAATGTCAAAGGTTTTCCTTTACAATTAGGAACTTGACATCTCTGTTGCTTTTCTCTCTTCCTAATGAGTTGGTCCTTTCCGTCTAGTCTGACACTCTCCAACACTTTGGCTCTGGAACTTCTTGAAGCTGGTGGTCTTACCACGCTCCCACCTTCATTTGCTCCGAGCATCAAATGTGTCACCGCAATCATCCTGCGAATGTCCTTTAGGCTTTTATTTTCTTTTGGCCTTGTCTCCTATTTCACTAAAATTATAGATAACATTATATTTCTTCCGAGATAATTTTCCTTCCAATGTTTTGTTTTGGGGAAATCTTTTAATTTTTTTATTGAATACCTTATTTTTTTTAGTTGCACGATTATTTATAGGTTTCTCTTCTTCTGAGCTTGATGAGCTGAAACTTATATGATCTATGTTACCTTGTGGTTGGTCATCCGGACGATTTAGTTCAATATTGCCTGGAATGTCACGGACAAATGGTGGTCCCAGTTCTTCATCGTCTTTTTCCTGTTGGTCCGTGCCTTCCAATACATCTGGTGGTAATGCTAATATGTCAGCTTTTATTTCTTCCGAGAATAAATAGGCCAGAGTATCCTCAATCGTATTGAAAACTGAAGGAATAGAGGTATTCTACACATAGGAAAAATATACTCATAGTAACAGCGTCCTATTTATAGAACAATCGATTCAATTGCAAACAAAAATTAGATGAAAATATATTTTCAATAAACTATACCTTAGAATAATATTTTCAAAAGTTCTAATTCAGAAAATGAAAGAAAAAGTTACTTACCAATGTTTTAGTAGGAATAAGACACAAAGAAAATAAGGAGTTCGGCAGCAGTTGTAAAACACTACTTTATTATCCCACAGCTTGGAGGATACTGAAAGAGTGAGGGTTTAAACACTTGGAACTCTTAAACTGACATGTCTTGATATGATTTGAGGGTAGAGGAAAATTTCCCTGCATCTCCTAATCCTGTTAGGTCATGAACAGTGACTGTCCTATAAATAGGACGCTGCCACCTAATGGATTAAGTGTATCCGATAAACTCCAATAACGGCGTAGAATATAGAGGTTTTCACGCGGATAAAAAAGTCTACGATTTCTTAACATCATTGGCGATATTTACAGTTCATGCAGTTTTTTTTCATAAAATTAGTTCTTGTCTTTATTTTCTACCTACACAGCGACTACGTCTACACAAAAAAACTCGCTTCTAACATTTATTGGCGGAAAACAATCTTTCCCTGATCTTCGAGTCACCGCTAGGTTGGATTCTTATATGAATCCAACCTAACAGATTTCTGTGACTAAAATCACAATGCATTTATAAATTTCCGAAGCTTCTGTTGGAGGATATTAACTTTCCGACATACTGAAGCCTAGCTAATTAAACCTTAGAGAATCTGGGATGAGACGGAGAGAGGCGTGGCGTACAAGCAATCTGATCTTGGCAGGTTATTGGTACCTAACGCACTCAATAGCACGGCTGATAACTAAATAGGCCACAGGCGGAATAGAGGTTAAGCTGTGAACATTAGTATACTAATAGACACTGTGGCTTATATTTGACAGAAATTCGGGATAATAAAAGGAAATGGTAAGAGAGTGGATAGTAGGGCATTATTAAATTTTTTTCATGAAGATTAGATAGTTAGCCGTCGAGGTGATAAGCAATCAGGGAATAGTTGGGATTCGGCTAAGAAAACATCAATACGATTTTTGTAAAAAAATCTATATTCAGGACGTTTCGGCTAATCTTTGGTAGCCTTCGTCAGCTAAAATAACCCGAAACAAAGAAAAAAACAGAAATTAATACACAGAAGTAAGGTGTAAATGACAGGTCTATAAATACAAATCAACTTATTATAAAAGAACAATTTGTTGTTAAAATATTAGAACAATTATGTTATTACCGAAGAGTAGCCGAAACATCCTGAATATAGATTTTTTATAAAAATCGTATTAATGTTTTCTTAGCCGAATCCTAACTATTCCCTGATTGCTCATAATTTTTTTTTTATTCAATAATCATTCAAATAAAATGGTATTGAATAGGAAATTATTCTTTGAGTAAATTATTCATCCATATATTTTTTTTTATTATATGAATAACAGAGTTGGCTCATTATTCAATAAATTCTTACTGAATATGAATTTATTTAGTTCTTGATTGCCTGATTTTTTTTTTTTGTTGTTTTTTTTAATTAATCCATAAATAATTATTTTTTATTCTTCATTAGTTATTTCAATTCATTGAATGTGGTTCATGGAATAAAGAGTAGGTCAATTTTTTTTTTTTTTTTTTTTTTTTTTTTGGCCAATATTAATGTACTAAGCACATTGTACTCAAAACATGTTTTTTAAAGATTTCCTTTATATAAAAGAAATAATAAATGTTACAGTTTGTGATGTAATAAAAATTCAACCTGACTTAATTCAAAATAACCTCCCACCTCCTGAATTCAACCTGACTTAATTCAAAATAACCTCCCACCTCCTGAATTGAAATCATTCTTAACCATTAAGGATTTCAGTCGTTCTTTAAAACATAATATCATCCAGCCACCTTTTATTTTTACAAAAGTAACATGTATCGCCAACGGCCATAGCCACGTTGAATGCACCGGTTCCCATAGATCACCGAAGTTAAGCAGCGTCGGGCGTGGTCAGTACCTGAATGGGTGACCGACCACGTGCTGTTGGCATTAGAAAAGGGTGGCAACCAGTAGATATCCCGGCGCTAATGGCCAAGATGTAGATGCGCCGTTCAAAAAAAAATTTAAAAAAAAAAAAAGTAACATGTATCAGTAATCGTCAGTAAAAAATATCGCTCAAATAAATAATTTTCAAAAAATATAAGAAAACTTTTAGTGAACGTATTCATTTTTATTAGAAACGATTTTTACAATAAATCAGTTGTATTTAACGAAACAAAAAATTTCAATCAAATAAATCAATTTTATTCAATAAAAATTTTCATTCTAATAAATCACTTTTATTCAATAAAAATTTTCATTCAAATAAATCATTTTTATTCAATAAACATTTTACATTACGTTATTCACTGAATGGCTGAACAATGAATGAAACATTATTCATTATTCTGAAGGTTTTAAGCCCAACACTGGTGGATAGAAAAGTAGATATAGTCAGGGTTTGGTATTGATATCCCAATAAAAGTACATATTTATACGAAAATACATTTTATTTTTCTCGACTTTTCGACATCAAATTCAAGTTTTCAACAGGGATGTAAAATAAGGATGACAGAGTTAATACTATTTTTATACAGATGTAATGAAAGGATTATTATGAAAGGACATTATGCATAGGCGAGGATGAATGATACATATGGTGAATGTTTGTTATAGCTAGAGCTTAAATTAATGAAAGATTGATACAGATTTAAAACTTATAATGTGGGCAACATAAGAATAGATATAACATGAATAAATAAAGAATAATAAGTGACATACCGATGAGAAGAGGGACAACTACGGATCGCGGATGTGCAATCATTTCTGAATTTGGTGGATTGCGCAGGAAAAGTGAGGGGGGGGGGTTACACCACCCGTTAAGGTAAGGGTGGTCGAAGATGACAGGGCTTTGGAGAGAGGTGTCATAAAACTGAGGTGCTAACAAAAGGTAGGCAGGTAAGAGAGGTGTTATTTTAGGGGTGAGAGTTTCAAGCGAGATGTTGAACACTCTCTTCATTTTTCTCCAGTTCCATCTTAATCAAAACGAATATTTATAAATTTTTCTTTAGTTTGGAATAAAGAAAATATAACAAAAAATACATTTTGCAATCAGAGAGGAGAAGTTTCGGACTTTTCGTATCGACCGAATATCTCGAAACCGTTGCAGAAAACGTGCTGAGTAAATGGTCATTCGAAAGCCTTTCTCATCTTCTACATAAAAAGTTAAGACATATAATATAACAGGAATAGGGTGTGCATTTCCAGAACTGTAGGTTTAATTTTATTTCAGTAAAATATTAAGGGTTTCTATTCAAATCTGTTCAAATCATATCAAATATAACCATTATTTGGTAACCCGCTAACATATCGCAATTCCTGAGTGTTGACATTTTCTATTAGATTCACTATTAAAAATTGTAGGAATTTCAGAGCTGCTTGTAAATTCTAATGCAAGTTACAACATTGTTGGCAAGATTAATCAATAAATGAAACAGCTGCTCTCATCGACACAGCTTATGTGCTCGTACAACAACTAGAATTATTAAGGAAGAATAAATAATTAGACGGAACAACTCGAGAGAGTTGCCTTCTCTCTTATTAATAATTAGCCGATGTTATTGGAAGATACCTACGCATAACCTACATTTCGAACCTCGATGGATTCGACGAACAGTATCAAATCATTCATGGTTTCTGTCAGTCGAAAACCGCATCCATCACTCGATTAGTCAATTCCCAATTTCCGATCCAACTTCAGACGATTATTCTGAAATTATATACCGCTTTGTAAAAATAACGTTTACTAGTAATAATATCGATGAATAGTATTGTTATTCATATTATCTTGAATAGTTTGTCAGTGCTCTTTTCACTGCGAATTTTGTTATTTTCCAATCCCTCCAAAATATTTACGGAAGTAACCAATAGTCAAAAACAAAGGAACAATGTAAACGTTTCTATAATAATAACAATGAAAAAACTGTCAATACTGCAAAACAAACTTGACTATAAAACACATACTAACTGAATGCAGACTTACACAAATCTTTGAGATATCTGATAACTTGACTGACTTATTCAGAGACAAGAGCCAAAATATAGAAAACACATTGGAATATTCGAAACAAATCAGACTATATCGTCGATACAGAGTAACGAATGTGAAAAAATGCACCTTTCATTGTCAATCTTTACTAATTTCTGCTGGACTTCTGTACGGCAAATTCTAGAATCTTAAATCACTCTATTAAAGGGAAAGTATTCCACTATCAAAAGGTCAAATCTGCTGAATATTTGTCTGTCCGAAAAAAAGTTATGAATAAATGCTTTTCCACTCTGAAAAGTGGTGATTTTCACATTCGATACTTTGCATTTGTAGCGACGATATGACATTATTTACCTACAATTAAATCCTCAATTGAATCAAAATATCTAATAACTAATAATTTTAATAGACTTATTAGAAAATTCATAAGTATACCACTTTTTTGTTCATACTTTTTTTACTGTTTGTTTAATGTTTTAGAATCGGCAATTCACGGATGACACACTTCACCTCATGACTAGACAGGATAAACTGAAATGTGACTCAACATTGACCATAAAACACCTATACTGTGGCAAAACTATGTTTTACCGTACAACATGACAGATCTACACGGTGATAGGAGCCAATATACAGGGTGTATCGCAAGTTAATGACAATTCTTTAGGGGGCTAAAACTAGACAAAAATTTAGTTCAACATCTGCCGTTCTAAAGGTTCTTTAGAAAAACCTGTGTTTTTTGTAATACAGCTCCAATTTTCTCTGCTTGTACACATTTTTTTTCAACGATTCATTACATTTTTGTAATGCACATTCAATGTTCACAATTACCTCATTCAAACCGCAATAAATATCAATCCCAATAGTGTAAATTAATAAAAGCTTCTGATTAGCGACAACTTTTCTAAAATCACTAGCTAAATAGAGCAGTTTTCTACAACTAATTAGTTTTAAAAAAAATGTTAGTTCAAACTGGATTGAACACATTCCGTTTTAGGGTTTTTTCCCTCTCGTCACCTCGGAATTCTGTGAAATTTACAAAATTCAATTTTTAAAATTAACAGGTTTGCGATCACGTTTAACATTTTGTAGAAATGTAGAAATAAAACAACATTCCCGACAATATCTTTTATCTAAGCTAATGTCGATAGTTTGAGAAAATGGCGATTCAGAGGAATAGTTGAGAGTTTTAATTCTTAGGTTTCCAAATGAAATCTTTTATATGGAAACGCGGTTGGATGACGCAGTTCTCGTAAATATTTTTACTTCTCTTTGCAAGTATTTCATTGGACATTTGTCAAACCTTGTTCGACCTTAAAATAGAACTTTTCTGATGACTAGAATCCTGATCTCCAATTACTAAAAGGTAACAGTATACATCAGAAGCGTCTTCTGAAGTTGAGTTGGATAAAAAGCTTCAGAGAGAAAGAGGAAGATCCGAAGAGACAGGCCACACATAGAGATGAGGGATGCTGAGAGCGAAGGAAAAACCGTTCTGATGGCATAGGCTCCTTTTGTAAGATCAAAGAGGAGAGCCGACACGTAGTAAGGTTTAGGGTTCATGTAGCCTACGCTATACCAGACAATCTGATTCCACGACTAGGCAACTTCAGCCCTGGAATATTATATGACCTCAGGAATGGCGTTTCAGTACATTGTGCAATCTTACACAATTATTTTATTAATTATTTCAGGGGAAGATTACAGAGCTAATGTTCTGGAGGACTGGAGTTCAAAACTCGGGCGCGCACTAAAAATTATATCTTTTACAAAGACAAGGGATAGTTGGGATTCGGACCTTCAAAACTTCAGACCTTCAGGAACAAATC
Organism: Gonocerus acuteangulatus; assembly: GCA_946811695.1. Lineage (NCBI taxonomy): Eukaryota > Metazoa > Arthropoda > Insecta > Hemiptera > Coreidae > Gonocerus > Gonocerus acuteangulatus. The sequence continues at coordinate 97,156,593 of OX328124.1, read as the reverse complement.
TATATTGGACGTTTCGGCTGCACTTTGGCAGCCTTCTTCAGCACTAGAGAATGCCTAGGGGGGAGGGAGGAAGACCAAGAAGACATTTAGGTGACCATGGTTGTATGTATGTGGTTGAAACGTCCAATAAAGGTTTCTTTCTGAAGTTCTGACGTTTTTTTCTCCTAGCCATCATACATTCAACAATGGTCACCTAAATGCCGATGTGCAGCCGAAACGTCCAATATAGATTTCTTCCTAAAGGTCTAACGTTTCTCCTAGCCAAATCCCAACCATCCCTTGTCTTCGGATTACTGCAACGGCTAATTATCTCCATCTCCATTATATCATTTAGTTTCTTCGTTTGAAGGTTTGCATTCGGGTTGCCGTTGCTCGGCCCATCCACCCTCCAATTAATTAATGGTTACCAGTAAAGGATGCTACAGGACTTGTTCTAAAAATTCCGAGAGCTGTGCAATTTACTAATGCCATTCTGAAGCTTTAGCAAATTTGAACAGGCAGATAAATATGCAAACCAGAACAGTGTAACATACAGTTGACTATAAAACACATACTGACAGACTGTAGGAAACTTGAGAACTTACTCATCTAACATGACTTACTCACTGAAGGTAGTCCATATATTAACACAATACTCCAGCATCTTAAACGAATTAAAATAATTTTCAAAATATAACCACATATTTGTACAAATATACCTGCACGGTTTCCCGCACAAATATAAATATACAATTTTTTTTTTTTTTTTTATTTTCGTGGTAGGCGGAAGGTCAAACAATAAAAACTTCATCACAAATTTTCACCAACTTTATAACCTCCCTACATGTTTCACACCTTCTTTTGGTGCCTCTTCAGGGGAAAAGGTTACATATATAAAACTTACAGCCTCAATCTGAGGAGGACAACCTTCCACCAGTGCGGCCACGACTAATTATTTAGAATTACGAATAATTATGAATAATTTTTTTTTTAATAAAAATCCTTGTTTATTATTGCTTTCTGTCTCTTTCGTTATATTTATAATGTGTTATTTACATGAGAGTTTAACTTTTATATTGAGTTAAACTGTGTGATAATAAGTATATGATGTATATTTCATGTTGCATTAGGTGTTTTAATTTCAATTTTGTAATAATAGTTCGCCTTTGCGAGGCGACCATGGTACTGACCACACTACCTCCCTCACGGACCTAATTCTGTATTCTGTTCGTACGTGACCCAATATATTTTTCTTTCTAATATAGATAGATTTTAAAAATATTTTATTCAGACGTCATATACAGACAAAACCGTACCTTTTTTCTTATACGGTGCGCACAAAGCACTTAGAGACAGACGCTCAACTCACCTCAATCAATCAAAAGTCCGACTCGCAGGAACTGCGTCATCTTAGCGCGGTTACGTGCAACTCGAAGAAATGGAATAGATTAGCATCACAAATCACAAGAAACTGACAGTAGCCTACTTGCACAGAAGCGGATAATTCTTAATCTGTATAAGTCAATACAATTATATGCTGAAAACGTACTTACATTTCGACAACCGCTGAGAAGGCTCTATTCTCAACAAACAAAAATTCGTTGTCATTTTAAGTATATTGTTTTACTAGCAAATTCGTATTACTGTTATAATCAAGTGTAAATATGTGCTTCATGACGAATAAAATTCCATTAAAAAATCTGGGTTAAATCTTTCTATAAAATAAGAAATAACAATAACTTCAGTTGGAGGCTATGAGGAAGGTTATATAGACAGGAGAATTCAAAACAAAGTATGCATGCGTCATAATGATTAGCCCCAGCCATCTTGATTACCACAGCCTTTATTACCAAACTTATTACCTATACATTTCACTGTTACTTAGCTTATTTTACTACAATACTAATTTTACTGATGAATGCAATTTAAAAAAAAAATAACCAATTAAAAAGTGAGATAAACAAAGAGAAAAACCCTTTTAAAACAACAAAACAAACACTTTTTAAGTTTTAAGCGCTTATATCTCTGATTGACTATGCCCCATCGAATATTGCTTCAGAATCTTTTTTGTAGAGCATTTAGTATGCATTCGATTGGTCACCTTCCACTTATCACGATTTCCCAACTGTTATCGAGATATTTACAAAAAATGTTCAAAGATCCCAAAACTTTTCATGTCTCTTAAGAAAATAATTTTTTTCGCATAATTCCTTAGCTCCAAATATAATCAAAATTTAAACATCTTAGTTGGGATTCATTTCCAAGATATAGAAAATATTTCAATTGAATTCCGCGATTCTAAGTACCCACAAAAAAATAATGACTTACAAAAACATTGATTCCACCATTCAAAATGGTCTCATTCGTTTTCTTATGTTAAGAAACATATAAAACAAGTACCTGCAAGCATGTGAACTCAAAGACGTAAGCGTTATGATTTTTTTTGCACGAATTTCGCCCCAAAAACTATCTTCCAGTGAGCGGATTCTGCTGGTTAACGAACTTGACCTTTCAAATCAGACGACAGATTTTTGTACCAAATTTCATCAATATCGGACCATTTTTAAGCTTGCTAGAGCGCGAACAGACAAGCATATATATATAAATATATACACACACATATATATATATATATATATATATATATATATATATATATATATATATATATATACAAATTTGAACCACCTATATTTTCGTGATCTATGGGGTCTGAAACGAGAAAGTTCGTTTCTAGTCGGCACTTCCGGATTGCGTCATGAGGTCAACCTCATAAGCGGGTTCTCCCTATGGAGATAGGGAGTAACCGCGCTAACAGACAAAAACACCTTAAAAATAATAATAAGATCATTTAGTTCAGAAAAAAAAAATTTCTTTTGGGCGTAATAGCGTTTTAATTGTCTAACTATTCCATGTTCTAGATTTTTATTATTCCACACCCCCCAAAATCCTTTCAGCCCCCCCCCCCGAAATTCTCCCAGTCCCCTCCAAAATTATTTTCTATATAAGTGTGAACATCCTTCTCATTTACTAGCTTTGTTTTATTGAAGAAAAAAGGCAATCAAAATAACAGCACCCAATTAAAAAATAAGGCGTACAACATAAATAAAAATTAATAACTCAAGTAAACAGGGACACAAAAAGAGGAACTACTTCTCGAGTTTAATATTATCAAATGTCAAGCAGGTCATTTTGCAAGGCTTATGGCTGGGGCTGTAACGGTACTTCTTGTCAGGACCTTAGAAAGAGGAGCAGGTAGCGAAACTATTGTTTCCTCGTCAAACATCTAGACGAGTCTGGCATATTATGTTGAATAAAACTAAAGATAATTCTGGAATCGCCTTTTCTCAGAAATGGTTAATCTAATGAAAAAAAGTTTTGTACATAATTGCACAATCTACAATTTTTGTCTGAACTATTTTTACCATAAAATAAAACGTTTCGTTGAAAATTCCTAAAAACCTTTTTTAGCGAACTTTGACCTCGAAAAAAATCTTTGTACTCATGGGATCGATAAGGGCTTTTCCCAATTCCCTTATAATGTTGTCCCTATCTTTCATGCAAATTTTCAGATTGCTAGGAATTTATGCAAAGGTACTCGTATTTTTCTAACTCATCTATTTCTAACAACAGAAAATTGGTTCTCATTTTAACTATCCTGTTTTAAACACAAATACATTTACCTAATATAAGAATTACAAAAATAAAAAGCAATAAAAAACTAAGGGGAAGAGACAAAAATTACAAAAAGAACGACAAAAACCCGTTCATAAGAACAAAACAGACGTATTTGAAGTTTTAAGCACTTATTTCTCCGATTGACCTAGCCTAATCAAAAATAGTTTTAGGATCTTTTTTGTAGAGAATTTAGTAAGCTTTCAAATAGTTTCTATCCACTTACCATGATTTCCCAACCGTGTTCGAGATATTAATGAAAGTATACGAAGTTCCCAAAACTTTTCATGACTGTTCGTAATATATTTTATTCTTACCCTTCCTTAACTCCAAACGTAACCAAAAGTTTAACATATTAGTTTTAATGAAATTCAAATATGCAAAAAATGTTTCAACTGAATGCCATGATTCTAAGTACCCAAACCAAAAACGGTATTCAAAAACTATTTTTCCAATTTTCTCGAAAACGGTTAAAGCTATGGCCTTGAAAATAGTTTCATTCGTTTTCCTAGCCCAAGACGCATATAAAACGAGTACTTACAAGCTTATGAACTCAAAAACATAAGCCTTACGATTTTTTTTGCGCGAATTTCGCCCCAAACGCCATCTTCCAGTGGGCGGATTTTGCTGGTTAACGAACTTGACCTTTCAAATTAGACGAAAGATTTTGTACCAAATTTCATCAAAATCGGACCATTCGTCTGGGAGCTACAGAGCGAACAGACATATATATATATATATATATATATATATATATATATATATATATATATATATATATACAAATTTTAACCACTATCATTTTCGGTCTCTAGGGGTTCTGAAACGCAAAATTTTCTAGTCGGCACTTCCGGATTGCGTCATGAGATCAACCTTATAAGCGGGGTTCCACCCTATGGGGGGACCGCGCTAAAAACATCAGAAGAAGTCACAGTCCCTAATCAGAAATATTTTCAGGTACTGGCTAGAACAAAGAGCTCGCGAAATGATCGTTTACCGACAATCAGTAAAACACCTGACGTACAAAAAAAAAGAAAAAAAGAAAAAAAAAAGCAATAGAACAACACTGGAATTACAAATGACGGAAGTAATAGACCATAACCTTCCAACATTAAAGAACTCAATAGAGGAGACCCCAACCATACAAACGCGAAGAAGTAGTTCATGCTTGAATGCGGATGGAACTGAATTGCCTTCTCCGCCAATACAAGAATTACTAATGTTTAAAAACTGATCTTCGGAAGAACTCAATTAGTCAAATGAAATATGTCACCACATTTTACTGATTTTGTTATCTTGAAAATTTCAGCGTATATTAATTATATCTTCAGCCCACAAATTCCCTTGTATATTAATAATTTCTTCAACCAGACATTTGCTGCATATATTAGTTATTTCTGCAACTAGAACATTCCATCAAATATTAATTCTTTCTTTAACCCGTATATTTGCACGCATATTAGTTATTTCTTCGAACAGGAAATTCCAGCGTATATTAATTATTTCTTTAACGTGAAAATTTCAGTAAATATTAATTATTTCAAATATTTCCAGAGTATACTAGTGATATCGGGGAACGAACATTTCCAGTATATATCGATTATTTCTTCTATCCGAAATGTTCTTAATGTATTTATAATTTCTTCAACCTGAAATTGTCAGCATATAGCACTAGTATTTCTGTTTATTTGTTTGTTTGTTTAGAATATTTGGGGTGAAAAACCTCGCGGTCGTCAGCGCCCTACCAAGTAAACTAGTATTTCTAAAGTGACACAACTCAAAATGCGTTGTATTTCAGTTATGACTTTGAAAGACTTGTTAAATATCTCTATCAAGCATCAAAACGGTATGTACCTCGCTTCAGAGCTTGTACACCAGAGGGCACAAGCTCTGTCTCTTCCTGTCTTGATGTTATGCCCCCTACAAAGGCAAAAGTGACACATTTTCAGTTGAGTTTTATTTTGAGTGGCGTCACTTCAGAAATAATAGTGTGATATATTGATTATTTCTTCAATCTAAACTGTTGAGCATATATGTATAATTTCCTCAACCTGAAATTTTCAAAATGTATTGATTATTCCTTCAATCTAAAATGTAGAACATATATTGATGATTTATGCACCCCGAAAATTCTCGTGTACGTTATTTTTTCTTCATACAGAATATTCTATCATATATTAATTATTTCTTACCAACCTGAAAATTTCAGTAAATATTATTATTTTTTTTCAATCTGAAAAATTTGTTTATATACTAATTATTACATCAATCTGCGAATTCCAGCATATGCCATTTCTTTCTCCTCTATGCATTCAATCAAAAGAGATTCTTGTCAAATTTGAATTAAAAGCAGAGGATGTCCTTTGAGCTGTGCTAACGAACAGTGCGGCTCTATTTTGTAGAGAGTGGAACATTTTTCATAGAATATAAAAACTAACAGAGGGACACTTGTTTGCTTTGATTGAGTCCACAAGAATAACTGAAAAACTCCGGCTAGAATTAGCAATGAAGTCCTGTGACACTAGAATATCTTTCTTTACTCTTTCCCCTAATTTTTTTATAATACCTAACTGACTAGCAAAAACCATGAATCGAGTAAATTCTATCTCTGTAACATATTCAACTAGATCAATGTGAATAAAAGGCATTCCTGCAAAAACATTGATAGGAAATTCTAAAGGAGAATATTGAGGTCGAACTTACTAAAGAAGTTATGACACATTTCTTTAAATATTTATCTACCCTATTTACAATACTAAATACAGAGAAATTAAAATTTATTTAATATAAGCATTCTCATAACAAACAGTTGGATCAACTCGTGTTCCATCGCAATATTAAGGGGCGTAATTTTTGTAATTATATAAAGAAACTCACAATACAACATCAGAAAGTAACTATAAGTTCAAATATAAGAAATATCAGTTCACTCTGGATCCAAATCATTAATTTTTATTGTATTTCTTATTTATTCTTATTTTTTTTTTATTTATTTTTTTTTTTTTTTTGCGGCTCACTGACATCTGGGCCATTAGAGCCGACATCCATGTGCAGCTGGGAATTTTCTCAACGGTCCCTGAAATGAGAAAAACCTCTGTTGTTCTTTTTTACAAAGAAAAGCCACCACCCCCCGAAATCGAACCCGATTTATTTATTATATAGATTCAGTCAAAGAAAAATTTTAGTTGTAAGAATTAACACAATTCAAACAATGAAAATTCTATGAATTACAAAGCAAAGGATATTATATTAAAAGAAAATATTGAAAACAAAGAAAATATGTTGAATTCCTTATGTTAAAACTCCTTCGATATAATACCAAACTGATGAGGAACATGTGTTGTAAAATAATAAAATGGATCAATTAGAATTTGATGTTAACCACAGTACAAACTTTATTTATTGTAATGTCCACTTTTATAGAAACGACACAGACACAGTCTTATGTACAGGATATAGATTTATTGGAAGGTTTATCTACGGGCTCCCACCCTTTTTAGCTAGGATAGCGCTAATTCTTTTTTTTTTTTTTTTTTCTTTTTTTTTTCAAAACAAACGCACCTACCCCTAAGCCACGGCTTAACAATGACAGCCAACGAGCCACCCAGAAGAATTTTAAGTATGAAATCACGAGGCCCCATGGCTGTGAGTCTTAAGGCGTGAGCACTTAACACTCCGTGCCAAGGGTCGTGGGTTCGCATTCCTACTAGGAATGGTGGCTTTTCATTGTAATAAAAGGCATCAGCCTTGGCTAGAAAAGGGTGGTTACCTATAGGTAACCCGTCCTAAAATTCTGAGTTAATTATAATGGACTTTAAAATTTAAATAAATAGGAAATTAAAAACTAAGCTGGTGGCACTACAGCCTTGAGGGTGTAGTCGTGAGTACTTAACACTCCGTGCCAAGGGTGGTGGCTTTTCTTGATAAAAAAGAAAAGGCATCAGCCCTATCCTGGTTAGAAAAGGGTGGTATCCTTCAGATAACCCGTCCTGAAATTCTTAGTTTATAATAATGGACGTTAAAATTTAAATAAAAAAATAACTGAGTCAACTGTTTATTGCGATTATAAAAGGGCAAAAAGATTAATGTTTATTTTGTATCTATATCGCTTCCTTAAAAAATAATCGTTTGAGTAATGTGCTGAGTTATGCGTGAAATACTTTTTACGGTATGATCCCTCGCTCACTAATGGTACCTTCCGAAGAGAAGCACCATAATTTACCACGTTAATTAGAATAACCTTTGCAAACATGTCCATTATGCATGCGGCTTCAAGTAGGTATATATATATACCTACTGCAAAGGGACTGCAGTCCAGGTCTAGTGGTAAGGACAAGTGCCTTGGAGAGGCTTTGAGTGGGCTTTGGCGTGGAGTCTGTAGTGCCTCGTTATCGCTTCCAGGAGTGGACGAATCAACGCCTTTGTAGTCAATGTCCGTATCCAGTAACCTTCCATACACAATAATCACTCAATTTACGACAATTGGGGCGTTTCGGAAACAGATTTTCTTTTTAGGAGAACTTATGCAATTTGTTTCTTGGTTAGGTGTTAAGGATCTTATTGGATTTTAAGGTTCGAACGATGGATTTACGTTAAAGCCGAGATCGTTGGCCGTTTAGGTTGCAAAGGTAGGCTCCATCGTGTTGTTAATACATTTATATTTTCTAGATAAAATGTGTAATATTGTTTCCGACGTGTCGGCTTAAGATTCATGCCTCCAAAAGGGCTGTAAAGAAAGCTATACAGAAAAGTATACAGGGTGGCCCAGATAAGCGGGCCACAAGCGAAATAACTACTAAACGGAATGAGATTTCAAAATTTTTCAAAGGAGAAAAGTTGTAGTTCTCGTCAAGATCTATAAGATTTTGCCCTTAGAAATGAGAACACTTCTAAGGGCTCAAATAGGCCTTAGAAGAATAGGGTTTCCTCTTTACCCAAATTTTGCATTATATTTTTTAAATATACTAACAATACATGGAAGAACCGTGCAAACGGGGTTCCGGTGCGTCAAGTAGTTCTCTGTAAAGATACGTTTTCATTTGCATGTATTCCTTATCTGAAATTAAAAAAAAAAAAAAAAAAAAAAAAAGGACTTGAATTTATTGAAATAGTATTTTTGTTAAGGAAGGGCTAATTCAGCTTAGGAGAATGTGCTCAGCATTGTAATATATGTATTGCAAAAAAAAAATCATTCATTATATTTTTTTTTTTTTTTTGTATTTTCTTTTTTAGTTTACACTAATAGAAATCATTTTGTTTAGTGCTGAACACATTTTCCTATGCTGAATTGCCCCTCCCTTAACAAAAATACAATTAAAATAAATTCAAGTGCCTTTTTTTGTAATTTCAGATGAGGAATACATGCAAATTAAAACGTATTTTTACAGAGAACTACTTGACGCATCTAAACCCCGTTTGCACGGTTCTTCGTTGTTTTGTTAGTACATTTTAAAAATATAATGCAAAATATTGGTAAAAAGGAAACCCTTCCCTTTAAAGGCCTATTTGAGCCCTTAGAAGTGTTATTTCCTTATTTCCGAGGGCACCATTTTATGGATCTCGACGAGAACTACAACTGTTCCCCTATGGAAAATGTTGATATCTCAAACCGTTTAGTAGTTATTTCTCTTGTGGTCCGCTTATCTGGGCCACCCTGTCTATATATATATTATTATTTCTCAAGGGTTTTTTTTTTGTCGGTACGCTATAATCTTTTTCATGAATTAGGCATCATTTTAAAGCTTTCTTTAACCCCTACACCGGAAAATATATAAATTACTCGCATGTTAGTTTTTTCCAAAAATTTACAATTGAAAACATGTTTTCCTGAAATCCCTCCCTCGGCCTATTGATCGTTACAGCTACACCGGAAAAATGTACAAATTACTCACATTTCGGGCGTTTTTTCGAAAATTACAATTGAAAAAACGGTTCTTTGAAATCCCTTGATATACCTCGATAGAAATATTTGATATATCTCGATCCTCTATCGGAGGATGTCCTTGTTTCACATTCTCACGCAATCTGGCCTCAATAAATCATTTAGTGCATCTGACCTGGCAATAAATTATGAATACTTTGACAGAGATTTAAACATAGAGAATGGGTTAGATAGAAAGAAGTACTGAGTGAATAATTTCAAATTGATGACTGACCTACAACTGAGAAGAGAGAGAACTGGTCCCTAAAGAAGTTGAAACTTTTCTGAATTAGGAGAAATCTGGATTAATTTGAAGAATAAAAAAGGGTAGGCGGCCGATGATAAAAGGGGGGAGGAAACCGTTGTCATAAAACCTGAAATTCTAGGATGGCAGATCTGAAAGTTTTATTCTTGGATTTGGGAAAATTGTATCAATAGATATCGGAGATTAATTATTGGCTAATTTGTCATGACCGGTATAATTTTCTTGATGGGAAAACAGAGTTGGGCATAATTTTATTTATAAATAAAAATACGAATTTATTCGTACTTCATATATTTGTGAATACGAATATAAATAAATTCGTACTTCATATATTTGTGAATACGAATATAAATAAATTCGTATTCATAAGTGTGAATACGAATTTATTTGTATTCACATATATTAAATATAAAAATAGAAATAAAATTTTATTCGCAAATTTTTCTGCGAATAAAAATAAATTCACAGAAAAAATTGTAAATAATCACAAAAAATGTGAATATTTACAAAAAAAAACGAGTGATTACAAAAACAATCACATTAAAATATACGAATAAAAAATTATTCACATTATAATTTGTGAATAAAAATTTATTCACAATAAAATTCGCAAATACATTATGAATTTATTCGTATTAAGATGATATTACGAAAGTTATTGAAGATGATTTTTTTTTTTTTTTTTTTTTTTTTTTTTTTTTTTTTTTTTTTTAATGGAGGTACAGATGACTGTGTCCCTGCAGTATGGCTGGTGGTCCCGTTGCGGACTCGGGGTAAACAAAAAATCTAGACGCTAATAACCTAGACGTTAAACGCCTTAAAAAAAAAAAAAAAAAAAAAAAAAAAAAAAAAAAAAAAAAAAAAATCACCAATAACTTCCGTAATATGAATAAATTCACGATTTATTTGCGAATTCTATTGTGAATAAATTTTTATTCACAAATTATAATGTGAATAAATTTTTATTCGTATATATTAAAGTGATTTTTTTTGTAATCACTCGTTTTCTTGTAAATATTCACATTTTTTGTGATTATTTACAATTTTTTCTGTGAATTTATTTTTATTCGCAGAAAAATTTACGAATAAAATTGTATTTGTATTTTTATATTTAATATATGTGAATAAAAATAAATTCGTATTCACACTTATGAATACGAATTTATTTATATTCGTATTCACAAATATATGAAGTACGAATAAATTCGTATTTTTATTTATAAATAAAATTATGCTCATCTCTGTGGGAAAATATGGATTTAAAAAGAAGGCGTTATTAGAGATATTATTCAGTGGAGAGGATGGAGAAATTATGTCCATCTGTAATGGCGTGGTTGGATAAGGCAGTTTTTACCATGTTTTGTTTATATTAAGTTTGTTTATTTTTGTTTTGTTTTTTCTGTCCAATGTAGGTGCTTTTTTAGTTAAATTTGGTACATGGAATCCCGTAAACGATATAGAATAATTTTTGTGGTATACGGTATTTTAAAGAGATTTGTAAGTTCAGGTTCGTAAAAGTGTTTCGTAATGAATTTCGGATTTTTTTATGTGAGGCTTTGAATTAATTTAAATTGTCAATTTGAATATTCGATACAAATAATGTTAAATAAACGGCTAGAAACTATCGTCACTGTAACCGTCCCTTATCCTTACATTTAGTTTGATCAGGAACCAACAGACAGACAAACACCTCATAGACGATTTTGGCCTAGCCTATGACACTGAAAATGGTTGATTCCTCAAAATCGGGCAAACGGTGTGGATTTGAGTAAGGAACAAACAGACATATATATATATATATATATATATATATATATATATATATATATATATATATATATGCGTGTGTGTAAAGATAAAAGAACAAAATTACTATTATTTCTCTCTTAATCTGTACTTAAGTCATTTTGCCTTGTTGTTTCTGATGAGTGATCAAATATTTAACTAAGTTCTTTGAAAAACTATTGTTCACGTTCCTTTTATAATTTATTGTTACTTATTAGACATTCAAAAATGTCTTCATAAAGCGATATTTAAGTTGTTCATCTAATATATATATATATATATATATATATACACACATATGTATATTACAAGGGGGTCAACAAAGTAGTACATCATTCGTTTTCAATTTCCAATTTATACATATGTGTGTATATATATATATATATATATATATATATATATATATATATACAGCTATTAACAGAGGCAAACTAGTAATAAACTTTACTAAAATACAGGATAAGTGAAAATATGTTTTGTCATCATTGGGTGAAATTTTTCATCGTCTCAAGCCTCGTGTTGTACACTCCTTTAAGAGACAAAAAGATTGGATGAATGAAAGACCCAGGAATCGTATCATCTATTAAAATAAGAATGATGAAGGAGTTGGTGTTGGAGAAACCAATGATGCGGTTTAGCTCCCGCATCATTGGTTTGATCCAGAATATATTGACCACTTTAAATTCCATCACCCAAAATTATGATTTTTTTTTTTTTTTGCTTGTGATTTACTGTTATAATGAAAAAGAGTATAATCATTATATTTAATTTTTAGGAGGATATCTTTACAACGAAGGTAATTTACAAATACCATAACGTAATTAAATATAATAATCTTAAAAAAAAAATAACCTTAAAAGATAAAGAATATTCATATATTTAAATTTTAATGTTAATCAACTTTAATTAATTTAATTTAATACTCTAATTTCAAAAATACAAAAAAGGCTTGGACGTAATTACACGCAATTTAATACAAATAAAAAATTAGAATAAATATATTTAAAAATAAGAAATCTTATAATAAATTTATAGCATTTTATTCAGGTTGATTTTAATAAAAACAATTTTTTCTTATTAGGTAAATTGATTTTAATTTTGAAAATATTTTAAATGTTATTAAATTTATTTTTTTTCAAATTGTTGTACAAAAGTGTGATTTAATTAGAAAAAGGCAATATTTGAAGTCAATTGCACATATTTTCAGTACTATTTGTTACAACCTTTCTCTCGTCAGGATTGAGTATTTTATTATTATTTTTTATGAAAGAGATGCTACCTTCCCTATCGAAAATCGTGCGCAATAAAACTCACGACCATCAGGCCTCCCAAAACTTTGTATTAATTTATTTTATAAATATGAAATATTTATTGGGGTAACATTCTATAATTATTTGTAAGATAAATGACGAGTAAACGCTCCCACGTAATAAATAATACCATAGCTGAAGGAATTCAGAATAACGTCTACAAAGTTTTAACTTTTCTCGGATGGCTACAAAAGTACATTTACGGAGAGTAAAATACTGCGACGCACAAGTTGGTTTAGGAAAATCCTTGAAAGAAATAGAGTGAAATTTCAGGGTATAAAGCCAGGGTTGAGTGTGAAGAGCAGATAAAACTCCTCCATTTCTTCCCATCAATCACTTAGTAACCTTGAGTAAATCTTTCTCCAACACCAACTCCTTCATCATTCTTATTTTAATAGATGATACGATTCCTGGGTCTTTCATTCATCCAATCTTCTTGTCTCTTAAAGGAGTGTACAACACGAGGCTTGAGACGATGAAAAATTCTACCCAATGATGACAAAACATATTTTCTCTTAACCTATATTTTAGTAAATTTTGATCACTAGTTTGCCTCTGTTAATAGCTGTATATGTATATACATATATGTATAAATTGGAAATTGAAAACGAATGATGTACTAGTTTGTTGACCCCCTTGTCATATACATGTGTGTATGTGTATATATATATATATATATATATATATATATATATATATATATATATATATATATATATATATATCAGGTGTTTGTCTCTATGGGTGTTTGTTCCTTACTGAAATCCACACCGTTTGACCGATTTTGACGAAACTTGACGCACAGGTTGATCTTGATACGGGGAATGTCATAGGCTAGGTCAAAATCACCAATCAGCAGTCTGCGTGTCTGTTTGTTCCGTACACAAATCCACACATTTTGACCAAACGTGGGAAACAGGTAGGTCTTGATTCGGCATGTTTCATAGGCTACGTCAAAAGCTTCTATCAGGTGTTTGTCTGTCTGTTGGTTCCTGATAAAAATCCTCACCGTATGACCGATTTTGACCAAGCTTGACACACTGGTATGTCTTGATTCGGGGAATTTCAAAGGCTAGGTGAAAATCGTCTATGGCTCACAGTTTGGCGGACACGGGTTCGAAACTGTAAACCTGAACTGTTACAGAAGAGTTAATACACCAAGAAGGACCGCAAAGGATCATCATTCTATCATCTGTGGCATATTGTCAGTTGTTTGAAAACTGAAGTCCAAAGCTAAGCATGTTATCCCAGTTATTTCAATTAAAGTAGATTTACTATGGCATTATAGACATTTAAAAAAATCGTATTGTGGTTTTCTAGCCGAACCTCTACGGCTAACTGACTACAACTCATTATGAATATTATGTTTCTAAAAATATTTTAGGTTTGTGATGGTTATATTAGTGACATCGACAATTAGGTTAACATATTATTTAAATCTTAATTGTAAAAAAACAATTTGTCATATCTTGTCTTCAGAAGTGATAAGATAAAATTAGAAAAAATCTAGATACTGATAAGAGCAGTGACTCGATGAAATCAATAAGTCATTCTTCTTATCTTCCGAGAAGGTGAATTTTCCCCTTTGTATTTTCCGGAAGCAACAAGACACGGGGAGTATCTCGTTTAAGAAGATTGTCTTCCTATAAACGTTATCCTTCCTATTAATCGAATTCCTTACTAGATTGAATCATTATTCTCTTGAGGAATTTTCCCATTTTCCCTCCTTTAATGTCTCATGAGGTAGAATATAAGGAATGAAATAGTATACTCGCCCCTTCTACATTTCAGAGATTCATTTCGGGGTGCTCTCTCTCTCTCTCTCTCTCCGATTCGATGGGAGGTTCTCGTTGGTGTTGGTGGGCACAAAGTCCGCTTCTTCTGGGCCGTCCCTCACGATCATCTGTAGGTTTCGTTATTATTATTTGTCTTGGTTTTTGTGTAAGTTTGTTAATGGATTTCTACAATTTAATAAGTAACTCAATTATTATGCCTGCTTGCGAGAAATAAGTCGATAAAGTTTATTTCTCTTTAAAAATGGTATCAGGCTGTACCGTATGAAATGTCAGTTTTGTTTACTTTGCGATTTAATCCTTTCCCTTTTTTATTTCATTATTTACAAACATCATTGTTATTCATATAGAATTAAAGCTCTTTTATTCCTATTATTTTATCAGTAACTTGCGTACTGTGTTGTGAGAACGATCCTCTGAGAAAAAAATAAAACTTAAATTATGACTTCAACGGAAATCCGTATTATTTTTCGTTATGAATTTAAGCTCGTTCATAGCGCTGCTGAGGCGTGTATGAACATTAACACGGTGTTCGGGGAGGGAACGGTGAATGAACGAACTGTTTACCGGTGGTTTTCCAGGTTTCGAAGTGGAAATTCTGACCTTGACAACGAGGAGCGAAGAAGGCCAGAAACCAAGCTTGACAATGACTACCTGAAAGAAAGGGTTGAAGCTTGTCCCTCAAAAAGCACTAGGGAATATGTCAAAGAACTCGGAGTAGGAGCCCCGACAGTTTCAAGGCATTTGATGGAAATTGACCAGTTCAAAACTGACATTTCATACGGTACAGCCTGATACATGGGAGCTCTTAATGTAATGTAACAGGATTCAGTATTTTTGCTAAGCATGTTGATAATTATGTTTGCGTTTAATTCCAAAGTAAAAATGTACTCATTATATGCATTCGTTGCAAAATTCAAGCATTCCTGAATAGTCCGTGAGCCAGTAACCGCACGTTTCATGAAGTGTTTTATGCACCCCCTTAAAAGTGCCTGCCTTATTTATTATTAATTTTAAAATTGCCTTAATTTGCAATTTTTTTTTCATTATTAATAGTTGGCTTCTGAATAAAACACTATTGTTGGGTAATATTGTTTTGCACCTTTCCCCTATGCGCAGTACCTGGTGTTCCAAGGTATGTCCAGGAAACACATTCTTACCTTCTTAGATACCCAAGAGGTACATTATAGCAAAATTTCAGGGTGCATAAAACACTTCATGAAATGTGCGTTGCCAGCTCTCCGACTAGAATGTTTACTCAAGTCTGCGACCCAAAAACTCTGTGATACTTTTTTACTGTTTACCATGCAGATTTTTTCATGTTGAATCCGAAAAAAAATATTAAAAGAATTCCATCAGGCCTAGTTTTTAGTAAAAAAAAAATGGGAGTCAATAATATGAAAACCTATCCTCGATACCCTTCCCCCAGGAATTGGAGTGGCTACCTTTAGAAAAATCATTCGACCAATATGGACATACGGACTTGAACTCTGTGGATCTGCAAAACCATCCAACATCAACAGATTTCAGCCATTCCAGTCAAAAGTGCTCCGTAAAATTTTAAATTCCCCTTTCTACGTCTCAAACAAAGCCCTTCACAATGACCTTAACATTCCATTTGTCCTTGACCTTCCTAAAACCCGTTTCCAAATGTTCCACTCTAAATTGTCCTACCATCCCAATCCTGAAGTTCTATCCTTATCGTCCCAATCCCACCCGGACAATCCTCCCAGGCGGCTCAAGAGACAGTGGCCACGAGACAATTTACTCACCTAACCGTATCATGATCATTGAAATAGTTATTTAGACAGCCAAGGAAGTGCCAACAATGGTTGGCACCTTCCAAATTTGTATGGTTTTTATTTTATTTTACTTTTACCGTTTTGTTCAATTTATACATAATATATATCTGTATCAACAAACTTGATAATTGTACATAAAATAATTTGTACATATTTCAAATAAATAAGCTAATAAAAAAAAAAATAAAACCATTAGGAAGGCTACAGGCCACGATTACCTGCAGACCTATTTACATCACCTTTCATGATGGCTTTACTGGGTGGCGCGGCGTCGAATGGCTGAGCAGTCAAGGACTGGAGATGGAGAAAGAAGACGTTTTTACAAAACTGTTCTTTTAAATATCTATGGCTTGTGTTGTAGTAGAGATATAGATAGTTAGCCGTTGCAGTGATACGAAAACAAGGTATGGTTGGGATTCGGCTAGGAGAAAAAAACGTTAGAAGAAATCTGTTTTCAGGAAAAAATCTGTGTTGGACGTTTCGGCTGCACTTTGGCAGCCTTCATCAGCACTAGAGAATGCCTACGGGGGAGGGAGGAAGACCAAGAAGGCATTTAGGTGACCACGGTTGAATGTATGGTCACCCTTAAATTCAACCATGGTCACCTAAATGCTTTCTTGGTCTTCCTCCCCCCGCCACAGGCATTCTCTAGTGCTGAAGAAAGCTGCCAAAATTTGAAGAAGGTGAATAATTTAAAATATATTATATAAAAGCCTGACTAAAATATGTAATGAATAGCAGATCAATGGTAGACACGAGTGATTGTCAACTTATGAAGATTGTGCATTAGTTATTGAGACATGAATGCCACACTAAACATCCCAAACCTAAAACTGAATTTTTGAAATTCACACAAAAATGTATTTATTTTATTTTAAAAGCATGCGTTTTAAATGACTATTGGTCGACAGCAGTTGGTAAATTCAGCTATTGCCAAGCCACTTCTAAATGTAAATGACAACGGTAAATCCGTTGCATATAAACTTTCTACATTTGGACACCTATGGATTGTTATAGTCATGGTTTAAATCTGACAGGTTATGACAAATATCAGACTAATTTAATTAGTGGAAAACTCTATTAAAAGAAGTGGAAAATTATTCCTGGCAAACAAACATGGTGGTTTTACGTCAGAAAAGTAAGTAATTAAAATGTCAAATAAATTGAATAGTATAATAGATTTATCCTTCCTATGTCATGACATTGTGATTTATTAGTTTCCTAAAATAGAAAATATTGTTGGCAGGGGAACTTCGTCGAATATTCGATAGGTTGAAAGTTCAACCATATATATATATATATATATATATATCATACTTTTATAGATTTGGACTAAGCCAAGATGAAAGCTGTTACTGTGACTTCAATACAACACAGACATGTCACCATTTACTGTACGATTGCACTACAAGAAAAATATTACAGGACATTGGAAACACATAGGAGATTGTCCTGTTGCAGAAAAAATATTATTCCTTAAGTGTGAGAGGGCTTTACTAAAATTTGCTGAACATATCTATACAAAAATGGGATACTGGAAAAATCATTATAGGTGAAAAAAAAATGAAATCCTTTGATTTCTTTTATATAAGAGATATACAGTTGTTTTTTGTATTCTAATTCTTTTCCTTTCTTTTATTTGGTTTCATTTTTTCTCCTTTATGTTCTACACTTAGAATGTAATCATAAAGAATAGAAATATTAGTATGTAATCAATTACATGCTATGTACATTTGTCATGTACGGCACATGTAGAAAATAAAAATAAACTAAACTAAAATAATAAATAAAATAAAAATAATAAAATATATATATAAATGTTTAACATGCATTATTCGACCGAGCCAAGACCCTAGCCAAGGAAACCAGCTTGACAAGGAGACTAATTAGAGAAGCCATCGACATAAGCATCCGGTAAACTTCAATAGGGAAGATGGCCTCATCCTACCGGACATTTGGCGGCCCATCCTTAAGAAGATAGAGGAGAAAACAGGGACTCAAGACCACCAGCGCCCCACACGGACCACTGACGAACTACAGACGACGGACGAACGACGAAGACAGCCCTCGAGCCCTATTGGCCCACGGACCCCCTACACCATTGGCCCGCGTAGTCTACGAAGCAGGGCTATAAAGGAGGGAAAATCCGGGAAAAATTCATCATACGCCGACGATATCGCGATATACAGCACATCCATGTCACATTCAAAGGCATTAAAACAAGCTGAAGAGGTTTGCGCAGACGTAGTAGACGAACTGCGACGAATACACATCACAGTTAACCCGACCAAGACAGACGCACTACTCTTCGCCTTTCATGGCAATTCAACACGAGCACGCCCCAAGTATTTCACGGTTAGAAACAAAAGAAACAAGTTAAAAAGACATATCAATTACTTGGGGATACACTTAGGTACACACCTCAGTTTTCACACACACTTTACCAAGAAGCTAAAGCTTGTCAGGACGAAAGCCCGCTCTCTTGGTCACCTACTCAACTCATCAAACCTCTCACTCAGACTGAAACTACTCATATACAAAGGAGTCTTACGACCGGCACTTTTATACGGCACACCACTCTTTCGGTTTCTGAACCCCACCATACTCAGAACACTACAATCTTTTCAGAACCGAATACTCAAAACAATCACACGAAGCACCTCAGACAATAAACTCAAAGCCCCAGACTTACACACACTCTTAGAACTCCCCACAGTTTCAGAATTCATAAAACGACGTCACATCAAATTCTTTGACGGACTTAAGTACCATGACAATCCACTTTTTAACGACATCACACCACCTGGACGACCAGGACGCTGGCAAGGACCAACTGAGTTCACACGACGACTAGTAGACGTACTAGAACATAACACATTTTAGAAACACTAGGAACAATCCAACAAAAACAAGTTACACTGACACTTGACACGTAAGACAGTATAACTGACCTTCTTCCCCTTTCTTCTTTCTTCTACTCTCCGACTATCTTTCGTTTTACCTCCTCCTCTATCGCTGTGCCCCACACAGCACATTACACATACCTCCCCTTTTGGGAATCCTATACCTTTTCTCTCCTTTACTTACCGCCTTCAAGTGCATTTTGCAGAATAAGGACACCTCCTCCTGATGGAGGAGTGATGAAAAAAATTCATCATTCCTCCATGAACTTCAGTGCTGAACACATCGCCTGTTTGCTTGGAACTCCTCTACCTCGTCACAGCTCTTGTGTATTCGCCGGCAGCTCTCCAGTCACCTCCAGTAGGACCAGCTACTCAAGAAGCTAGGCCCCGAGCACCCGCTCGGACAGTAAGCTCGAAAGAACAGAAGCGCCTGGTGTAGCAGCCAGGACCAGCAGGAGTCGCAGAAGAAGAGAGTAAGGGGCACATCCAGGATCTCTAAACAAGCCGTTGGGTCCGGACCCACAAGGGAATTGTTAAGGGGTTCTGCATTCCGGGGCTTTGCCCACCCGTCTGTCGGTCGGTACAGGTACGACCGCAGGCGGCCCCCTCCACCAGGGTACCCCCACTCTATCGACCCTCACTCTTCTTACCCCCTCTACTTTCACCACGCCCACCACCCCACCATGTACTCACACGAGCACCCACACATTACACACCAGTCACGATCAGACACACCACCACCCTCCAATAGCACACACATCAACAAGAAGCCCTCGCCACACGCACATTTACAAGTGAAGAGATGGATCGTCTCTTTAACATTCTGGCCCCCGAGTCTCCTATGGAACAGGGAATCGCCATAGAAAACACCAAAGATTTTCCCAACCTCCCTCCGGCCTCTAAGGGACCCATAGAGACCAGCAGCTCTTCTGACAGCGAAGATGTCACTGATAGTGAAATCTTTACTCTGGTCAAGCCACAGGGCAAAAAACACCGGAAGGTGGCCCGTAACACCACACCTACAGTCAACAACACCCCCGCCCCGATCAAAACTCAGAATAAATTCGAACCTCTTAGGAACATAAGACCACCCATTGTACTGCCCCCACACTACACAGATGTAAACAGTCTCGTCAGAACACTCAACACAGCCGGCATTAAGAACTACACCGTACAAAGATGTAAAGGCGGTAATAAGATATTTGCCCAAGACCTCAAGACTTTTGAAACCATCAAAACCAAACTTACAACCAACAAGACACAATTGTACTCGTACACACCCAAGGGCTCCCCCAAAAACCAATTATTCGTGCTCTTCGGGCTGGATGTTGACCACCCGCTAGACAACATTAAGCAGGAGCTCAATACGGATCAATTGGTATCAGTGAAACGTATGAGCAAAACACAGACAGACGGTACTAGAGCCCCCATCCCCCTGTCTTACTCACCTTCACCCATAAATTTAACCCAGCACACCTAAAATCGATCAAATCGATCGATCAAATAATAGTATACTTTAAACCCTACAAGGGAGACAACACAATCTCTCAGTGTTTCCGTTGTCAGCGCTTTGGCCACACCAGAAATAATTGCAACTTACGCGAACGTTGTGTTCGCTGTGGCAAAGCACACGCGTCGAAAGACTGCGACCGAATTACGAACACACTCCAGTGCCCTAACTGTCAGGAGGAGCACCCCGCATCATACAGGCAATGCCCAGCCCGGCTCGACCTTCTGGAGAAGAGCCGAAAAGCCCGACAAACAATAGTAGGCCCCCCGGCTAACAACTCACCAGCACGAACATACAGAACAGTTGACCCAGCCTTCAGCTACTCTAATGCCTTCACTTGCCACACCACACAACTTCCCCCTCCACCACCACCACCAACACAACCACTTCCCCAACGCACACAAAACACCAGACCAGCTCTGCTGCCCACCCCACCTACACCACCAACCTACCAATTACCAACACCTATCGCACCACAACAACACACCAGTGACAGTACACCCGCATGGGTCGAACGACTGACTAACACCATGACCGACATCATGTCCATGATACGTACACTAGTTGAACTCATGACAAAACTGATAACAAAATGACTAGACACACTATACTTAATTTAAACACGAACGGACTAACTCCAAAACTACAAGACATGGACTTACTTCTACGACAAACACAGCCCACAGTATTCATACTAACCGCCACACGACTGACCAGAGGTAGTTACGCACACTTCCAAGGCTATACACTTCTCCGGCACGACATGGACAATACACTAGCCGGTGGAGTCGCCATCGGCCTTCGACACGGTACACGCTATCAACGGATAGACCCAATCATAGACCCAGACGAATACAATTTTGTTCTGACAGTTATAGTTAACTGAACAAGACGTACAAACTGACCGCATACTACCGGAGACCGAGAGGACGACTTTCACGACTGGTACTCCTCCTTTCAGAAACTTCGACAGGCAGACGACACATACTCATAGGTGACCTGAACGCTAGACACACTGCCCGGCACAATACGAGAAATAACCCCGCAGGGACTAAGCTGACTAAATACCCCCTGACAGTCATACACCCAGGCACACACACATTCAGACATTTCGCAGATCCCAGCATGACTTCAACGATTGACTTGTTAGTTACGCGACAACCACACGTAATAACCGCGTGCACTGCACTCGACTTTATTACATCAGACCACAGGCAGGTTTTATACGAATTACACGGGCACATCCCCACACCTACAGCCACAAACTACCACTACAGTAAGGCAGACTGGCACAAATACAAACACCTCATATACGAACACACCCCCCCCCCTATCACACCCATACACGACACACAAATTATCGATGAGGCCATTAAACATTTCCCAGACACAATCACCTTCGCGGCCGACTCGAGCATTCCTAAGTTCGCGCCAGCACCTCCAAATCTTAGGAAACCACCACAACACATTCTCACGCTCATCAAACAAAGAAACAATATCAAAAACATTTGGTACAGAACACGAGATAGGCATTATAAAACTGCACTAAACTCACTCACAACACAAATACGCACACTCATGACACAATGGAAGACGTCCATGTGGCATGAGAAACTCAGGCAGACACATGGTGACTTTAGGCAATTCTGGAGGCTCATACGAACACACACGCAAAAGACTAACACAGTAAAAATACACAGACAAGATACGCTACTAGACGAAAAAGACCAGGCGGACATACTCGCTACATACTACACACAAGACGCTCAGACTCGCAACAAAGACCGTACACCTTAATACAGACTTACACTACAAGACAATTACATGTACGTCTCACCGAAACAACTGACAGCCATACTCAGGCAGACACGAGGGAATAAATCCCCAGGACATGACAGACTTCAGTACATATTACTTAAACAGTTACCGAGAAAAGGACTACACTATCTCGTACACATCTATAACACATGCCTCCGTCTCAGACACTTCCCCGAACACTGGAGACACGCCATAATCATTCCACTACTCAAACCCAACAAAAAGGGCGACACACCTGAACACTACAGACCCATAAGCCTACTGCCTCATTTATCAAAAGTGTATGAAAAGATCATACTAAGATATCTCAAAGACTTTTGCGCAGAGGAGGATATAATCCCTGCTAAGCAGTTCGGCTTCCGCCCTGCACACAGTTCAGAACACCAGCTAGTAAGGCTCCAATCACACATCACAAACAACATGCTCATGAACCGGACAACAGCACTCATATCGATTGACTGTACGAAAGCTTTTGACTCAGTTTCACATAATATACTTATTCAACAACGTACGGATGTCCAGAACAACTCTATAACACAATACACTCCTTCCTATACGGACGTACTATGACGGTTAGGGTAGGGGCAAGCCTCTCCAGCACACACCCAATCCCCTGTGGTGTACCACAGGGGTCAGTACTCGCACCCACACTCTTTTCCATCTACACATCAGAAATCGTCGGTGAACAGTACCCAAACACAAAAATAGCCGCATACGCCGACGATATCGCGATATACAGCACATCCATGTCACATTCAAAGGCACTAAAACAAGCTGAAGAGGTTTGCGCAGACGTAGTAGACGAACTGCGACGAATACACATCACAGTTAACCCGACCAAGACAGACGCACTACTCTTCGCCTTTCATGGCAATTCAACACGAGCACGCCCCAAGTATTTCACGGTTTGA
Source organism: Gonocerus acuteangulatus (assembly GCA_946811695.1). Lineage (NCBI taxonomy): Eukaryota > Metazoa > Arthropoda > Insecta > Hemiptera > Coreidae > Gonocerus > Gonocerus acuteangulatus. The sequence goes on along the minus strand of OX328124.1, from coordinate 97,132,922 downwards.
AACAAAAGAAACAAGTTAAAAAGATATATCAATTACTTGGGGATACACTTAGGAACACACCTCAGTTTTCACACACACTTTACCAAGAAGCTAAAGCTTGTCAGGACGAAAGCCCGCTCTCTTGGTTACTTACTCAATTCATCAAACCTCTCACTCAGACTGAAGCTACTCATATACAAAGGAGTCTTACGACCGGCACTTCTATACGGCACACCACTCTTTCGGTTTCTGAACCCCACCATACTCAGAACACTACAATCTTTTCAGAACCGAATACTCAAAACAGTCACACGGAGCACCTCACACAATAAACTCAAAGCCCCTGACTTACACAAACTCTTAGAACTCCCTACAGTTTCAGAATTCATAAAACGACGTCACATCAAATTCTTTGACGGACTTAAGTACCATGACAATCCACTTTTTAACGACATCACACCACCTGGACGACCAGAACGCTGCCAAGGACCAACTGAGTTCACACGACGACTAGTAGACGTACTAGAACATAACACATTTTAGAACACGCTAGGAACAATTCAACAAACACAAGTTACACTGACACATGACACTTAAGACAGTTTAACTGACCTTCTTCCCCTTTCTTCTTTCTTCTACTCTCCGACTACCTTTCGTTTTACCTCCTCCTCTATCGCTGTGCCCCACACATCACATTACACATATCTCCCTTCTGGGAATCCTACACCTTTTTCTCCTTTACTTACCGCCTTCAAGTGCATTTATGCAGAATAAGGACACCTCCTCCCTCATCCTCCCTCTACCTGTGGCCCTTACGCACGCCTGTTGCGTTCGAGGTCCTTAGTTTTCTTTTGCGTTTCCTGCACGTTTTTCTTTCACTTTCGTTTTCATCATGCCTTTCCTTGCATGCTTTTTGTTTATCTTTTCTCTTAAGTGGGGTTTAGGGAAAAAAAAAATCATTCCCTTGATAACCACCGAGCACGACACATAGCAGCCTGAAGAAGTCGGAGATGAACCCGACGAAATATTGCGATGGAGAGAGGAGCGACACCGCTGGAGAAAGAAGCCGTTCCATACGTACATGTGATACCCAGCGATGCAATTTAAAACAAAAAAATGTTTAACTGTATTTTTAATTCTTTTGGAGGCTTGGGGTGATCCAAAAAGTTTCGTATTAAAATACTTTTTACTATATTTTACGCCCGAGACGTTTCATGATTTTACCGAGAATGTGTTATGAGAAATATGTGGGGCACGAACTATGTAATAATCCCGTTTTAAACGACTTTAATCAATCTCTGATAGAAATAACAAGAAAGTTAAATGTATATATATATATATATATATATATATATATATATATATATATATATATATATATATACATGAATTACATGATTTCACTTATGAGAATGACCTCATAAACTCTGAGTTGTATATTTCTCTTTAAGGCTGCAGAATTCAAAATTTTCAATCCTTATTTTAACAAGCCCAGGTGGAATATTTGTGGAGCAGCCAGCAACATTGATATAAGTTAAATCGCCTACCCCTGTTTGAAAATTAAATAGAAGAAAATCATGCGATTACGTAAAGTAATACTTAAATAGTACGCGCCCTTCATAACTTTGAAAAGTACAAATGACTTTTTTCCCCAAAAGAATGAATAAGTATTTTTTTTTATTATTATAGACTTTGTCAATCTCATTAAAACTTTTTTATCGTTAGCTTTCGAAGTTGAAGGAAAATAATAGCTCCAGGAAAGGAGAAATTAAATAAAAAGCAATTCCTTTGAGTGGTTTTGAATTATTGAGCAACGAATATTAAGACGCATGCAATTATTTGAGTTTTACCCTGAGCAAATTCCGAAAGAATAAAGGTATTGAATGTGATCACATGAAAAAAATCTCGATTTTTTTTTTTTTTTTTTTTTTTTTGTAATTCTCAATCGTTACTAAATATCAACTCCATTTAATAAACACTTTTACCTAACTTTCATTTCGCTAGAAGCATCTGGAAAGATTGTTATGGAAGCAGTTAATAAAATCTTGATTGTAAGAGATAATATGGGCTCCGCAATTTACAGAAATCTCTGAGTGCCCAAGACAGAGCTGACACTATTTACTCCTACTTACTAACAAAAAACTAAAACGCGTTTCTCATTTAACCCTTCAAACGCTTCGGTTTCATATATGCAGGCGTGAAAATAAGTCACCCATAGCTCTAGGCGCATATATGCTTGATCGGCTTGACTCGTAGCTTTTCTTATTCCTGCCCTCAAAAAACAGTTAATGGCCGAAGGAGCATACAAAGGAAGGAAAAATGTATTTTTATAGATCTGTATGACAGGAAAAACGGTATAAAAGTAACAAGAAGAATGGCCACGATCGAGAGCGCCGCGATCTAATGTCAAAGTTACTATGTAAGTAGACCTTTCCTACTTTTCACGTCTGTGGAAATACTCGTCCCGCACGACATGTAGCAGTTATAAGGTTAAAAATATCATTATACCGAAAACCATTTAACTGCTAAAAGAAAGAAAAACAAAAAAAAAAAAAAAAAAAACACATAGGCAACAAAACCGACACAGATTTTTCATATAATGGATTTTGCTAAAATAATGTAATGCATTTTCCCTGTTCTGTATGGAATGTTTTGACACCAACATAACATTAGCATTACATTTAAAATAAGAATGAGCGTTTAAAATAAGAATGAAGCTTTTCTGAAATATTTTATCATCCTCGTTCCAGGTAAAGGTCATCCATATTAATCTCTTTCTGTACCAGTACAACTATTATTAATTGAATGATTGAAAAATTAAGTGGTCGAATTCAGCAGAAATAAATCAGAAGCCAATTTTTGACTATTTTACTAGCCTAGAAACGTATCACTTAACAGTATTGGGCAATTACTCGAGTACATAATTACTCGATTAATATTAATGAATGGAAATATAATCGTTATTCGTCACTCATTAATCATCAAATTTTTAATCATTACTCATTACTCCCCAAAAAGATTAATTAATCCTAATCATTATTCATCATTCATTCGCCTGGAGTAAATTATAATTCCTTTCTTTATGTTTAAATTTAAAACATTTATCTACAAAATTCGAACTTTGACTCACTAGAATTCGCAGATTTTATCTCTCTACTTTTTAATCCATTCTAGTAAGTGAATCTGTAAAAGTTGAGCATTAGGTCAAATTAGTAATAATATCAATCCCCATATCCAGTGTTATTTTCTTTAATTTTATTTAATATGTAGCAATTAAACTTAATAATTCATTATTTTTTATTATTAAGAAATAAAAGAAAGTGTTTTATTCGTTACATTTTGAAAACTAAATAATATAAATATAATAATAATTAAAAATTAAAGAGTCTATGAATAATTGACTCTTTTTCATTTATTTCAGTAATTGACTAACACTGCCATTTAACTCCTGAGAAGAAAAAAATAATAATTCTAAGTTCTAATACGTGTCCAAGTACAAGTATTGACTTATACCACCTGTATATTATTATTTTTTTTTTTTTTAATTTTAACGTCCATTTATTATTAACTACGAAATTTAGGACGGGTTATCTATAGGTTACCATCCTTTTCTAGCCAGGATAGGGGTGATGCGTTATTTTTCCTAAAGAAAAGCCACCACCCATAGTGGGAATAAAACCCACGACCTTTGGCACGGAGTGTTAAGTGCTCACACCTTGACCCTCACGGCCATCGGGTCTCCGCATACAAAATCCCTTTTATGATAACTAGGGTATGAAGAGCTTATTTCACTTATTTTTTTATTTTTTACGGCGTATCAAGAATTGTGCTACTAACGCCGGGCGATCCACTGGTTGCCACCCTTTTAATACCAACAGCACTTCAACGTGGCTACGGCCGTTGGCTATTAAGAGCTTATATATTAACTTTTAATATTCCATGATCCCTCAATTTCCTTGTCGAGATATTTCCAATGCCCCTCGACCAACATTGTATAAAATTATTGAAAGTCATATTATATTAAAAAAAATGGATAAAACGTTTTTATTGACTCCGAGGATATAAGAAATTCCTTTTTTATGCATGCTATTTTTCATTCACGATTTTCCTGCTTTAGAGCTTTTTTCCTTTTGTCAATAGATCAGCCTTTTATGAGAATTTTTACTCAAAGGACAACAAATAAAATTCGTGAATTAGTTTATACTTTTTATTAATGGAAGGGCTCAGTGCAAAAGGTGACTAACCCACAATTAGAACAAACTGAAAAAATTGGAGTTAAGGGTAAAAAGAATCTGAAAAAAATTATTGTTGGTGGCAGAAATGATTGAATTTGGACCAATTGAAATCATTTCTGCCACGAACATTAATTTTTTTCAGATTCTTCTTACCTTTAACTACAATTTTCTCAGGTATTTATAATTGTGGGCTTGTCACCTTTGGCACTGAGCCCTTCAATTCCAGTTCAACTTGTTCCTCATCAGGAGCTAAACATAAAATGATCACAAGTCAACTGTCTATTATTAGGTCCACGCCATGACGAATATGTCCGTAAATATATTAAACATGAATATATTAATAACGGTGAATTAAATTGGAGTCTGTCGAAGAAAACTAGACAGCCGATTTCCCCAAGAATTCAGAGGTGCCGAAGTGAAATAAATTCCAAGGATCGGTAAATACCGCCCGATCAGGCGGAAACAGCTGACATTTGGAGGGAAAAGGACTTACCACGACCCGTTTACTCCACTCCACCTCCATCTGAATAGCTATAATCGATCCTTGGACTACTCGACAATCGAACCCTCAATCCCCTCAGCGGTCGGTACGTGTTGAGGAATAGCAGATCGATCCTTAGCATTAATGGGTCAGCCGAAGAGCGATTGTCCTTGGTCCTAATCCACTAGAAACAGCCGTCACTCTTTGTGTTAGCCCGGCTATTGTCGACTCCTGATTGGAAATGCTAGACCTAGCCCCTGTCAGTCCTTTGGGTTTGTTTATAACGGCCGGTCCTATTGGCTAATGCAAATATAGAGGGCCAGTAGCCACTCAGTTATTGATATTGACAAGCCTGTGTGGTCAACCATATGCAAGGTTATCTTGTATGCAACCATCCTATATTGGGAGCACAAACAGGTTTGCCCACCCGTGGCGTAATCGGGACACGCTGACGTGAAATGCTCATCTTAAGCTTTCATCACACACACATATATATTTTGCGCAAAAAAAGTAAAATAACAATATACAAAAAAATCGAATTTGTTTAAAATGTCATAATAAGCGTTGGAGAGAGGATGATTTTCTTGTGACCTCTAATATATTGGAGTGTTTTCCTTAATATGAGTGAGTAAGTAGCTCAAGAGCAGAGATTGCCCTGGGGTGTTCTGTTTAGTAGCAGGAGGGTTGGTCTAAAAGCGAGGGCTGGAGAATGAAGGGGGGACACCAGTTAAAAATCCCCCCCTCCAAGGCATTCCTAATCTATAGTCTTATCTTCAGCCTTCTTCCACTTGTTAATTACCCACTTTCTAAGGCTCTTGGATCAAAAGTAGTTCCAATTCTAAAGTCAAATCCTCCAAATCCAGAAAATTGTGATTACAGGCCTATAAGTTTAATTCCTATTCAGGCAAAAGTCATGGAGAAAATTATAAATTCTAGATTGCTTCACCACCTAGAAACCAAGAGCCCATTAAATAAAAATCAGTTTGGATTCATGCCACAGAAAAGTTGTATAGATGCATTACATCATTTACTATCTGATATCTATCAACAAATGGAATTCAAAAATCACACATTAGTAGTTTCATTAGATATAAAAGGAGCTTTCGATAATTCCTGGTATCCATCGATATTTAAAGCACTTCAACAACACCAGTGCCCGAAAAACCTTTACATTCTTATAAAGAATTACTTAACTCAAAGGACAGGATAAATAACAATGGGTAATGTAAAAGTTAAAAAGAATCAAACAAAAGGAACCCCTCAAGGCTCGGCTTGCTCCCCTATACTATGGAATTTAGTAATGGATAGCTTGTTGACATTAGATATTCCACAAAACGCAGAAATTATGGCTTATGCAGATGATATTATTTTAAAAATTTCTAGTAAATATTTTAAAGTACCTGAATCTGCATGCAATGCTGTTTTAAATCAAATAAGTTATTGGGCTGAATGTAATAAACTAAATTTCCAAGTATAAAAATGTAAATGTATTATTTTTTCGCGTAAAAGATTCAAACCCAATCTAAATATTAGGCTTAATAACAATACACTACAACAGGTAGAAACAATAAAATATTTGGGAATCACTTTAGATCGTAAATTAAACTGGAAAGCACATATTACAAACCTACAAATAAAATTAAAGGGTATTATTCACTCTCTTTCGGCATATGCAAAATTGAAGTGGGGGCTAAATTCAAAAATTCTAAAAATTCTTTACGAAGGAGCTATTCTACCAGCTATGACTTACGGTATAGAAATTTGGCATAAAGGTCTCGATATAAAAATAAATCTTAAGAAATTACAAACAGTGCAACGGCTGATAGCTTTAAAAATTATCCGTTCTTACAGAACGGTTTCATATGAAGCTTCTTGTCTACTTGCTGACATTATTCCTATTAAACTTCTATGTAAGAAATGACCTCAAAATTCAAAATTCTAAAATTTAATAATCTCCTCCCAAATCATGATGTTGAGGAAATAATTCCTTACAAAAATAATATTCATCCAAAACACTTGGTAAAAATTAAGGAATTAACTGAAAATGATTCTGAACTTTATAATACTGAAGTGTACACCGATGGAAGCAAAACAGATGATCAGATTGGATGTGCATTCATTATATTTCAGAAAGGTATATTATATCACATAGGCCAATACCGACTTGGGCCAAACTGTTCCAACAATCAGGCTGAGCAAGTTGCTATCTGGAAGGCGTTGGAATATATTAATGGAGTTCATGATTTTGATAAGACTTGTTGTATTTATACTGACTGTAGAGTTACATTAGACAGACTTAAGAATATAGATATACACGATACATTGACTCAAACAATTAGGCAGGAACTCATCAAAAGCTTTCAGAAAAACATAAATATAAAATTTACATGGGTTCGAGCCCACCGGGATAATGTTGGAAATAATAAAGCAGACGAAGAAGCAAAATCAGCAGCTAATGATGAGAGCCTGCCTGTTGTGTACGAAAAAACTCCTAAGAGTACTGTAAAACACATACTAAGACAGGAAACAAATAGACAATGGAACCAACGTTGGACACTGACAACCAAAGGACGACACCTATACGATGACATACGTACTATAGAGGACGCACAGAAAATACCAAGACTTAATTATAAACTCACTCAAATACTAACTGGTCACGGACCAACAAGAAGTTACTTACACAGATTTAAAATCATTGAAGACAAAAACTGCAAATGAGACTCTCGTACTGAACAGACTTACGACCATTTAATTTTTGACTGCAGACTACTTGACAAGGAAAGAATCAAATTCATGAAGTCTATAATATTCAAAGGAGGCAGAATTGGGCAATCGTTAGCGCGCGCTAAAAGCTGATACCTCTCCGCTAATTTAGCGAAACTGTAGAAAGCCAGCGCTAATAGTTAGCGGGTAGCGGCGGCAGTGCGCTAACCGCTAATCTATTTATGAAATATCGTAATTGCTAATAGCTTAAGCTATAGTTACAATATTTTGTCATCTCAAAGTTCACTTCCGGTCTGCCCTTAGCAACCTCTCTCCTGTTCCACTTCCGCTTCAATATACAGGATTTCCGATCACATGAATGTCAATTTCGGTTACTTCCGGTCGACTCATGCTTATCACTGGGTAACTCCTGTTCGATCAGGCTCACTTCCGGTCACTCACATACATTGGAACACTCTGACTCTCCTTAATCTAGGTTACTTCCGGTCATATATACATCCCTGGGTCGTTTTCGGAAGTACCCCAGGGCCTTCCAGGCACTCATGATAGACCGGAGGTGAACCAGCAGTGACCCGGAAGTAATTGTAAGCAACCGGAAGTGGTCCGAAGTTGTCCGGATTCATCCGGAAACTGTCCAGGAGTAATTTTGGTGACCCGGAAGCCATTTTTGAGAGCCCAGAAGTGAAACCCGAAGTGACCAAAAGTTGTCCAGATTCATCCGGAAACTGTCCAGGAGTAATTTTGGTGACCCGGAAGACATTTTGAGAACCCGGAAGTGAAACCGGAAGGGGCCAAAAGTTGTCCAGATTCATCCAGAAACGGCCCACGGGTAATTTAGGTTAACCAGATGAATCCGGACAACTTCGGACCACTTCCGGTTGCATACAATTACTTCCGGGTCACTGCTGGTTCACCTCCAGTCTATCATGAGTGCCTGGAAGGCCCTGGGGTACTTCCGGAAACGACCCAGGGAAGAATATATGACCGGAAGTAACCTAGATTAAGGAGTGTCAGAGTGTGCCAATGTCTGTGAGTGACCGGAAGTGAGCCAGATCGAACAGGAGTTACCCAGTGATAAGCATGAGTCGACCGGAAGTAACCGAAATTGACATTCATGTGATCGGAAATCCTGTAGAACGAAGCGGAAGTGGAACAGGAGAGAGGTTGCTCGGAGCAGACCGGAAGTGAACTTTGAGGTGACAAAATGTTGTAACTATAGCTTAAGCTATTAGCAATTACGATATTTCATAAATAGATTAGCGGTTAGCGCACTGTCGCCGCTAACCGCTAATTATTAGCGCTGGGTTTCTACAGTTTCGCTAAATTAGCGGAGAGGTATCAGCTTTTAGCGCGCGCTAACGTTTGCCCAACTCTGAAAGGAGGAAACTGGCCGGTTTCTAAGAGGGAGATTCTTATCAAACACTTTTATGAATTTGATACATTTATTGGTACAATAGATTATGACGAACTTTAAAATATAAGCTGTTTTTATATCTATTATTGTGTACGTTTAATTTTATTTTTATATTTATATTTTATATCATTTATATTTGGATTTCTTTTATATTCATATATATTATCTATCATTTATTTCTGCAAAATTTTATACATTTTATTAGTTCTTAGTATTATTATATTATTATAGTTTTAGTCTTATTTCTGTTAATTTTATTGTCTTACCTTTAATTACTTTAATTATAAATTGTTAAGTTTTTCATCACTAATATTCTCATGTTACTTAAATATAGAACATACATGTAGTATTTTTAAAATGGTACATGTAGAAAATAAATTCCCAAATCGCAGGGTTACTGCAGTGTGGAAAAAAAAAAGGCTCTTGGATTTTATATCGCCTATTTTAAGGATTTGTTTAATGAATTTCGCTTTTATAAATATTTATAGATTTCTCGGCAAAATATATTGAAATATTATTGTGGAGACTATTGTACTTAGTGGCTCACCGATCTCTCATCGCCTCTGCATTGGCCTAACAGCAATGAGCTTGAGTAGGTCCCTTCCAGCGTCATCTGAGCACCTTTCTGATATTCATCGTGAATGAAGGGAGACCTTGAGCACAGAACCTTCATATTCCATCATATTAACAAATTTATTCATATAAAGAATGTAATAACCGATAATGAAATTCATTGCTCAAAAAAATAAGTAATTTTAATTTTAGTATTTTTGTTTTAACTTCACTTTTTTAATTTTTTGTTCCCTGATTATTTGGGTCCACTACTTCTCGACTAGAATAATTAATTAATTATATAAAATATTCTTTCCTGGACTCGTTTGTGAAATAAAAGTCTAAAATTTAATAGGCTGCTCAATGGGTGAGGAGGCTGGGCAAGGATATTATTACCTCGGGTCCCTTTCAGCGTCATCTGAGCACCTTTTTTTCGGGTTCGGGATATTATTACCTCGGATGGACCATCACCAGGTAAAGAGTCAACTCTACCAGGGACAAAATTACTGATTATTTCTAGTAATTCAAGGTCTCCCATAATAGTTGAAATGAACCGCAAATAAAAATAATATGATGAAACAGATACAGTACGGTAACAGCTGACCTGTTATCGTCATAGCAACGCACGCTGCCATGGCGTGTCTTCTCTCTTTAAAACCAACTAAAAATTAAAACCGCTCAAAAAAATTTGAATATAAAAAAAAAAAAAAACCATTACATTCTAAAGAGAGTGCCCATGCAAAATTTCAATGTTTTCTGTCCATTGGTTTGGTGTGGGCGATGATAGGTCAGTGAGTGAGTGCTATTTGACAAATATATAGTAGGTAAAAACTACTTAAAGGGTTAAAATCTACCTGACAAACGTTTTCAGATTGTTTCCTTTCCCCTATAGAAAAAAATCCTGTGTGTGTGTGTGTGTGTGTGTCCGTATGTTAAACAAACACTATTCCTATTATAAATATGACATGTTGTGTTCTACAGTCTACAAAAATATACGGATAATAAAACACTTAATGATAAATTGAAATCGCAATTTAAACGGTTTTTAAATTTAATTTTGAATTTTTAATAATGCGAAGGTACTCCAATAAAAAAGTATTATTTATTTTGGTTTTGATGTATGCGTTTAAAATATTTAAATTTGGGTTCTTTGAAAAGGACGAGTTATTGAAATGAAATTATTTAGTTAACAGTCATAAACAATTTCGGGTTTTCGTATATGTTGATAATATCTCGAAAACTGTCGAGTAATCGTGATAAGTACTTTTTAAAGCGTTATCGAGTCCTAAAAAAAATATTATGCTGTACATCTCGACAGGATCACGATGCTTGCGGCTCTGAAGTGTTAATTTCCTACTGGTGGTAGCCCAATATTAAGAGATATTTTAGTCTTAGGAAACACGCAAAGATGAAGCTGTGTTGGACCTTTTGAATGATATTTACTTCCTAATCGATTGAGTCAATGAATGATTTACGACGTTCAATAATGAGTGAATTTATTATCAAAGTTCACCCTCCTCGTCCGGATAAATGATGTTTATGCACGTTCTCATTCCCCATTCAAGTATAACGTCAATAATGACTAGAACTATTGCAATAGAGGCGATTAAAGCAGAATTCTATAGGCAATATCCTAAACTCTTAATTGCTCTCCTGTCCTTTATGATACCCCCACTCCTCTACCTTTGCAGAACGTAATGGCTGCCACGTGATCCATTAAATGTGCCAAGGAGAATCCTGATAATCTACTTAAATTTGTAGCAATAATTTGTTTTACTAAATATCTCCAATGTTATAATATTTCTTAAATTATAATAAATTACAGAATGTACGTTTAACCAACTTCTAAACTCTCCCAACTCCTTCTAAAGGCTTCGTTTCCTTTTTCCACAGAAGCTACAAAGTCATTTGTTAGGATATGTTTATGAAATTCACATATTAAGCAAGAACTCACGAGTAACATGAATTTAATCCGACTATTCAGCAGTTAACTAATCAGAAATAAAAAATATAAAACTGCAATAAAGAGAGAAACAGACAAAAAAAAATAATTACCATTTAAATTAAATATTCCTTGTGTTTGTATGTCTCGTTTCCGAAACCAAATGTCCCAATAGTTCATTCAAAACCTGTTGTTGTCTTTGTAGGTAAATGACTTATTTTCGATTGGGCGTAAAATCAACTTCCATGCCGGAAAAGTCGGAAAGATGAGCCAACGGATTTGTTTTATGGTTAAACTGTAGTTTCTGCCAAGAAATTATCTTCTAAATGATTATTCAGTATATTTTTAGACAATATTAACTTCTAAAGCCTTTAAATTGTATTGGATCGGAGTCTGGCTACATTTTTTCGGGAAATATTTGTTTAAATTTTTCTTATTTTATTTCTTAAATGGCACTGGATGATTTATTGCCTTTTTTTAGATAATGTTTTTTAAATGAATTATAAAGACAAAGGAAGTGTTTTCGTATCTCTGAGAAAAGCAATATTATGAAAACCAAATATATTGGATAATAGTAACAATTTAAAGTGATATAATCTCCAGTAGATCATATTTTAGAGGTATACCCTAAGGCCTTTAATACCGCAGAGGGGGACATTTTCATTTTATACAAGCCCTTTCCAGTTTTCCAATACCATATAGCTTCTTTCCATGAATAGAACCTTCGGCCCAATTTACCCTAGATCCTCTTAACCAATTGATTCATTTCAGTAATCTTCAAAACATAGCAAACTAACCAATTATGTTTGGGCTTTATTCTCTAGAATAAATGACCAAGCGTGATATATACTTTATCAATGCCACAATCACGCCTCCCAATTTCACTATCTAACTGCAATATAAGATTAAAATCTCTGATCAGATTCACCCTCCCTAGATAACCAATTAATTACACAAAGCCTGCATAATCTCGCCAAAATGGCCTTTCGTTGTAGTCATATGCTCAAAAAAAAAAAAAAAAAAAAAAAAAAAAAAAAAAAAAAATACGACTCAATAGTATCAATGCGTCCCACAAGGCAGCATCCTTGGTCCTGTCCTTTACCTCCTGTACACGGCAGATATCCTACCAACCAGTCTACACAAATACGCCGATAATACAGCCAGCTTTTCCTCTTCCTCCGATCTTGTTGGTTTCAATTTTGGCATTTATATATCTGTACCTCGGAGGTAAGGGAGACCATGTCAATTTTTTTCATTAAATTGACTTAACACCATGTTCTCATTGTGAATTTTTCGATCCATATGGTAAAGAGCACTATGTCCTATTCCAACAAATAACGAAGATAATACAGTTAAAACTAATCATGTATGTTTTCATTGGAGGTAAAAAACGCCTTGCGGACTTGGGAGTTTATTTTACTATGATCAATACTTCCAATTACTTATCATTGCCAATAAAAATGTAAAACATTTTGTTTAAACTGTTTCTAGAAGTAACAAAAAAACAAATTTTAATAGTTCTAAGTTATGGTAAATTTTCTCCCCTGAACAAATACAAATATTTGACATGGTGTCCTTTACCCCGACTTACAGATATATATATATATATATATATATATATATATATATATATATATATATATATATATATTGTTCATTGGTAAAGTGAAAATACATAATTTTTCAATGAGAGTTACATTTGTAATTGTAGAGCATTATAATCTGGAGAAATAGCTCAACAATCGTAATACCAAATTGTATTGTATGCTATAAAAATGCAATTATAAACGATATATCTGTTATCTGTCATTTTCATAAGAATTGTATAATATAGTGGAGTATTTTTGTTAAATTGTGCAAGCATTAATTGGATTTCGAGTATTAAGCAGAAATTGAATTTAAACTTCCCTAAAATCTATTTCAATTCCTCATCGATAGTTCAATTACCAGTTTGGAAACCGATATGCGGGCGAGTTATAGGACTGGAAGTTTAGAGGGGGGATTGAGGGGGTAGTAAAATTGGCGGGTTGGATATCTGGGACGATTTCTACCCTCCTCCGCTCTCCGTCCTCTTTTAATCCGAGGCATTTTATTATGAAGCAATTATTCGTAAGTGGTGTCTGGGGAAGTGTGCGACCCATTTCCTACCAATAGGAACCTTTCTGCGGGAGTCCTAACCAAATCGGATTCCCTAAATGAGATTCCGTTTCTCTGTCACTTCATCGATCCCAAACCCCTTAAAATGTGTTACACTTTAATCTCTTCTTACGGATCGCCGAACTTTAAGGGCTCCATCCTTAGGCATTGGGTCTACAAGATAAACCACTTTATATAAGCTCTAGAATTCTGGAGGTGTGATTTCGGAGTAGATTCTCTTCATGAGGTAAAATAAATTGAATATCCTTACCGAGCAAAGTTATTGAATGGAATATTTGTATAGTATGACCTTCAAAATCCTATTGGTATTCATTTGACTATTAATTCCGCAATATTTTTAACCACATCTCAAAAAAAGGTATCGATAAATGTAGATAACATAATTTAATGTTTAATGGACTTGATTTAGGAAAATTACTAAAGGATCATCATTATTTATTTAAATATTAACAGCCACTTATATAAATAATAGTTTTCAGTATTGGTTATCTATAGATTACCTTTTTCTAGCCAAGATAGATATGATGCATTGTCTTTTTACGTAAGAAAATATATCTCCCTAAGTGAGTATCGAATCGACGTCCTTACGACTCACGGACACCAGCAATTTTATTTCTTCGTTTAGTTTTCTGTTGGTATCATGTAGTCTTGATAAAAACTTATGCACTTGAAATTTTATTATATTTTGACCCATCAGAACCTTAGTAAAGGAAATGGATATTTGCTGAGCTGGGCTGCAAAGACCTCAATAGTTCAAGTATTGACCAATCAGAAGTCTAGAAAGGCCGCAAAGGGCGTGGAGGAGGTATAAAAAAGGATTTTTTTTTAATTTTTAGTTGAAAAAATACCCATATATAGGATTTTGAAATTGGCTGGAGAACCCAATATAAAGCAGATGAACTAGAAGCTTGAAAATACTTCCAAAGACCCCGATGAAGTATATGTAGGACACGCAGTGAATCTAATGTTCCCACACAAGAAGGGGTTCACAACACCAGTTTTGGCAGGTAAAAAGAAATTTCTGCTTAGAGTTAGCTACTGTCATACTTTTTTGCATTTGCCACGAAAATGTAACTATATATTAATGATATAAAGATAGTTAGCTTTCGAGGTCATAAGAAGTCAAAGAATGGTTCGGATTCGACCAGATGTCCATAAAAATCGGAATTCCAAATTCCATTTCAACATGCTTTTTGGCAGCCTTCTTGAGCAATAAACGCCTACATGATGGACGAAGGCCACAATAACTTTTAGGGACTATGGAAAAATTTATCGTGGTCATCCTCTATACATTGGCGACAAAGAGCCGAAACGTGTGAAACATACGAATAAATGAATAAATAAATAAAAAATAACTTTCTTCTGGGACATTTTTCCTTAAACAAAAATAAATTTATTATAAACATATAACAATAATAATACACAAAGAAGAAACAAAAAAACAAAACAAAATAAAATAATATTAACAAAACCTTAAATAATAAAATAAAACATTTGTACACATGAATAAAAAGAAGAGAGTGAATGCGGATGGATTGTGGAATAATGGAGCAAGAAGGGGATGGTAGCAATCATGAAACTATATAAAGAGGGGATAAGAATATAATTAAATAGTTCAATAAATAAATAAAAAATCAACATTTAAAAAAGGGTGATATAAAAGGAAATGAATAAGAAATAAATGAATAAACAAGAGAAAAAAAAAACGAAACTTACTAAAAAGGAAAACATAAGTAGAATCTGGAAAGCGTTGATCGTCGGGGTTTCGGTCAATGTTCTTATTTAATAAAACCACATTTTATTGTTAAAATGTATTTTTATTACCGCCAACGTTTCGGCTTGCTCTACAAGCCTTCTTCAGGGCTGTAAAAACATATATGGTATAACAATGACAAAAAGGATAGATAAATTGACAGAAATTTAAGAACATATATGAGTGAAAACGTTGGCGGTAATAAAAATACATTTTAACAATAAAATGTGGTTTTATTAAATAAGAACATTGACCGAAACCCCAACGATCAACGCTTCCTACTTCTGAACGGTCGACCATATCTTCTCAATTAGTAGAATCTGGTTTTACCTGGTGTTAAAATCTTAAGAAATGTCTTCCTAGGAAGATAGAAGAAAAGCAATGAGGCGGGATTTAAATACAGGTGAGGAAGGAGAGTGTCGAATCCAAAGAGGGAGAGAGTTCCTGATGGAGGAGGCTCGGGAGATGAAGGAACGGTCGAAGAAGACTGTTTTATGAATGTTAGGATAGAGATCGGAGGGACGGGAACGGGTACCACGGGAATGGACAGTGGATTTAAACTGAAGGAGGTTGTAGAAATCTAGTTTTTTTTCTGACAGATCTATATTTGTAGATTCTAAAAATCGAAATTTTTGGTAATACATGTTTCTATATATACTAAATATATATTTTCTCTAAAAATCTTACGTTTTCTCTTACCCCAAGAAATTGATTAAGAATTTCAATCAATGCTTAACTTCTTATTAAGTGTATAAATTTCAAGCGGGCATTATATCTGGCGAGAAGTTATTTATGTATGATGGGCCGTGGAAGTCTACAATAATAATGGGTTAAAGGATTTTTGAATCCCTTCGGCAGTTTATTTTCATATATGATAGAAATTCTACAGGGTATTGTGTTATTAAAATCTCATTGCCCCATCTTGCAACATTTGATGCTAAACCATTTTTTTTTTTTTTTTTTTTTTTTTTTTTTAAGTTGATGTTCTACCAAATCATAAGAACACAACAGACAAAAAAAAGCAGTTCTGAACCCTTTACAAGTAGCACTATCCCCGAGGCGAGAGTGTAATATTCGACAAACGGAAAGGGGAAAAAACCCGCTTCGTTCTAGTTCTCAGAGGAGTTTGAAACTTTTCTGTTCATGGCGGAGTGGGGGAATGTTGGACTTGTCCCAGCCAATCAAATGGCAGAACAACTCGCCCTAAACAAACCAACTAGAAACACCCCCATAGAAGTCCTACATCTCTTGCAGTATTATTGCCTATTTTTACACTTAGTTCGGAAAATAATTTTACTTATTTTGGATTTCTGCATTAATTCTGAAACATTGAGTAAATGTTGTTTTAGTACACTCCGAAGCAATGTAGATACTGGGATTGCACTCATGAAAGAAATTATTAAAAAAAATCCTCAAATCTTGATCAATCCTACTCAATATATACCGAAAATGATCCCCGTTAATATAAACATATATATATATATATATATATATATATATATATATATATATATATAACAAACAAACTATAATTTTCTTTTCACAGATCCATGTTTTTTTTTTTAAACTTTTGTTCTTAAATCGTTCAAATACTTCAATAACACAGGGTTGTGATACATGAATGGAAAGCTGGTTAAATGAGGAAGTTTTTCTGAAACCCGGAAATCTCAGATCCTGCTTATTGAGGAGTAACGCTGGAAAGAAATATCAATAAAATGTCAGGAAATTTAGAATTGCCTTCTTTTGGTAAGATATACATACTTACATTCATTCATTTTTACGTTTACTCTCAACTAGTCTTATAGTAAATTTGCTCAGCTTTCAATTGGTTTCACACCCTTTTTAGTAGTACCATCTGGGACGGAGCTACAACGATTATTCTTCTAAAAAGTACGTTTGTCTCGAAAAAACAATAAAACGACGTTTTCTCCCTTATGGGCGAGAATTCGGGAAATCGTCATAGAACATTTTTTGTTCCCCTAAGAGTCCTCTATCACCCCTCACAATATGACTAGACATTTACGGGACACCCTGTATATATATATATTTTTTGTAGGTATTTATTTTTTTTTTATTGTGGTTTATTGTGGTCTATGTCATAATAATAGTTTCGCTGCTGAACTAAGATAAAACACTCTTACCAATAGTTCGTTTTTATAACTGATCTAGAGATAAAGATAAGCAAGGTATTAATTAATTTGTGTTGAAAGTACTTAGGGACACTAATAAATAATATTTTACAACATAATATTTTCGTTTCTTTTTTATTATAATTGCTTATCCAATTATCGGAATTTTTGATTATCCGAAGCGCTTCCGATCCAAATTAGTTCGAATACTCGGCGTTCTAGTGAATGTGTATAATATAATAATATGATATATTTACATATCATTACAGTAACCAACGATTCAACGAGTTTTCCCAGACCCAAATTACGAATTTTCCCAAACCAGCAGTTCTGTTTGTTGTATCCAAAGAGCAAAATGAGTTGTAAAAATAATCTAAATGGGTCCATTGGTAGAGTGGTTTTCTATGGAACCTAACTATCAATTTACCGTACCGGCCATTAATTGTACTTCCTTGCATCGAAACTCGTTGCAAGGAAGTACAAGACGCCCTAGTAATAAGGATCATGTCTTGTAAAAAAATCAAAATAGGTTCAATACGAGTTGGGGCTTCCTAGGTAAAAAAAAATAATTTCATTAGCTGATTATTACAAATATTACAGACAAAATTTATTCGTTTTCTCACTAGGGATGTTGACTTTCCTTTCCAAAAAATAAAATAAAATAAAATTAGGAATTATTTTCGAAAAACAATTTTCCTTGTTAATATAAATTTATTTCCTTATAACTTCGAGGTTATAAGGACAGACTAAAATAACAATTTGTACTGACTCACTTAGCGCAATACTAGGACTACGGAACCCTTACAACTTGAACCCACTTAACATACAAATACTCGAATTACCGGACAAATAGACGGATGACACTATATTGGCTCCCAGGACATGAGGACATAGAAGAAAACACGAATGTTGACAAAATTGCTAACAATGCAACGAGAAAACCTTACCAAGACATATACAATATTACATAACAAGGCATGCAAGCAGAAGCCCAAAAAGCTATCATCGAACAGTGGCAAAGATCTTGGCACACTGCTACGGACAACAAACTAAGAGAAATTAAACGAACAGTCGAATAATGGCCATCAAGCATAAGGCAAACTAGAAGAGAAGAATTTGTCTTATGCCGCTTAAGAATAGGTCATTCCCGGCTGACACAATTACATCTCATGACGAGACAGGACAGTCCAACATGTGAAGTCTGTAACACTCCTTTAACTATCAAACACGTATTGACAGAATGTATACGGTGAAAGAACTATGACCTACCGGACAACATGACTGACCTGCTCTCCCATGGGAGCCAATATATTGACAACATTTACAATTACTTGAAAAACGAAAACTTATTTGACAGAATATGATGAAAACAATTAATATATACCAGTGAGATATATCAATTCAAATACTACACAAACGCACTGATGAACACATGACTAAATATAAAAGAAACTCTTAACATAAACATACGTATAGATACTCTAGACAATCTCTAAATTTATTCTGATTGATTTTTCTTTTTTGGTTATTATTTTCTTAAAACTAATGATTTGACTGTTTTATCGCCTTGCAACGATAATAACAATAAATAAATAAACTTCGAGGTTTGTTTTTCAGTACAAATGTAAATATATACACTAGATTTCCGCTAATCCGAACTAATTGGGACCGAACTCTATATGCGGAAGGAGGAAAAATTTGTCCTGCTTTATTGGTGAACGTACAAAAGAGCCGGGTTAGCTGTGACTTTAAATTCACTGTACAAAAGAACAGGACTCTGAATAGGACAAAAGGATCCTCTGGAAATGTCCAGTCCTTCCTTTCCTATAGAAAAGGGGATTTCCTCCGATTAATTATGAGTTATCGAGAATACAAGGGACCCGATCAATATGATACCGCAATATGCCTATCTACTTCCTCTGCACGGTAATTTCAGCAAGGTAAATTTAAAATGTGAGGAAGCTGAAGTGTAAGGGGGGGGGGCGTGGAGATGAGATCCAGGTTAGAGAAATGACTCTCCTTCCCCACGTCCTCTACTTAAATCCTTCCTAACCTTAAATTGGATACCTTAAGTCTGATCCCTGGGAAATTTAATTATCCGTGTAAGCTAAATTCGTGTCGCTAGTGGGAGGCACAGTCTTCCCAATCCTACGTTTTAGGACTTAACAGCCCCTTAATTAATTTACCCCCCCTCCCCCCCGCTATCCCACACCACCACGTCCCCAATCTAACTCCAACCCTCCAAACCATTAACGCCACAGTTAAACCTCGAGATGTTTTTCCTTCCTCTTTTTCCACCTATTTCTAGGATTTCATTACCTCAGCATTAGCAATGCTATATATACAATATAACATTGCTAATGCTATATATTGTATATATAGCATTAGCAATGCTATATATACAATATAACATTGCTAATGCTGAGGTAACGAAATCCTAGAAATAGATGGAAAAATAGGAAGGAAAAACATCTCGAGGTTTCAGAGTGGCGTTAATGGTTGGGATGGGTTTGGAGTTAGATTGAGGACGATTAACATGGACGAGAGTTAAAGGAATAGATAATGCTGAATAAATTTAGAGATTTATTTTAATCAAGTATTACGGTTACATACGCTGATTAAAACAGATAAAACATCGCTAAGATGATGGACAAGTTTACGAGAGAGAGCTAGTTAGAGTGACTACAACATCTGAGCTGAGTACTCAGGAACTGATGCGAACTTCACTCGCCACAGGTAAGCCGCCCTTATAGACCCTTCACCCCCACCTCTGCTATAGCTTGTGGCACGATCTAGTAGGAAAGGCGCGATGAGCTGCTCTCCACATCGTTTGCCGAGATTACGTCGTAACGTTCAGGAGAATGGCCTAGACACTACGTGTTCGCTTCACTCCGCTCATTATATGTAAGAAGTCTACCCCGTGAGGTGCTGCCACCTAGCGGTGTGCCCGGGAACTACTTGCCCGCGGCAGTACGAACTGCACGCAAAGACAAGTTCGGAAGATATAGTCGCCAAGCAGACAAAGTGTGGAGCATCTTTTTTTCTCTCCCCAAGTTTTACACACCAATGATGGAGGAGTAAACCTCTAAGCCACCCAGGACGAGCGAAGGGAGCAGGAATGGTGTTGGCCAGCCCACCAGGATTGGAGAAACAAGAAAATGCAGCACATTACAGGGCTTATACATTATGCTTAAACACATAATCGTCAAGACACCAGGTACCTCTCTTAATTTATCATTTATGAAGATCCAGCAAAACCATTCAACAGTTCAACCATCGGCAGCACTCATCATTTATCATAATCCAAAATTTAACTAACCCAATAACAATAAATATGTTCCTGTTTCGGCCTACACCCCCCACATCCATTTAATTATAATTTCTGGAATAAATCCTGATTTTCAATTCAACCTATGTACAAATCTCTGCAGTCCTTCACCACCAGTGGTCTACTCTAAACCATATAAAAAAATGGTAGAGTGACCACAATCGCAAACAATGGTCCTCCGGGCCGGATCTGTATCAGTTACATAATTTTGGCAAAAATAGTCTTATATTCAGGCAATAAAAAATATATTGATATGGATTTATGAATTAATTGCTATCAAATATTATTATTTTCAAATCACATCAAGTCTATACCTTTTTGTATTAATTATCATGAACTAATCAGTTTAAAAATTCACTTCATGATCCAAATCAGACTTGACCATTTTTCAAATGTGTTGCTTAGACTATTTTAATGTTTAAATAATTTCTGTAAATGTTTGAAGACATATTTAACTCAAGTAATTGACATTAGCCCAACATGAGAACTTACATTCAATTATATTATTAAATTATTCATATTATTGTCTCATGTTCATCTCTCAATTACCTTATAGATTTTATTCTTTATATTTTTAATTGAATCACAATATGTTCTTCAATCATTTATTAATGATCTGGGTAGACAATAAGATTCTCATAAATATCATTTATATCTTTATTTTCTAGATATGTATCACACAGGTATTATTATTATTTCACATAAAGTCAATTCATTTGTTATTCCACACATAAACACCTATTTAAAACACAATTCTTCTTCCACTGTGACTGATCCTCATGGTTTTCTCAAACTAGGGAGGCTTCGCTCAGCTAGCTGTTTCTCCACCTAGACTCAGTCCATAGAGGTAGTAGTTATCAAGTCTAGTTACAGTGGCCCCGCTCTCGTGACGTCACACTCTCCTTGGTTTCTTTTCGTGACAGTCACCTTATGTATGATGTGTTTTAAATGCTTTTGATTATTTTAATGGTTTTAATTGACTTTAGCTTAGCCTGTTGTATTAATGTAGTCAATCATCGTACTCTATTTTAATGTTTCGTCTGCTCAGCCCGTTCTCTTCTCAAGTTTTATTTATTTTGTTGTTCTTATTGGTACCTGAACATTTTCTATCTCTATTTTATCTTGTGCTTCTTCCTTTTGCTCTATTGTTCTCATTCTTTTATTTGTTTGGCTAACTCCTTTCTCCGCTCCTGCTCGATCTGGTTGGCTGCTTTGTTTTGTTTTGAATATGCCTGAAGATCAAGACGCTCAAAGGCGTCAAACGACGAAATCCTCTGATTATCTTAATCAAGCCAACGCACTTGAACGCAAAATGCGCCTTTTAAAGCGCAACATCATTGGAATTGGCGACATTACATTGAACGATATCGAAGATGACGACATACGCCACTTCGAGGCAAGATATCTCGTCGCGAAGGAAGAGTGGGGGGAATTCTGCTGCACATGGGACAAACGTGACTCACTACATCTGCTTTTGGGAGAAAGCGATATTTTCCCTAATAAAGATTGGGATGCGGTATACAGCAAGCTACGGTCTGAAATTATCGCTGCTAAAGCCATTCTACTCTCCCTCAAGGACCGCGACTCTTCAAGGAAAGCTGAAAAAACCGAATTGCCAACAATGACCTCCCGCGGTCCCGAGCTCGATAAGATCCCAATTCCCACATTCTCAGGCGACCTCCTACAATGGACCCACTTCAGAGACACGTTCCGCTCCATGATACACGATCGCAAATCTCTCAGCAAAATTGAGAAATTTCATTATCTGATAGCAGCTCTCAAAGGAGAATCCGCGTCATTAGTTTCCAATTTCACCATCGCGGATGAGTCCTACGATCAAGCTTGGGAGAAGGTAACAAAGACCTATGACAACCCTCGAGTATTAGCTCGTCTTCTAGTTCATCGCATCGTGGATTGTGAAGTTACCTCTGCCAAATCGGAACAGCAGAAATATGATAGGTTTCTTACAGGCGTTGCCGATAGTATCGAGGCCTTTAACTCTCTCAAACTCGGAAATCCTTGCGAATTCATATTATCCACATTAGCCCTGCGCGCTCTTGACGCTGAAACAAGGAAACAATTCGAATTATCTCGAGAGTCCAGCAAGGACCTTCCGAAAACTGAGGACGTAATAACATTCATTCGCCAAAGGAAATTCGCCCTCAAGATGTCACAGGATGTATCAGGAACAAGCTCAAGCAGTAGGTCCTCATCGAACTCTCGTGTTAGCTGCCCCAACAGAAACTCCTCGCGGTACAAAGCGGTTTCATTTCACACCAGCAGCGATTCCTCGGACTCTCAAAGTTCCAAGTCCCGAGAAATCAGTCCTAAGCCCGTTCAATGCCTTTTCTGCCAAGGCGCCCACACCTGTGCGAAGTGCGAAAGATTTAAAAAACTTCCTGTAGAGCAACGGGCATCGATGATACGTTCTTGGAAGGTGTGTTTCAACTGTTTAAAAAAAGGGCACAGAGTTGGAAACTGCCGTTCCAAATTTCGCTGCATCTACTGCAGGAGTAAACACCACTCACTGATCCATCGAGATGATCGTGGAGTCACCAAGGATGAAGAACCAGCTCATGACAAAAGACAATCTCCAGTTGCAGACACTCAAGACAAGTCCTTCATCGGTTTTGGCTCAGCCCAGAAATCATGCTCAAGGAGCACCGTACTCCTCGGAACCGTGCGCACTTTGATTAGAGGTTCAAGAGGTGATTTCCACACCGCACATGCTCTCCTCGACTCGGGCAGTCAAAACACCTTTATGACTTCCTCTCTTGCAAAGAAGATAGGTGCTAAGATTTTCCCTTCCAAGGTTTCCATCACAAGCCTCGCAGGATCAACCCTACCAGCGCACCTAGTAAAAGGATCCACACACTGCGTTTTACGCCCACTCGTTGGAGACAAAGAATTAAAGGTGACACCGTTGGTCATCGACCACATTACATCTAATTTGCCAAGCATCAGTCTGCCAACATCGCTTTCCAGCAAGCTTCTAGACATGCCATTGGCCGATCAACAATTTGGAGAATCTAAAACCATCGATATACTCTTAGGAGGAGATGTCTTCCATCAAATAATCTCAGGCGCATCCAAGCCCTCTGACATCGACGGTCTGTCATTGTTGCCCACCACATTCGGAATCGTTGTCACTGGCACATTGAATGATCACCCCTCTACTTCTCATCACACATTCTTTATCGAAAGGCATCATTCAATTGAGGATGATATGAAGTTGTTTTGGGAGATTGAAGAGCCCAAACCTGTTGACCGAACCGACCCCGAAGATGCCTATTGCGAGGAATTTTACTCGAAGACACTTTCTCGAGATGACGAGGGACGATTTATAGTGAGACTGCCCTTCAAGGAAGGCGTCCCGATCGGCGACAACAGAGATATTGCATACCGCCGTTTCTACGCTCTGGAAACTAGATTCCGAAAGGACCCCGAGTTTTTTCATAAATATTCCGAATTCATGCAGGAATACAGGGACCTCGGACACATGTCTCCTGCAACAACTAAGTCCTCGTATCTCATCCCTCACCATGGCGTTTGGCAGGAGGGCCCCCACGGCGACATGAAGCTGAGAGTAGTTTTCGATGCGTCATGCCCTTCGTCATCAGGTTACAGTCTCAATGACGCACTCCTATCGGGACCCAAGCTACAAGAAGATTTGTGCAACATTCTGATCCGTTTCCGCCTCTATGCCATTCCTCTATGTGCCGACATGGTTAAGATGTATCGCCAAGTTGTCGTTCACGAAGAAGACAGAAAATTCCAGCACATCCTGTGGCGCGATTCACCCAACAAGGCAATTCAGACAATGGAGCTCAATACCGTAACGTATGGGCTTAAGTCAAGCGCATATCAAGCTCTTCGAACCGTGAGGCGACTTGTAGAAGTCCATGGGTCAGAATTCCCCTTAGCCGCAAATCGCGTCTTAGAGAACTGCTACGTTGACGACCTGTGCAGCGGAGCTGACATCCTAGAAGAAGCTCTTCTACTTCAAAACCAGTTATGCGGTTTATTCGCAAAAGGCGGATTTACCCTAAGCAAGTGGGCTTCGACCGAACCGATGCTTCTTCCTGCCAAAGAACAACATAGCGAATCTGTAGCCATCAGAATCGACGACTCCACCAAAATATTAGGTCTACTTTGGCGTTCATCAAATGATTCCTTTTCCTATTCGGTCAAACCCCCTCATCCTTGTCCGGTCACTAAACGGCACATGCTGTCGTCAATATCGCGTATCTTTGACCCACTTGGACTGCTTGCTCCTGTAGTCTTCATCGCCAAGTCATTGCTCCAAGAGGTCTGGAAAGCGAAGACCGACTGGGACGAAGAACTCCCACACGATCTCCAAGCTGCCTGGATGGAACTTACAACCGATTGGCCAGTCCTGTCTTCTATCTCGATTCCACGACACATCACTGAACCCCTAGCTGTTCGCCGCTTGGTTGGCTTCTGTGATGCATCATCAAAGGGGTACAGCGCTGCCTTGTACTTGCACTCCATGAGCTCAGATGGCGAAGTCAAGGTCTCGCTTGTCAAAGGCAAAACCAAAGTGGCTCCTTTAAAGTTTACCTCTATCCCTCGTCTTGAACTCTGCGGAGCTGTTCTTTTGTCTCGTCTTGTATCCTCAGTCCCGCAGTCTATTGCCACCAGTGTGACGTGTTTCTCCGACTCTCAAGTAGTCCTCGGTTGGCTCCAAACTCCGGTTCACGAGCTCAAGGTTTTCGAAGCCAACAGAGTCTCGCAGATCACGAACGTGGTTCCTGCTCATCGTTGGCATCACGTTTCCTCACAAGACAACCCTGCGGATCTGGCATCACGTGGCTGCTCTCCTCGCACCCTCAAGGAGTCAAATTTGTGGTGGAATGGCCCTCCTTGGCTTCGAGCACACTCAGACTGGTTGGAGTCAAATGAAGAGCAGAAAACTGTCAACTTGCTTTCTGCCGCTCGCACGGACCAGAATCATGATGATGACTGGCTCTCACGATTCTCCTCATACGACACGTTGATAAGGACCACAGCCAGAATACTCCGACTCACTTCGAGAAAATCCAAACCTCGTTCAGACGTCATATCCGCTGAAGAATACAGAGAAGCAGAGTTAAGATGTGCACGAGTCGTACAACGCTCCCGACTCCCACATCAGTTCTTCAGAAACAGCCCGATAGTCCCGAAAGACTATGCCCAACTCTGTCCTTTCTTTGACGAACAGGGGATCCTCAGGGTGGGCGGAAGGTTGAAAAACTCACCCCTGGAGTTTTCAAGTAAGCACCCGATCCTTCTGCCTAAGACATCGCACTTCACACGTCTCCTTGTTGATCACATTCACCGGACACACTACCATGCTGGAACCTCCTTGACGTTAGCGCTTTTGAGAGGAAAATTCTGGATCCCAAAAGCAATGAAGCTGATTAGAGGCCGCATCCTCAACTGCGTCCATTGCCGGTTGTTGAGGGCAAAACCCTTAGCGCCTCTGATGGCCTCCCTTCCCAAAGAGAGGTTCTCTCAGTTCAGATCCTTTATCGAGGTCGGTGTAGACTACGCTGGTCCGTTTCTCATCAAAGAGTCCCAAAGGAGGAAAGCATCGTTAGGCAAGGCGTATCTATGCCTCTTTGTGTGTTTTGCTTCTAAAGCTCTCCACCTAGAACTTGTGTCCTCTCTCTCTACCTCAGCTTTTCTTGATGCGCTAGAGCGCTTTATCTCGAGAAGAGGCGTCCCAAATACGATCTGGTCGGATCACGGGACAAACTTCATAGGGGCGTCAAGATTTTTGAAGGATATTTATGCGTTCCAGCAGAGCATCGCGCCTGAAGTCACCAAAACCATTTCTCCCCGCGGCATCAATTGGAAATTTATCCCGCCACGTGCACCCCACTTCGGCGGCCTCTGGGAGGCCGGTGTAAAGAGTGTTAAGGGTCTCCTTGCGAGCTCAATTGGAAAACAGCAGCTTACATTCGAGGAATTGACGACCGCCCTCGCTAAAGTAGAATTTTTACTCAACTCCCGTCCATTGTGCGCTCTAACTGAGGACGCGCAGAATTTCGAGTTCCTAACCCCCGGACATTTTTTGATTGGCGCTCCTCTTGGTTCCCTACCAGACTGTTCAACAGAGGATAAGCCGACTCACGTTCATCCTCCCCGATGGAAGGCGATAAAAGCTCAAATTACCTCCATATGGACAAGATGGCGAAAGGAATATCTCCATCATCTTCATTCTCGAACCAAGTGGAGAAAGAATCAACCCAGCATTAAAGCAGGAGACCTAGTGATCCTTGTGGAAAGAAGACCACTTCTAGGACAATGGCCCGTAGGAAGAGTCACATTCACCTACCCTGGTCGCGACGGAATCATTCGCGTCGTGGACGTCTCAACCCCCTCCGGCAAGACTTTAACTAGGGCAGTTACGTCCCTTGTTCCTTTATTTCACGCTGAAACGGAAGATCGTTCAGCTAGTTGAATGTCCAAGTTTGGCTCTTTTGTTTTCGTTATTCGTTTTCATTATGGAATTTGTTTACTTTGTCCTTATTTTAAACATTTTTTTTTTTGGAAGTAGTTTCAATTTGTATTTGGTACACCTATTCAACGCCACATACATTAGAAGTTTTTTACCCTCATTATTGTATTTTTGTTTATTTACTCTTTTTCATTTCTGTGTTGTTTGTAGGTTGAACCAACTTGTACGCACCCTTGTAATATTTTCTATTTTTATTTTTTGTATTGTAAATTAGCTTAAACTAATTTAGGTGGGCGGTTTGTTCGCTTCACTCCGCTCATTATATGTAAGAAGTCTACCCCGTGAGGTGCTGCCACCTAGCGGTGTGCCCGGGAACTACTTGCCCGCGGCAGTACGAACTGCACGCAAAGACAAGTTCGGAAGATATAGTCGCCAAGCAGACAAAGTGTGGAGCATCTTTTTTTCTCTCCCCAAGTTTTACACACCAATGATGGAGGAGTAAACCTCTAAGCCACCCAGGACGAGCGAAGGGAGCAGGAATGGTGTTGGCCAGCCCACCAGGATTGGAGAAACAAGAAAATGCAGCACATTACAGGGCTTATACATTATGCTTAAACACATAATCGTCAAGACACCAGGTACCTCTCTTAATTTATCATTTATGAAGATCCAGCAAAACCATTCAACAGTTCAACCATCGGCAGCACTCATCATTTATCATAATCCAAAATTTAACTAACCCAATAACAATAAATATGTTCCTGTTTCGGCCTACACCCCCCACATCCATTTAATTATAATTTCTGGAATAAATCCTGATTTTCAATTCAACCTATGTACAAATCTCTGCAGTCCTTCACCACCAGTGGTCTACTCTAAACCATATAAAAAAATGGTAGAGTGACCACAATCGCAAACACTACGTCTGCAGATCAATTGTTTCCACATCTATCTATTGGACATACAAACATTTCTCTCGTCTTTATTCACTGCCTAGGGCCAAGGGAATACGAGACCTTATAGTTTCTTACTATTTTTACTGTAATTTGCGTTAATTTAATAAATACATTTCTAGTAAATTGTTAAAATTCTTCAGCCTTTTGAATAGCAGCTGCATGGTTGCAAAGGTCATAGTTGGACTTCTATTTGTACGAAGATTTACTACTGAAGTTGATCTCAAAGCCAATAATGCATCAGACGGCAAATGCAGTTATGGGAAATATTATTAGGAGATATTAGAGGAATTGGGTTTATTATAGAGTTAGGATGTCCGTGTAATGTTAAATAAAATAGAGATTTTTGGCTAGAGATTGTTTAAAAAGCATACTTATGGAGCGTCCACTTGAAGACAGAATAGAGGACTGGTTATTTTTGATGGAATTTTGACTGCAAGGAATGGATTTCATAGGAGTGGATAAGCTTTTTATATCCTCAGAGATGTATGATGTAAGCCGATATTTTTATGAGAAGAGCATTTTAAAAAAATTGTATGTCATTAAGTGTGAGCCTAGAACGCCGCATCATGTTTGTGCATAATACGTTTTTATTTCCCCCAAAAAAATTGTTTTTTTAAATCATATATAAAAGGTCAACTGGATCAGTAAAATGCTTAGGTTGATTAAATCCTTCAATTGCAACTACTAGATTTCAGTTACTAGAGAAAAACTACTTTTTGCTGCTAACTAAAGAAAGTGAAATTACTAAGTACAAGTTTAAAAACAGCATTCGAACTATTAATAATTATTACTATTAATTACTAGTTGGTAAATATAATATCTAGTTGCCCCAGCCACTTCTTGTGGTGACGAGTAGTTGGACCGTAAACTGAAATGTTTATAAATCTTAAAACACTCTCGTCCTTTTTGTGAGTACTGTTGTAATTTTTATTTGACCAGTTGATGTAAATAATAATAACTTCAATTTGTTTGTAATAACCTCTTATATTAAGCATAAGGTCAAAATCTCCCTTCTGATATAGTAAACAAGTCAAACGTCACAGAAATTCATAGCATAGGTCATGATGATCTTGACAGAGTATCAGAAGCGAATCAATCCACCTTATTTGACTTGGCTATTTGACTTGATCCTCCCTAGGTCTGTTTGTGTCTGGAAACCATGAGGTCAGTGCTGAGTCAACATTATACATAAGTCTTCAGCTCCGATACTAATCAGAGATAATATAATTGATGTAGAAAGGTTTTAGAACGTTAATATAAAATGGAAAATTAAAAATAAAGTAGGAATTAACCCTTGAAATGACCAGGATTTTGGAAAAATATTAAACTGAGAACTTTACAAGAATATGCGTAAACCCTTAAGCGGCCCCTACACGCTCAGTAATAATGACATTATCAGTAATATCATTACTATTCAACTCTCGTCATTCCATATCATCATTACAATGTACACCTTACACCGTCATTCCACGGATCATTTTTAATGTCATTACTTTCCTTCAGTATGCATTGTGATCTCCGTGATAGAAGCGTTTTGTTAATAATGGATCCTCGCAAAGTCGCCTGTGTAGTTATAATTGCGACCCTAGCCACAAACATGTGAAACGTTCGTAAAGGACTTAATATGACACATATCCTTCCAATCGGGGCGTTTCTACGTGTTCTGGGACCGACGTTATGTGCAAAAAAGTTTACATTTTAATTTTATTTTGATAACCATTTTTCGCAAGTAACTTTTGAGATAATACAATAGTCATTTATATGGTTAGAAAAAGGAGTCTTTCTTCTTTTGAAAGATTTCAATGACGTAAAAATCGGATTATCTCAAAGGGAGTTATTGAATTTCAAAACGTCACATTACTTTTTCGCTTACAAATTTTTATTCTCTTCCAGACTGGGAAAAATCATTATTTTTCGTTTTCAATATTATTCACCACATTAGGGTTTCTTGGGGTGCTGATTTTAAATCTGCTATTGTATAATAAAAAAATGTATAATAAAAGTTTACTTCAAAACGTAAGAATATTTTTGAATATATTTGACGAAATATAAATTATAGTTTAACGATTATATTTTTCTTTTAATCTACTCTATAAGACAAATGAATTGGTAAAAGAATCACGTCAACATAATTTTCTAAAGTCGATATAAAAAATAAAGCACTCTCAACCTATTTTATATCCTCGATACAAATGCAAAGTAACGAATGTGAAAAGTTGTTGGTACCTTATAGATTACTTTATATATATTTTATTCTATGATATATTTTAATTAGACAATGCGGATTCGTTACTTTGATATATATATATAACTTTTAAAACTATTTTATTACTACAATGTTATCAAGGTAGAGTCATACATTTCAATTCATCTTATTTTTTGCCCTTTCTACTCAATCTAGTTTAACCTTTACATCTCTTTCACCTAGTTGGAGCTCGAGATAGACTGAGTAATGACACATTTATCATGTAGCGCTCCCTCCACCATCATTACTAATGACAGTATCCCCTCCACTTTCAGTAATGATGAAGCCGAGATCAGAAAATCCGGATTCACATCATTACTGTTCGTCATTCCAACTTTGTCCACCTTACACTATCATTATTACTAATTCATTCATCATTATCACCTATTCATTTTGATAAGGTAATGTCATTATTACTGACCGTGTAGGGGCCGCTTTAGAACGACAAGAACACAAAGGAGTATTTATACCACGGATATTTTTGAAGGCTCTTAGATAGCTGAGCTTTGTATTATCTTTTCTAGGCGTCTCTTCCGGAGTATGTCATGAGGTCAGCCTCAAAAGCAGGTGTCCTCCATGAAAATTGAAAACCCTATTCAAATTATGAAGAAAAGCCTGAGAAAGCAGGATGAGATACCTTCGAAATATAATAATAACCAGACTATCGCTGGATTTGAAAGCCGTGCCGGTAACAACACAACTCCACAGCAAAGAAACTTTCAGCAGAAAATTAATATATCATCAAACTTGCAAGTTGCATGAAATGTATTGAGGATTGTAATGCACATTTTCCTTTAGTGAGGAATTATTGGCACGATATTGGGCAACAATAGAGAATGCTATCCAGCAAGAGTAGCTCTCCAAACAAACCTCACGAAATTGCCCTAATGCTGGTGGGGTTTTGTGGGTTCCGAGGTTTCTAAGGCCTTTATTAGCGGGCAGAAGGGCGGTCTCCCGCCCAAATAGAGTAATAAAGGCGCACGCGAATATGGATTTGGCGGCAAATCCAACCAGACCAGTTTCACTCTCGGCCCTAATAGCCGTTTAGGTAAAATGTCTTCTCTGCTACATTTTTTGCTCTTCTAAACGTCACGATAACTTGCTATCTATCGACCTAAAATTAATAATTTCAATAATTATTTCGTGCTTCATTGCAGGGAAGTTTTAAAGACGCGGTAAAAAGGATTCGCTTAAAAAGTTTACAATCTTTTCTTATATTTTGTGCAATATGCGTTGCTAAAGGCTCTATAAAATTGAATCGTCTTCTTCATCTTCTATTTTGAGTAGATTGTAAATACCGGAAAACAAACATGTTTTTCATATTGGTCACCCACCATGAGTGAAACCATGTACCTCCATTTTTTACGTTTTTCTAATGGATCCAATATCCAAAATATTGCTTATTCTCTATTAGTAAAAAGTTAATTATTGCATTTTCATACAGATTAGTCATAACTCAATGGTTAAATTTATACAAAATCATAGGTATTTCAGGATTATGTTTATTAAATTGTGATAAAACCAATCAGTTTAAATATTCTTTATAATATTTATAGCTTAATTCTTCAAGGCTTGGCGCCTTTTTTATTGGTGAAATAGCAGTTAAAATTAATATAATTCATTAAAATCATTTTGATCTGAAAAGATTGAATACCGTTTTTTTATGATTTCGGATAAATTGAAATAAAATGTAGATAATTATCTTGCATAAATATACAATGAAAAGAGATCGCCAGGAAAGGTCAAAAAGGTTCCAGTGCTAACTTTATTATTTCAGCAAATTTAGAAGGTCTCAATAATTTAAAACGGCCGTAAACAAAAGGGGAAATGGATCTATTACACACATTAATAATAGATATTACTCGTGGGAAATGTTTCTTCTGAGTATGGAAAATGTTTCAACTGTTGTAATTATTAATGCTTAGAATAAAAACTAATTAACGTTTGCCTTCAAAGGAACGAAACCAACACTTTGATATCCCAAGATCTGTTTCCAGCAAGGTGGTCTTATCGATATTTACGCCTTAACATATTTCATGAAACCTTTCTTAGAAAGACGCATGGTTACATCCCATTTATCAAGATATTCTATTTTAAGGTTTTAGAAAATATACGAATTATCATCTCTGTTGATAAACTTCTTCTTTTTCTTTTTTTTTTTTCTTTTTTTTATGAAAATATCATATATCTGCGGAGTATTAAATTTTTGTGTCACTCAAAAGTGTAACTAACGGAAGTTCTACAGTCACGGGACTGAAAATTGATTTTTGCAGGAGATTAAGTTCGAAATTTGGAAGGAATTTAGTTAAGATTAACTGATGGTAATGAGTAATGCGGGGAGGGGGGGGGGGTTCTTCCGAAATTATTTGTTAAGCGCTAATAGAACTCCAAATGTTATATTTTAAAATAAATATATTTTATAATAAGTCAGTCTAACTTCTAAAAGGCAATTTTCAATTCGTCATTCGGAATACACAGAGGAAAATATTCTAATTTTTTCCCATTTTCCTAAAAACGGGAAAAGATCTACTCAAAGTGTTTTTAATCAATTCCCCTTGCCATAGCCCTGTTTGAAAGTGCATCTAAAAATATATTAAGCTCAGCTATACACGCTAAAATTTTCTTTCATGAAAATTGCGTAAAAATGTGGTTTACGGATTCAGAAGAATTATTTCTGTGCGAAGTCGGATTATTAAAGATTGTATATTAAATTGTGTGATTAATTATTAAATTTGCTGCATTTTTATGAAAACTTTAAAACACTTATCTGTATATGTAAAAATCAGCTGCTTGTCTGCTTGTCAGTTTGTTCCTTATACAAATCCACACCAAACTTGACATACAGGTAGGTTTCAATACGGGGAGTATCATAGGATAGGTCAAAATCGTCCATCAGCTGTCTGTGTGTCTGTTCCTTATACTATTTGGTTTCTAATTTATTTTTTTATTTTCTATATGCAGAACGTGGGTGTAGGATGGCACGCCGGGTAACCGCTAGTTAAATATAACGTGTTTGTTCATCATCCGAAATTCCTCTGTATGCTCCAATTTTAGTATATGTTGAACCGAAGCGAGTAAATGAAATACCTCATCAATGTAAAGTTACATATCCTGTATCCCTTAGCCCCTTGATTAGATTCCATTATTTATCGAAGCTATTTCCTAGCCTTATCAAACAAAGTATCAACTTAATCTCTATGCAAATACAGGCCCTCATTGACCTCGCATGGCTGTTCGGCCTTTCAGCCGCCGTCCGACAGTTCCTTCTTTACTCCAAATATTAAACCGTTACGCTAACGTTTTTCCGTAAATGTTGAATACCAAAATTCTTAATGAAGCAAATTATCTTATATGTTGCCAGTTTTTAAGGTTGGGTTAATATTAACTCTGTATAAAAGCAGCTAATTGAAAACGTCCGCCAATAAGCCTTAATCCTATCAAATACATACTAAGATGAAGATAGAAGCTGATGTGATAACAAGTCAAGGAATGGCTATGAAAAAAACTTCATATCTAGGATTACACTTCGACAGAGGATTAACATTCACTGGTCAGGTAAACAATACTTGAACAAAGGCAATAAAGGCAATATTTACTATGTGTACCTACTTCAATAGAAAATCCACACTTTCTAAGCAGAAGAGAACTCTAAATTATAAACTATGCATTAGGCCAATACTTACATATGCTTTTCCAGTCTGGGTTACACATCAAATTGAAATTATATATAAAAAAAAAATAATCCAAAATAAATTCCTCCAAATAATAACTAACAAGTCAATCAACACAAAAATTACAGTCTCTATCTAATATTATAAGCATAAATACATTTATTCTTAGCCAGTAAAAATTATTTATTTTTAAAGATGCAAAATAAATAAAAATAATTTATTTAAGCATTTAGGTGATTATAATAAGAATACTTTAAAAATATATGTTTATAGAAGGCCTCAATATATATTCTTAAAATATTTATAACTATAACTTGGTTAATCTATAAGTTTTTATCTGTAATCTCTGTAGTATATTTTTGTCTGTAACATATTTCTATTTAGTAGTATATTTCTTAATGTAGTGTACTACTATACGGTTAACACTTGTTATGGTGTGATACCCTTTCTTACTTATGCATTATGCATGGATTTTATTTCAATTTAATTTTCTGTATTGTAAAATTTCTGCAAAAAACTTAAGTTACTACAGTGAATAATACTGAGAAATTTGTATCTGGTATCAGGAACAGATTGTAATTTCCTTCTTAATAAATTTAAAAAAAAAAAGTCCGACTCGCAGGAACTGCATCATCTTAGCGCGGTTCCGTTCATATCCCTAGTGTCATTTGAAAAGCTTAGAAAAGAAATAAACTTTTTTTTTAATATATCTCGTGAAAATTGTTAAAATCCTCTCGAACATCTCGAATAAAAGTGATGTTAAGGCGTCAGGGACACCGACAGTAGTTAACTTATACACAGAAGCGGAAATTACACAATCCGGCTCTAATTCTAAAGCAAAGCTCTATAAATCACTACAAAATATGCCTAATAAAGCCTTTCTAGTGGATACAGAAGGATCAAGAAGAAGTACAAGAAAGATTGAGTAGAATACCATGCCTAATATAGCCTATATAGAATAATATGCCGAATAAAGCCTATCTAGTAGATACAGAAGGACAAATAACAAGTCTTGACGAATAACAAGTCAAGATATAGAATAATATACCTAATTAAGTCCAAGGAGTAAATACAAATGGACCAAAAAAAAGTCTTGAGAAAGCTTGTTTTTTTTTTTCTAATTAAATACTTTTGATCAATATTTAGTATAGAACCTGCGTTGAAAAATATTGATTGCTAATTGATGAATCTGGTTACATTTAAGTAATCTTTATGAATATTTAGTATATAACCTATGTATGAAACTGTGTTATTTCCAGAACTTTTATTGTAGAATAGAACTTGTATGAAATTTAATCAGCATTCATTTGTTATAGAATAGTCATGTCGCTAGGACGCAGGGTTTCCGAGATATTAGTGAACACCCGAAAAATGGGACCTTCTAACACCCCCCCCCCCTCCTCCCCGGCTCAAAGGTTAAGGGTAAGGACTTTTGATATGTTCACCTCCTATCCAGCCCATACAAAGTTACGAAGTCAAAAATTGTGTTCCAAACATTTCTACCTATAGCTGTTTTCAAGCATTCGTTGCCTGGACTGCGTAGCTAGGCTTTGTATTTGTGTCGGCAGATACCTGGGGTATATTTACAACTCTTGAGGATTAACTCCAAGCAGGTAAATTTCCTGCTAGGAGGGTTCAGTCCGGGCACTGAACCGACTCTATTTGCTCATAGTATCTAACCGTTGTGAAGTTTATTTTTTGGATTTAGGACTTAATATACATATGTAGACTAAATCATAGCAAGAAGTCTACCTCCGTCGTCGGTTCTTCACTATGTAGACTCGCTAATGTTACCCAATCTTAGATACATCGTAATTAAAATCCACAGCAAAAACACGACATTTCATCAGAATCCCCTGCTTAATAAAACCTATATAGAATAATATGCCAAATAAAGCCTATCTGGCTGAAAAATAGAGGAAAAACGCCGTTCGTGGTGGTAGAAAATCTTACAAGGCATTTCGCTCAGAAATCTCCGAAATATTCTTACTAATTTTACGTATCCTGTTTTATAATCAAATTCTATAATCTATTATAATTATATTCTATAATCAATAAGAAAAACCTACTAACAATAAAAAACTATGGGTAACAGATGAAAATAGGGAATACCAAGAACAATTCTAAAGAACGAAATCAACACCAGTACTGTAATCTAGATATTCATAAGGCATCTTCGAATTCCAACAAACAAAATATTGCTTCTAATTATACGTATCCTGTTTACTGACAAATACATTTAACTGCTATAAGAAATTACAAAAATAACGAGCAGTGAAAAAAAAACTGCGGGAAACACACAAATAGATCCGTTTAAATAAACGAAACTAACTAAGTTTTAAGCACTTATTTCTCCTAATGTGACGTCCCCATCAAACATTTCTTCAAAACATTTTTCCACGATTTCCTAACCCTTTTCGAGGGGGTTATAGGTAAAAAACGATATAGAGGTTATACCAACAGAGTTTTTAAATATACGCAAAGACCTGTTGATCAATAAAATTAAAATCGAAGTTCCCAAAACTTTTCATGTGTGTTCATAAAATATTTTATTCTAACCCTTCCTTAACTCCAAACGTAACGAAACTTTCAACATATTAGTTTTAATGAAAGTAGAACATGCAGATAATGTTTCAACTGAATCCCGTGATTCTAAGTACCCAAACCAAAAACGATATTTAAAAATTATTTTTCCAATTTTCTCGAAAACGGTTAAAGCTATCGCCTTGAAAATGGTTTCATTCGTTTTCCTAGCCCAAGAAGCCTATAAAAAGAGTACTTACAAGCTTATGAACTCAAAAACGTAAGCGTTACGATTTTTTCTGCGCGAATTTCGCCCCAAACGCCATCTTCCAGTGGGCGGATTTTGCTGGTTAACGAACTTGACCTTTCAAATTGGGCGACTGATTTTTGTACCAAATTTCATCAAAATCGGACCATCAGGGAAGCCAGAAATGAGCGAACAGACAAATATATATATATATATATATATATATATATATATATATATATATATATAAATATATACATATATATATATATATATATACAAATTTGAACCACCGTTATTTTCGGTCTCTAGGGGTTCTGAAACGCGAAATTTTCTTGTCGGCACTTCCGGATTGTTTCATTGTATCAACCTCATAAGCGGGGTTCCTCCCTATGGGGGAGGGAGGAACCGCGCTAAAAGTCAGATTTTCAGAAAACTATATTTCAGACGTTTCTGCATGCTCATTGGGAGCCTTCCTCAGCTAAAAAAAATATAGCCAATTACAAACGAGAATAATCACAATAGTAAGCATCATTTTACACCGTAACAATAGGTTCAAATAAGTGATATTAATCAAGAATTACATTTAATTTTAAAAACAAATAATATTGTATATCATTTTGGCAAATTAAAAGGATAAAGTTCATAAGAAGGATTTTTTGTTAAGGTGCCTTTGTACAAACATACCATTCCGAACAAATGCCACGAATGGTTGTGTACCATCAAAGTTATCGCAAATAATATTGTTCAAATTATAGTTAAATAATAAATATAGAGAAAAATATGATTTTTATTTTTAACTCCCCTCATTAATAGCACGGAATTTTTCGGACGGGTTATTTGAAAAAGGTTGGTAACCTTTGTTATTCAAACAAAGATAAAAACATTTTTCTTCATTATTTTTAGAAGTAAATAACAAAAGAAAGAAAATCTTGATTAAAGAAACGAGTGTACTTGGAAATATGCTCTTCTTACTGTAAATACTGAAAGCTTCTAGGAAAATTTAGCTTTTCGTACAGTTCTAGCGCGAAGAGAGCCAGTCTGAAAAAACTTCTCAGAATAAATTTCCAAGTATGTCTGACGTCGTGAAGTTTTTTTTTCCCTTTAAAAGCACAGGGCAATGCTCGAACCAACTAAACTGGGTAAGACATTACTTCACAGGAAGTTACCGGCTTCCATCGAAGTTACTTTTAAAAATATAATGAAGCAAAAAGTGAGAGCAATAACAAAAATTCGTAGAAGGCCTCTTGTGTCACCCTGGGGAACCCCCTAAACTGAGTGGTGTATGAATTATTTCAAACTTACATACTTGTAGGAGAAACTTTTATTTTAGCTTAAGGAGTCCCAGGTGTTTAGCTAGCTCGCCGGAAGAGTGTGCTGTATACTCACTTTACCGGATTAACTGAGAAAATTATAAACTTTCTGTTGTGTGGTGACAGTTTGGCCAACTTGTCAGCCTAGAAGTCTGTGTATATGAAAAGTTTTATAAGTTGATTTGAAAAGTTTAGTGGCCGATAACTTCGTTTGGAAAGCTAGTCGGCGTTCATTTATAGTTTATTTCCAAGCAGTGATCCTACGTATATGAAGCTACCTGTATCGAATTATTATTTATTTATTTATTTTTTTTTTTTTTTTATTTTTTTTTTTTTTCGTATGCAATATTTTAAAATCTTTATTTTTTAGATCAATTTATATTATGCTCCATGTTTAATATTTTTCTGTTTTTGACTTTTTAGTGTGTATATATACATATATACATATATATATATATACATATAGACATATATATATATATATATATATATATATATATATATATATACCTATATATATTCTATTCCACGTATTTCCGACCTTTATTTACGTATATTTATTTATTTTATATATATATATATATATATATATATATATATATATATGTGTGTGTGTGTGTGTGTGTGGTTAGCTCACCACACATGGGGATTTAATGGCCCCTGAGGAGGTGGCATAAAGGCCACGAAACATCTAGGGCGTGCCAACAATAAAGTAGTACATGGAAAATGGAGTACTATTCTTTTGACCTGCGCCAAATATATAAAAAATAAATAAATACCTCTCTCTCTCTCTATATATATATATATATATATATATATATATATATATATATAGAGAGAGAGAGAGAGAGAGAGAGAGTGAGAGAGAGAGAGGTATATGAGCATTATTCAAATAGTTTTAACATTCTTGTCCCTTGGCGATATAATTAAGACGGCCAGATTTTTTAAATTTTTTTCTTCTTGGAATGACTAATGGAATAAAGAGGAAATTAATGCTACCAAAATTAAATTCTGAATTTCAAAATTTAATGTCAAAATTACTAATTTTATAGGCCCAAAATGATTATTACCGTCCGCTGTCCCTGGACACATTTATTACACTTTACTATATT
Organism: Gonocerus acuteangulatus; assembly: GCA_946811695.1. Taxonomy (NCBI): domain Eukaryota; kingdom Metazoa; phylum Arthropoda; class Insecta; order Hemiptera; family Coreidae; genus Gonocerus; species Gonocerus acuteangulatus. The sequence continues at coordinate 97,093,695 of OX328124.1, read as the reverse complement.
TTTTAGGGGGAAGGCTATTATATTTTTTGCTCATGTGATGTTTCATTTTAACATAATAATATTTAAGGTGAATTCATATAAATTTAAAAATAACATAAATAAATTTTAAAAAAATCTAACTTCGCAACAGCGCCTTTAAAGTTGTCCCTCAGTTTTGACATCATTACCGTCCGCCTTTTTGAATTAACAAGAAAACCTATTAGGATGGAGCAAATTGTTTCCAAATAGATGTTGGAGCAGCTCTCTCAAACTGATTTTTGTTGTCCAAAAGGTTCAGAAGAGAAATGTTGTACGTATCAGTTTTTGCTATGTGTTTTATCTGGTAAATCACAATTGGAGTATTTTGCTGGTCATTACCGTCTCCCATTTTATTACTCAAAACATCCATGATTTTTTTTTCGACTAACAATTAAATACTGCTTCAAAAACTACGTATTTTACAATATTTTTTATTAATATAATTCTTTTAGAAAAAAGATTAAAAATATTTTTGTAGCAATTAGCATTACCGTCCGCATCATTACCGTCCTACTCTACATTGGATGGTAATTAGAGTTGGCATAATTTTATTTAGAAATAAAAATAAAAATTTATGTGTACCTCATTTATTTGTAAATACGAATATAAATAATTTCGTATTCATAAGATTGAATACGAATTTATTTGTATTCACGTATGTCATATATATAGATGCAAATAAAATTGTATTCACAAAAAATCAAGTGATTACAAAAACATTCACAATTAAATATACGAATACAAATAAATTCACATTAAAATTTGTGAATAAAAATGTATTCACAAAAACATTCACAACATAAGTTATGTATTTGTGCGTATAAACAAAAAGGTGATATTCGAAAGGTTATTGAAGGGAGTATTCTGCTAGATATTGAAGCTAGTATTAGGAAGAATATGGAAGATGATATTTGGAAGGGTATGGAAGAAGGAATTAGGAAGGGTATAAACGATGGTATTAGGAAGGGTTTTGAAGGTGGTATTAGGAAGGGTATTGAAGGTGGTATTAGGAAGGACATTGAAGAGGGTATTAGGAAGGGTATAGACGGTGGTATTAGGAAGGGTTTTGAAGGTGGAATTAGGAAGGGTTTTAAAGGTGGTATAAAGTCACTTGAAATGCTTCCAGAAACGCCTGCACCTGATGTTGCTCCAGTAGAGGGACTCGGTATAATGACGACATGAATTGACGATATTTGGAATTGCGTGATTGATTTTTAAATATTCAGAAAAAATATTCAATATTCTTCATATGATAAAAAAAAATGTCGACATTTTAAGACACTCAACATTTATAACAAAATATAACACATTAAAATAACCTGAATTTACTTTTCTTCTATGTAGCTATATATAATATTTTTTCTCCTTTTTTATTTCCTCCTTTCTCCTTTCTTTTTCTTTTTTTTCTTGAATTATTATTTTTTTTAATTTATTTATTTTTTTTTTTTTTATTATTTTTTTTTTTTAGTTAATCAGAGACAACAGAATCGTTTTTATTACTTGTTTATATATTAGCCATTTTCTTATCTTTTAATGTGACCACTTAGTTTTATATGTTACTTGTTTTTTTTTTTTGTTTTTTTCTTTTTGTTTTTTTTTCACTTGATTTCATTTTTGATGTATGAACATACTTAAAAATTATGTATGAGTATTGTATGGATATGATATATGTATACATTAACCATATGTATGCGCGAATATTTGCACACATCAGTGAAAAGTCACTGAAATTATTATCAAATTGTTCTGGATGTTCTTGTCTTCGTTTTGTTCTGTGTTGTTTTTATTTTTCTTTTTTTTTTTTTTTTTTGTTTTTTGTTTTTTTTTTCTTTTTTTTTCTTTTTTTCTCTTTTTTTTTCTTGACTTGACAGAGATTTTTCTGATCATGAGCTTATCGCTGAAGTTGCGTAGCTCATAATGAATAAATAAATAAATGATAAAAAAAACAAAAAAAAAACAGTAGTTGGTGCATGACCAACTAGCGACAAAAATTAACCATCACACGTATGTTCAATTGGTACAAAAAAGTTGATTAATTTTCAAGTTGAATTCTGTAAAATTTGAGAACCAAAAATTACGATTAGTTAATTCATTACGATAAGTTAATTCATTCAAAGGAGCAAAAGCTTCAGATATAAGATTTCTAGGATACCGTGCTGATATATGCTTTGTAATGGACAACACGTTCGTACGTAAAACGTGGAAATCTGACTCAAAATCACACTCTAGCCAATTAAAGTTTCTAAATAATAAATGTTTGAAATTAGATCAATGACAGCGTATTCAATCAGGTGTACTTTACCTAATTGTATAATAAATATTTATGACAGTTGATTATGTATCTGTTTATTATAATTCTTGGAACATATATATTATATATATATATAATTATATTATATATTATTATATTAAAACTAGTAATTAGATTAGTAAATTGTACAAACCATGGATTATGGCTAAAACTTAGAATATTTTAAATTAAAACTTTTGTTTCTGAATTATACGGCCTAATTAAAGGGACGTTCCGGTATTCTGAGTGCAAAGGAAACTTTTTAAATCAATTAATAAAACTTTCCACACCCCAAGAGCTAACAAGCTGAGCTCACTGTCGCTGGATTTACCTCATTTAAAATGTCTACAAAGGTACAACAAAAATATTTAAACCTCTTGTCTGCATTAAAGTTAAACAATAATTCTAAATAATAGGTAATCTATCTATAGGTATTTGTCAGATATGTCATCGTTTTAAATATATATATATATATATATATATATATATATATATATATATATATATATATTAATTCTTGTGAAAGATGACCCGATATATATTTTCCACTTTTTCTTGCTTCTTTTCCACCTGTCAGAAACAGAAGCAAGAAAAAGCAATATATATATATATATATATATATATATATATATATAAAGGATTCATTTCCGCAAAAATTGAGGTTTTTAATTTATTTTCACTTTTTGTTCCTTCATATTATCTATTTCTTCTTAAGCATAGAACATGGTTTACACTCATTTATTTTCCTATAACACAGAAATTATGTCCTGTATTTTCGATTATCTTTAAAGATTTCTTTTTAGATACTTTAAAAGTTCTCGTGAAACACGATAAATACAGATAATGCTATCAAGCGTTTAAAAAATTGGGGGCATTCAACTTTCTCATCGATAGCAATAGGGATTCTTACTTGTTCCACTTGTTCTGAGTTGAATTTGAAAAGTATGGTCTTATGAGAATTTCGAACTGTGCCGCAGGCAGCTTGAATGTTATGATAGCAACTTTTAGTCATGTCTTTTTTAATCTCAAGAAAAACTTGTCAATAATGTCTTAGTACATTGCTCTCCAAAACTCATTACTTCTTCTACTGCTAATATTTGCCTTTCTTAACACAACCATGCCTTTTTGTGAGACGACCTCAGATGTAATCACAACTTTAATTTATATTCGCATCTCTCTGTCACACGTACATTCTTATATAGCTATACACGCGTTTTGGCTTGTGGACATATTATTAAATATTCACCCTTCATTAGAGTTTGGTATGAAGCCGGAGCTGTAAATTTGAAAGACGAACAGCACCATTACATCCACGGTAGATCGCAGCACCACGGATGGTCTGTGTGAACACTACCTACTGCAAGATTTTGGAGATACTTCTGTTCTGAACATCCGTGAATTCGGAATTTTGCCCCGAAATGGAATGAAAAGTTCAACAATCAAGAACAAAGTGCGTATCCATTCTTATCCCTAGTTTCATTTCCAAAGCTTAGAATATAAACAGGTATTATCTCCTAATCGTTTGTGAAATAAATAATTTTTTTTTTATTTATTTGAAATCTGTACAAATTTAAAAGTACAATTATCAAGTCTGATGATACAGATATGCTACGAAAAAATTGACAATAACAAGAAAAGTAAAAGATTATAAATCAATAAACAATTTGAAAGAAGCCAACCATTGTTGGCACTTCCAGAGCTGAGCAAGTAAATATTATAATGATCTCTATATGATCAGATAAGTAAATTATCTCGGAGCCACTGTCTCTTAAGCCGCCTGGGAGGATTGTCTGGATGGGGTTGGGAAGATAAGGATAGGCCTTCAGGATTAGGATAGTAGGACAATTTGGAGTGGAATGTTTGGAAACGGGTTTTAGCAAGGTCAAGGACAAATGGGATGTTAAGGTCATTGTGAAGGGTTTTGTTGGAAATATAGAAAGGGGCATAAAATATATTAAAAAAAATAAAATAAAAATTTTCGATAAGAAGAAGCAAGTGCTAGAACTTTTGAAAGTTTTAATTTTGTTCTTTGAAACGGGGTTTTGTCTCTCTTTACCTCACTTTATACACTTTTTTAATTGCATTTAACAGCGAAATAAGTATTTTATTAAACATTGAAAAATTGAGTATTTCATTGATATACCGTATTGAGCATTATACATGGTTTTATGAAAAATAATTCAATCAGAAGGAAAAAATATGGAGTTATAAAACTAAGTTACTTACGGAAAAGCTTTTAGATGCATTTACACAGATAAAATCAAACTATTACTCTATAAAACATTTTCCTACTCGTATACGGAATAATTAAACGGACAACTTAATGTAAATCTTATTAGCAATCTAATTTGCGAGTGATAATAAATAACCGGAGGTTAACAACTACCAATTTTTAACTTAATTAATAACCCTTTTAAGGTTTGAAAGCCCTGATTAAAAAAGCTTTCCTTGATTAAATTATTTTACTTATAGTAGGTAAAATATTGCTCCTAAAAAGACTTTAGGTGATTTCCCCCCGAGAAAAGCTCATCCCTAATCTGTGTCTTTATAAGGCTGCCGTGCCTCAGACCAATTTTTCCTTCTATTCTTTTTTTTTTTTTTAACCTATGCTAAAGAAAACTCGAAAATGAGAGGAAAGCTTTGATCTGCCTATGGAAAGGAAAAGCAGAGACCACATAAATCGACAGGACTATTGTCTCTCCAGCTCGCCCTGGAAATATATTTCTCCACCCCGTCCGGTTCCAGACTCTTGGCACTTTAAGACCTCTCGTGGATTATTAATCATATTGCCAAATACAGAAAAATTGAAAGACTAATGAATGGAATGAACCAGAAAAATCATTAAAGATATTTTGATGAATAGTTGAAGGGTATTAATTAATAATACCAACCAAGGTGAGGAATAACCATTCAAAGCTCCAAAAATCATGCCTTCACCAAACAGCATAATTTTGATTATGATAATGTAAACATTTTAAAAACAGTAAATGATAATAAATCTAGAAAATTAACTGAATCCATTTACATAACAAAAAATATCAATAGAACCATTAATTTCAAAACAGATGTTAAAGGTATAGGACAACATTATGTTGACATACTTAATAAAATTAATTTCTGATGACATTGTAATAGATTCCTTTCATAGTTTAAATATCTTGGTTACATACCTCAGTGTATTTTATATTAAATATTTTAATAAAAATAATGTTAAGTAATGATTAATCAAAATATCTGTGATATGTCATACATAAATTATCATACATTTTAATCAATTGAAATTTAGTATTTTAATGTAAATTTAGTTATACAAAAATATAATAGGCCTAAGTTTGTTCATAAGGTCTTCTAATATGGCTGTAAGGGTGGATTTACACTAGGATAGTTATTGCAGGATATTTATATCAGAGAGAAATTGCGACTAATGGAAATCATGTAAAATGTATGTCTGACATAAATTGCTCATGGTTTACACTAGTCAGAATTTCTTTCTGATATAAATATCCTGCAATAATTATCCTAGTGTAAACGCACCCTTAGATAATGAATGTTTTAACTTGTCTTGATTTGTAATTTGACTTGGTTCCTTTTAGGAATCATTTTTATTGTAAATGTAACATTATTTATTGAGGGGACATGGTGAGTTTAAAATTAAGGAAATAAATTTAGTAATTGTTTGAAGATGATACAATATCTTGGTTAATGGTAATTTATAAAGCGTGTTTTCTGCAGTATTTAGTAGTTATCATACTATTTTAGATCTCCTGAAGATGGACGAATAGTCCGAAACGTTGTGATGATAAAATAAAAGTATTTTTTTTGAGCTTTGAAGGGTTATTCCTCACCTTGGTTGGTATTATCATTAAAGATATTTTAATTGGTATCTATTAATTAAAATTAATTTTATTGTGAATATTATTATTATTTCACTTCTAGGCAGTCAAATGACAACTTAAAAATATGTAACATGTCAAATTACTGTATAACAGGGATCGAAACCGTTATTATGCATAGAAAAAGTTGAAATTAAACTGTTAAAAAAAAAAACTTTTATTTTAAAAGTTAAAAAATAACAGTTAAAAAAACTTTTATTTAAAAGTTTTAATAGTAAAAGTTTTTTTTTTTCTAAAATTAGGTACATGAAAATAAAAGTTGAAGTGATACTACGGGTTTCGTTGGCTTACGATACCCGGAAGAAATACTTTGTTTTTGTTCATACAAAACAAAAAATAAACATTAGTACCTTCAATTTATTCCTTTAAATTTTTTCCTATTAAGTATTTTAAAAAAAGTTTAAACCCACAAAGATATTTTATAACTTGTACTTTTTCAAAATGAAAATAACAGTGAAGGTTTAAAAAATACTTTTTTAAAATAAAAGTTAACAATTGTGTTCTATCTCTGCTTTATAATTTGAAAAGCGGATGTAGATGGAGATAGTTAGCCGCTGTAGAGATACGAAGACAGTTACTGTTTAATTTTTTTTTGTACTGTTTTTACTAACAAGTTCTACATGCTGTTTTCTTTCCAACTTCCATATTTTCATTGTTTTTAAAAATAAGATTGGTTAAAATTTATTGTATTGATATATATACTCCGCTCATTTCTGGCTGTCTTTTACTTACTACTTGTACATTTTCTTTACTTATAAGTTGTATATATTTTTTAGCTGAAGAAGGCTGCCATTGTTGCAGTCGAAACGTCCAAAATACAGATTTCTTTTTGAAAGTCTGACGTTTTTCTCCTAGCCGAATCCCAACAATACCTGTCTTCGTTGAAAAGCGGATGTTCTTGAAATGGTCTAATTGATTGACATGATTGTGAAATTATTGAACTCCGCCTGCGTTCAATCTGCCGAAAAAAAAATATATATATCTGAATCTAAATAGTGACCAGAAACATCAACAATTTTTTCGAGTGCAGGCAGAATGTCGATAAAAAAAAAACCCACAAAATTAACGACATAGTCAATTTGTTTCAATGGCTCTACATGTTTTGTTTTCCTAGATGTCTTTTCAGGTGCCTAAAACTAAATACAGCCGAAAGTAACGCAGACAAACCTACAACGCTCCCTCTGATTCATAACTCTTGGTTATAAAAAATGGACTCTTTCAGATTTTTTTAATCAGATTAGTAAACCAAATTGTTTCCAGTTTACAATATAGAGCCCAAGGAAATGTATACCCCTGCAACTAAGGAAAAATACATGAGTTTATGTCACAATATATGTATATATATACACACATATATACATATGCACGCGTGTGTATGCATAAATATACCTACATATGCAATAGTTATTTAAATACTTATAAGCTGCCTAGCAAAACAAAATAATCAATAACTCACAGAATTACAGCAAACGGCGTCAGTTCCTCAGTTTTTCAATCTCTATTTTTTAGAAAATTAACTCGCTAGGCCGGGTAATGGACCCGAATCCTCCAATTTTAAGTTCGGCTGCCTTGTCAATTACGCTGTCGGGATTCATATCCGAGAAGGGCAAAATAACACATCCAAAAAATTTGACGCCTAAAGTTGCAAACACAGCGTGTAGGCGCTCATATATATATATATATATATATATATATATATATATATATATAATAATACCAAACGGGTGAAGAATAACCCTTCAAAACTTTTTCAAAATATCCATTTATTCTCCCATCACTACGTTTCGGACACCCAGGTCCATCTTCAGGCAATCATGTCCTAGTCATACAATAACCATGTCCTAGTCATACAATAAATAAACATGATTCCTGTAAGGAACCAAGTCAAAAATTCCACCTACATCAAACACTCATTATCACAGGTATTATTAATTAATACCCTTCATTTAGTACTCATTATATATATATATATATATACATATATATACAGTAGAACCTCTCATATCCGACCATGACGGGACCAGGCCATGGTCGGAACGGCCAAAAGGTCGTATATCGGGAGGAGCAAGAGAGAGAAATCATTTTATTGATGATATGCTGCCCATTTTCAACGGGTTGCTACTACACAGCATACTCCATCACTCCTAGTAGGAGATTTATCGGTCTTCCACAGATTCCAAAAATTTGTATTAAAAGAATACAATAAAAAAAAAAAACAACAAAAAAAAAACAAAAACAAAACACACATCGGTAGCTCCGAGAGTATCTCCTCTTCCTACGGTCCTTCAAAGTTATGAAAACAGCTCTAATGTACAGCACAAACTGTGATAAAACGTTATTGTAATTGTAGAACTGTTGCTAGACACATTTCAAACATTTTTTCTTTTGAAAAGACGAACAAAATTTAAGTATACTTTATTTAAAGAATTCAGTTGCGGAAGTTCCCTCCACTTTTATTGCCCACAATACATCCATTGGGGTTGCAGTCGAATGTTGCTCGATTTATCTCAGCGCTACGACGAAGGCGTCCTTAGCAGCAAAATGACTCACTACGTCGTCACTCGTGGTTTCGTCTTCATCCGAGTCGATTTCTTCGTCCAGGGTTTTGATCTGCACAACAGCAATGATTTGGTCATTGTAAAGATCTTAATAAGTAACTTCTGAAACATAAGCTTCAACAAGTTAAGCAACGTCGGACGTAGCCTGAATATGAATGGGTGACCGACCACGTGCTGTTGGCATTATAAAAGGGCAACCTGTAGATAGCCCGGCGCTAATGGCCAAGTTGTAGATACGCCTTAAAAAAAAGAAATAAATTAAAAAAGGTATGATAATAATTAACGCTACTACATAATTGCTTATTATTTCACGGACTTTAAAGTTACCCCGGATACACGATGTGGAGGTAACCGTGCTTTTTTCCTTGGGGAGTAAAAAAAAAAAATACAACAAGTTTAAATATCTTACATTAGATGAATGTCAAATACCTGGTACAAGTTTCAAGTGAACAAATCATCGTTTCTGAATACCCAAACAGAAAATTAGTTCGAAAAAGTATTTCTATCAAGTTTTCTTGTACACGGTTACAGAAATCGATTTAAAAATGTTTTCATTCGTTTTCCTACGTTAAGGAACCTGTATAACGAATACCTGCAAGCATTTTGACTCGAAAATGTAAGCGTTCCGAATTTTCCGCGCAAATTTTGCTCCATATAACCATGTTCCAGTAAATGGATTCAGCTGGTTAATGAACTTGACCTTTCAAATGAGAAGATAGATTTTTGTACTAAATGTCATCAAAATCGGACCATTTTTGAGCCGATGAGGAACTTCTTAATATTTCAAACCCCCCTAAAAGTACTTAAACATTTGAATATTAAAAAAATCTTTCTTAGCGAGTGTTTACATGCTAAACGGATTGTCCGTGCAAAATTTCAAATTTTTGTATCAAGTAGTTCGGGATATCTTTACCTCGGATGGACTATCACCAGGGCGTTAACTCTATGAGAGACAAAATCACAGTTTATTTCTAATAATTCAAGGTCTGCCATCATATTTGAAAATAACCTCAATTAAAAATAATACTATGAAATAAATACAGTACGGTAACAGCTGTACTGTTACCGTCCTAGCAACGCATGCTGCCTAGGCGTTCATGCTCTAACCAACGAAAACTTTAAACCCCACTAAAAATACATAAAATTTTGTCTACGTTCTATAGGGAGTGTCCATGCAAAATTTCAAATTTTTCTGTCGAGTGATTTGGGTTGGGCGATGATAGGTCATTGAGTCAGTGAGTCAGTGAGTGAATAGTATTTGACAAATATATTGTAGATATATATATATATATATATATATATATATATACTCAGGGTGGTCCCGAAGTTAATGGACATACTTGAGGGGTGTATACTTTGAATGAAGTGTAGTTGAATGCCACCAAGCTAGTCAAAACGAGATTCTGTCCAAATTAGCTTGGATCAGCGGGGGTCTCCTGTGTATAATAATCCTGAAGTTTCAAAATAAAACTATGATTTATAAAAATAAATTAGGCTAGGTTTTTAAATAATAATAAAAAAAAAAAAAAAAAAAAAAAAAAAAAAAAAAAAAAAAAAAACGCTTGACACATAAAACATAAATGAGGAAAGCGGACAGGCCTTGTTCCAGCTCGAACATGGTGTCCCCGAAGGGTTAAGGCCCCCTAACCTCTAGTGGCCTTCTCATACGTGAGGGCTTAAGCCCTTGGACAATGTGCGTGTATTGTCAATAAGATTAGGCCAATGTGCGTGCTTAACATGCGAAACCTCCATGATAATACGAGATATAATTGTGTTAATTACCTTAAAATCATATACCATAATAACACAAGTCCGACTTGCAGGAAGTGCGCTATCATAGCGCGTTTCCCTTCTTATTCCTAGTGTCATATGGTACACTTAGATTAGAAACAGCTAATATTTTTTCTTCATCTTTCATAAAAAATGTAAACACATATTTTTTGAAACAAACAAATATCAAAGATAAGCAAGATTTTAGGTAGAACAACAGGAAACTGAGAGTTTTCTAATCAGAAATACCTCCCTTTAAGCACCGATTACTCCTAATTAGATTATTGTAAAGAAATTTACTTTATTTTTATTTTATTTTTTTACGGCGCACCGCAACGGTCATTAGAGCCGAGATCCATGGCGCAGCTAGGAACCACTCCAACGGGCGCTGAGTTGAAAACAATTTCTGGCTTCGGAGGGATTCGAATCCCCGTCTCCTGCATTAGAATCTAACCACTAGACCATGGGGGAGACTTGAGTAGACGGAAATAATTATTGTGGGACATTTAATTAGCTTTCGAATAAATCCTTTACATTTACTACAATCCCCCTACCAGTTCCTAGATATATAAGAATATATCCCAAAATTAATAAAAAAATAGTTTTACCAAATTTTCTTGACTTCTGATTTTACAGTATTACATTAACCTGAAAAACCTATACCAAACTTGACATTCGTTAAATTTTCTTTAGTCCATTTTTTTTTTTAAATATCGATTTCTGTTTTTGGTAATTTTAGGCACCGCGCACCGGTGACTACGGTTACTCTGTCTCGGCGTGAATATACACTTTCACTTATACCATTTTTTTTTTAATTTCAAATATATTTTTACCAAAATAACTTGCTGTGCCTTGAAACTACATTAAATGCACTATGTAATGCTGAAACAACGATTTTTTTTTGTAGATAGGTATTTTCAATGTTTTCGCCTAAAACTTCTGTATCAAAACGGTTGGATTTCTTCATAACAAAGTGTCGCCATTTTGTTTTTTCAAGCAATACATATTCAAGAGGTAAATGGTTGTTATACTGATGTTTTAGGCCGATTTTTATTCTAAAGTCTTTAATTAATAAAAACAGAGGAATTTCTCCTGAAAAATGTACCGCCATTTTGTTTTTCAAGAAATGAAATCCAAATTCATTTCTAGTTTCATTTAAAGAAGATTTGTGCAAAAAATCATCCAGATCTAACGAATAATAAACGAGTTATGATTTTTGGTACTATACGGCCTGGATTGGGACCACTGTGCGGCTTTTCAAATTCTCAACTAACTTAAGCATATTTATGGAATCAAGTGTATAGTAGTGTATCCTAAATTCCTGCAAAAACTCTCTTCTTTTTATGATTGCTGCGAAACCTTGACACCCACTTATGTGATTCAAAATATAACTCATACCAAGAAGGATCTTACATAGAAGATGAATCTGTCGAATCCCTTACGTCGAAGAAAGTGCTTAAGTTTCGGCTTTAACGAAGAACTTGCTGAATGTTAAAAAGTTCTGCATTGCATGGGACTTCCAAACAAAGGGAAAGGTCAGTATGATTGAATGGATTTCAATTTAATTCAGACAGAGCTTGCTGAGTAGAGGGCGGAATGGTTTTCTCTCTTTTTATTCGGGTTGTAACATTCCATTAGAGTAAAAGCTTGGTATTCGCACGATGCTCGGCTAATCAATAGATAGTGTTTAACATTCCTTTTATATAGCCAAAGGGAAAATCCATAGTTTAACCATTCTCTCTTAATACTCCCTCGTACGATGGAAACTAGAAAAAAATGAAATTTAAACTCATTTTTAAATATTTTCAAATAATATCAAAATATTTGCTCCATAGCTTCTGAAATTATGATTTCAAAATATTTTTTTTCCGGAAGAACGAAACATTTGCAGAAATACCTGTACCACAAAATATAATTAAATTTACCATGAAGATTAGATAGTTAGCCGTTGATTGGTTGGTTGGATTGGGCTTTAGAGCAAACAGCTTCCAGAGCATCATTGCCCGATCTCATTTATCTCACACTCATACTCGTGTTTGTATTTTCTCGGAAAATATATACTTATGGTTTACAGTTATTATTATTTTTTTATTTTCTTTATTTATTTTTTTAGTAGTATAGAAACATCTTATATTCACATGAATTATATTTCTTTAGATATACGCACACACACACACGCATTTACGCATTTATTTATTTTTACGCATTATTCTTTATTTTATTTTTTATTTTATTTTTATTTTTTATTATTTTATTTATTTATTTACTTTTATATATTTTTTTTTTTTTTATTTTTTTTTTTTTTATATTTTGTTGCATAATTCAACTTTTTTCAGAAAACTTATTATTTTATCCAGCATATTTACATTGTCTGCTAATGCCTCTCTTATGCCTGGAGGTATATTCAATTCGTTTAATTCTACTGTAAATTGGTGGCATTGGGATATTAAATGCCTTATTGTAAAAGGTTCATTACATCTTGGGCATTTTGGAGGTTGCTCTCTTCCCATCAAATATCCATGTGAGATTTTTGTGTGTCCAATCCTCATTCTTGTTATGACTATCTCCTCTCTTCTATTTTCCCTCGACGAGGAGAACCAGGTGTCTACTGAGGTTTTTATGTATTTTAGTTTATTACCTTCTACTTCATTCTACATATATTCCCAGTTTACTTTTATTCTTCTTTTTAGTGGTAGGAATAGCTCATTTCCCGTCAATAAGGTTGGCGTGATTTCATTTAGGTGCCTCTTTTGCAGCCATATCCACGATCTCATTCCCCTCTATACCTATGTGGCTGGGTGTCCATATGAACGTTATTGTGTTTCCTTGCATTTTGTGTTAGCCGTTGAGGTGATAATCAATCAGGGATTAGTTGGGATTCGGGTAAGATTTTGTAAAAAAATCTGTATGAAGGACGTTTCGGCTACTCTTTGGTAGCCTTCGTCAGCATAAATGACATAAAACAAAGAAAATACAGAATTAATAAACGGAAAAAAGGTTTACCAGTGAGATAAATGATAGATCTATTCTCGCAAATCAACTTTTTTTAAAAACAATTTGTTGTTACTGAGAACATAAATATGAGAACAATTATGTTGTTACTAAACAGGTAAGTGAGCAATAGTTGTATATCTAGAACTTAGTTCTAGAAAATCAAAAAAAAAAAAAATAAATGAGGTATGAACAAGTGAATAGACAGTAATAATAATATTAATTAATTTGTAACAGTAAATAAATTACTACATACCAATGAAAGTGCCGGGAGGCAGAGAAATACCAAAAGTTAACACTTAAGTAACCATCGTGAAGGAAACTTGAACCTTCCAGGGTAAATGTAACTGAACAAAAACAAGTGGTGGGAGGAGGTCGGTAGGGATCAAAAGAGTTTTATGACGTTTTATAACAGGAAAGGAGAAAAAGGTGTTAATGAAAGGATACACAAGGGGCATGGGTAAATACTAGGTGGGGGGGGTCGGGAGAGTTTGTGAAAAATATTAGCGTAAATAGGAGAAAAATTGACCTTTCAAAATAACAATATACTCATCACACCATTCATTATTTCACCTCAGATAAATTGGATGGTGCCTATTCAAGCAAGTGGGCCTGCTTGTGTTAATCCTCTACATTCACAAGATGTCAGCTTCATTCCAAAAGATCGCTGCACTTTATTTATGTAAATTTTCAACAATTAGACAAGACAAGACCAATACAATTTAGCTGCATATCAGAAATTATGGGATAGTCAGCTGGACTCAACTAGATTCATTAGTTTTCACGAACTTAATTCTTGTCACTCTCAGTAAGCTGGCTTCCTGACAAGTGGACAGTACTCGTTCACACGTGGTTCTGTAGGTAAACTCAACAGAACCTAACGACCTTATCCACGGTGAATATACCAGTTAATCAATCTTCGCAAGTTAGTTCAAATTAAGCAACGGCGCAGAGTGAGGGCAAACGACATTTCTTGTTTGAAAAAAGGCTAGAGCCTCCAAATCTTAACCGATTTCAATGCATGTTTTTTTAAATGAACGCATATAAAATTCAAAACAGCTTTGAGAGGGCGGATTTTTGTTTTTGTTTCCTCTGTTTATTAAATTACGTGTGAATAATTCACGAACACTTGAGCATAAAATAATATTTTATATTTTGTCTAAAAAAAGTCGCTGTATTTCTTCAAACGACATTGTTCAACCAATATTTATAAGTTCACGAATGGCGTCATACGACTCTTGAGGTATATGAGCACTTGAAGAGATCAAAAGCTTAACACTCCCTTGTTAAAAAAAATGTACTCAAAATAAAATAAAATGCCAAGGTTGGGACAAATACCAGAGGTTTTTTTGCAAAAGGGGAGGAAGTAGGAGCATTTTTACTTGTGAACTTTACAAAGCGTTCATTGGAGTAAATATATATATTTTTTCTTTTGGCCTTTCAATATCACACGCCATCAAAGAAAGTTTATACATTTTCAAAATTGTTATTTTATAAAATTTTTCTTCTCAATTTAGTGTTAATTAATAGGGGAATAGACTATATTATGATTTCAAAACGATTTTTATTTTTAACAACTTTATAAAATTCATTCGCCTAACATGTTTCCGGGTTTCATTGCAGGGAAAATGAATTTTAATGAAGCACATAATAAATCACAATGAGTGCATTTTAGTTTATTGAATTATTTCATTTATTTGTTGTTGGTGTCCCGCTCCATGACGATGTAAACCTTGCATTTTATTACATTAGAATATATTACCTTATTGTCTATATATTGACGGTATACACACACACAGACACACACAGATATATATATATATATATATATATATATATATATAAAACATTACCTTAAGTTAAATTATTTTCAGTATATTTACATTATGTTTATATAAATTCTTTTTGCATTTGCATCCTAGGAAAGTGTAAGTTATCAGTATGAATCAGAAGGTACACATAGATTGTTATCTGCCATCGATGGAATATCCATGTATCTATAGGAGACTATGATTTTAAAATATTAACGTAGAAGGTAGAAAAATAATGTCTCTCCACATTATTTTTCTACCTTCTACGAAATCGAGAACTCCACAAATAACGCTGCATACATCACAGATTAAAATATTAAGCTGCGTTCAAATGAGTTCGTATAATCCATACTTGTATAGGTAATGTAGTAATGAGCCTATGTGTTAAAAATCTTCTCTTAACGATTCGCATGAGTCGTATGGTAAGTTGAGGTCACGCTGTCTCATGCAATCTCTCAGTAAATGTTCTTTATGGATTCTGTGAGCAGAAATATTATGCAAACAATGAAATATGTGAGATCAAAAGAAATTAAAAAAAAAAAGCTATATTATTATATTTATGGATTTAGGTTAATAGGAGAAGGTATACAAGAAATATGTTCTCGTATAATGGAATATTCGTGTATCCAAAATCGTGTTCTGCATTCAAATGAGGCCATATAATGCATTATTATTGCATCCGTAATATACTTGATCTTTGAACTAGATACCTTCAATTATCAGTTTACTTAAGTCGTATGTTAATCAGACGTTTTCTTACAAGTATAGTTTTTATCAAGAGATAATTCTGTTCAATACTTCACACTGTCTTCATTCACCATAAGTAATTGTGCTCCGCAATCGTATAGCTCTAAACTTACGGAGAGCTCCAAAAATCCGTTAAACCAAATTTGTCACAAAGACTTAACTGTTTGTAACTTGAGACAAGATATGGACTTGTACATGAGACATAAACAAACTAATTCGTTATAGCAGTCATAAAATCGACCCAATACATAACATACAGTTTTAGACAGATGAAAATATTTATATCACGATATTATCAACGCCCAATCAAACTATTCAAATAACACACACACACACACACACACACACACACACACACAAATGTACATATATATATATATATATATATATATATATATATATATATATATCAGTCACGTGACAGCCCACAAGGGCAGATTCAGTACAGGTGTGGTAATCTTCACTAGAGTGATAGTGTGTATGCTTCACCGCATGAATTTCTCCTTTGCGGGGGCCACAAATAAATTAATTAAAAGCTGAGTGGACCTAGGGAACGAATACAACCCTCGAAAACAACACTAGAAGTTCTTTAGTATTTGTGTGGTAACTCGTTTAGATAATTAGAACAAATGGCTTTCGTTCTTTAGAAAAACGGAAAACATAAAAACAAAATTTAAAAAAAAAATAGAAAAACGGACATTAAAATAAACGGTGTATTATCATTATAAAAAATCGTTTGAGAAAAATTTACAAAAATCAACTGTTACAGGGCCATACCAAAAACCCACGAAAATGAATTTCTTACTTGTGCTTTATAATTTAAGCATAAGTACAATACATTTCAATTATTATAAGATGATGACCCTATTTTTCCAAAATACTTATACGTGGCAGAATAAAGGGGTAGTGAAGAAAGTGAGTGAGGCATTTGAAACAGATCGGTTCTTTCAAAAATAAATATTTCATATATTAAGATTTTTTCAATTTCATTTAGGGCTTCGACATTGATCATTCAGCGCAGCCTCCATCTTGGTTATATTAAGATTTATTGTCATTTTTCTAATCTCGACAAATAATTCGTAGCCTACAGGTCACGGACAGGTGGAAAAGGTCTGGAACAAGAGTAATAATTCCATGATTAATGAATGGACAGGTTTTACCCTCTCAGGATAACTGGCAGGTTTAGAGGGTTACTCCTAGGGTGTGCACTGTTCGCGTTTCTAGGGTAAGAAGTCCGAACCGTAAAGTCTGAATCCAGAATTAAGAAGCCAAAAATTACATTCAGAGCCTTACTCAGTTCATCATGGACTGACGTCAGAAAACTATAATCAGCAATTCTATGAAGTTTATCAGCCACGTTCTTAAATCTATTACCATCAAACGATTTTAGTAAAAATATATTTCTAAGAAGAGAGAGCAAATCTGCCTGAGGTGAGCAAAGCTATCTCTAAACTCCCCCTTGTGAATGAGAAGTGATGCTCTAGCCTTGATGGGATGCATAAGGAGTGGCCGACCACAGGGATGTAGGACTCGGGGCAAAGTGAAGTGGTTAGGGACGACAGAACATGGAGCATAAATCTTACCGTGGCTGGGACTAGACTTGATTCAGTCCGCAAGGTTCTCTCCCTCTTTACAACAATGCGCCTCACATGAATCACTCTCTCTCTCTCTCTCTCTCTCTCTCTCTCTCTCTCTCTCTCTCTCTCTCTCTCTCTCTCTCTCTCTCTCTATCTATCTATCTCTCTCTCTCTCTCACACACACCCACACACACACACACTCACACACTCTTCTAAGACACAATCACACTCTTACCCCTCCATAGGGAGGAACCCCGCTTATAAGTTTGACCTTACAATGCATTTCGGAAGCGCCGACTAGAATTTTACGTTTCAGAACCCCTAGAGAACGAAAATAACGATGGTTTAACTTTTATATATATATATATATATATATATATATATATATATATATATATATATTATAATTGAGGTTTCTTTGTTGGGGAGAAATATTGGTGTTGGTGCGGCATTCTCCAGCGGTCGATTTATTTGGTTAATTGTTCGCAAAAATCCCTTTCTGTTTCTTCCGTCAATGTTTTTAACTTTTCTTCAGTTTGTTATTTTACAATGACCTATAATAGATTGATTATATTTACATATAGCGCCTTTCAGATGTGCATTCTTGTATCGGAACCTTGTCGAAACTACATAGAGCCGATGGAACTGTTTTGAGCCTGATCTTCGTCTTGCTGCGATGCGCTTGCTTGAAATTTCCCGTCCGATCTTCCTTTTATAGTTCTGAGCACGGGCTTCCATGAAGGGTGTAAAATGACACCTTCAACCCTGTTGAGAGTCTTCGGTTCCTTAAATATTTCTACATTCTCTCTAACTAGCCTTCTTTGAAGATTATCTTCTTTAGCTAGGACCCTGGCTTGGTCAAAAATTATTTGTCCGGGACATTGCTAACCGTGTCTAGCGGTAGACCTTTGTGCGTCTCAGATGGAAGTCAGCGCAATGTTGGCCTATTCTAGTGGCTACTTTTTTCCCCGTCTGTCCGACGTAGACTGTCCCATAGTCACATGGATAAAGATAAACGCCTTTGTCTTGCAGCCTCTGATTATCTTTTGCCGATCCGAGCCATACATATCTCCCCGGCTCAAAAAGGGCCTAATTTTGACGAAATTTGGTACAAACATCTTTCGTCTAATTTGATAAGTCAAGTTCGCTTTGGAGCCAAATTTTCGCTAATAAAATATCGTTACGTTTACATCATATTCTTACAAGTAATCGTTTTATAGGTTTCTTGGCCTAGGAAAACGAATGAAACTACTTTTTAGGCGATAGCTTTAACCGTTTTCGAGAAAAGTGGAAAAACTGTTGTTGAATGAAGTATTTGGTTTGGGTACTGAATCATGTGATTCAGTCAAAATATTTTCTGCATGTTTCTAATTTATATAAACAAACATTTTAGCACTTTCCTCCGAAGGAAAGTACCACTCATGAAGGAATTTTTGAAAAATTTCTTCGAATCAAATTTATATATATATATATATATATATATATATATATATATATATATATATATATATAGTTATATATAGTTATATATGTGTCCGTTAACACGATACACTCCAGAGTTTTTGTTTTTTCGCCACGAAACCTGGTATTCGAAAATGTAGTATTCTCCCATCAAACGATTGAACTAGTTCGTTAATCATCAAAATCAGTCCATCTGGAGGGGGGATTTACACCGGAGCCAAAGTAGGGTAAATGACCCGATTGTTGACACTGCTCTTTAAGTTGACACTTCAAATTTAAATTTGAAAAATAACATTTACATTAAAGAGAACTCAATAAGTTTACGTCCAATAGAAAGAGCAGTTGTTGGAGAATAATGTTTACTAACCCGTTTAACTATGTAACTCTGTTAAAAACATGTGCCGCCATTTTAGTATGAAAAATCCTCGAGTCAACTCCTCTTCCTCCTTTTCCTTAGTGAATTTGACAAGGGATTAAGAATATTTCTTAAGATTTTTTTTTTGTTAATGCATGCATTAAATGTTTTTTTTTTGTGATATCTGGGAACTCTATGATACTTAAATTTAGGAGTGTAAATGATTTGACATACATTAAATAAACAGATCTTGAGAATATGGTAGTGTCAACATTGGGAACACAATATGCAACCATGGCTACTTTTCTCGACACTAGTGTCAACTTTAGGAAAACTGTAGTCAGTGATGCATAGGGGAAAATGTAGTTGAGATTTTCCATCTATCCAGATTTTATTAATTTCTTATGACTGGAACCTTAAGTTGACAGCCTGTTTTCCTAATGTTGACATTCTGCTCCTAATGTTGACAGGCAACTTTTTATAATAGTTTCCTGCAAATTGAAATGGTCACACAACTTCTTACTCTATTTATGGTACAATGTTTATAACTGGCGTTGCCCCCAAATGCTACTCATATCATCCAACCAATGGATCTATCAGTTTCCGAACACTTAAAGAAGGTTGGAAGCTGAAAGTTCAGCCAATCCCTGGCCAAATCAGTCTATCAGAAGTTTCATTCCGATCTCCCCGGCCATCCAAATCCGTTGATAAACTCTCTATCCTCCTTCCATTATCCACAAAATCCTCATAGAAGGCTGAAGCGGCGGTGGCCTAGAGACAATTTGTTTTAACATGCATAACATGCCAGCTGCAATGCTCAAAATTTATTGTGGGTTTTGTAATTGTACGTATTCCCACATCATGCCTTACATTGTTAATTTAAAAAAAAAAAACAGCAAAATTACTGGAAATATGTATACATATTGTTGTGATTATTAATACAGGTTTAAAAAAAACCTGTATTAATTAAACCTGGTTTTTTACGGCGCATCTACTTCTTGGTCATTAGCGCCGACATCCAGGGTGCAGTGAGGAATTTTCCCAGCGAGCCTTGAGATGAGAAAATCCCTGCCGGAGGTGGGAATCGAACCCACCATCTCCCGCTTATGAATCCAGCGCGCTAGCCACTAGACTACGGGAGACCCCTATTTTCCTTAATATCTCGAAAACGGTTGAGTGTAAGGTAACAATTCCAAAGCTTACGAATTTTTTTTACAAAAAAGCTTCCAAAGCAATTTTCCATGAGGCGATGTCAATGGGAGAAATAAGTGCTTAAAACATATTATTTATATTAAAGCAATTATTTCTAGAATTAGTATTATATTAGAAGAAGACAAGACAAATGAGAAACGTTTTGATATTTTTCAATACATTAAGCTGTGAAATAAGTATCTCTAGTTTGTGTTATCGTGGATGGTGAGGGCTGTCGACCCAGCATTAGGGTGTATTTTCAGGTACGCTGGGGCCATAAAAGAATTCCAAATGACACTAGGCACAACAATGGAACAACGCTAAGATGACGCGGATGAGTCGGACTTTTTTTTAACTCTAACAACTATAATTTCAAGAATAAGAAAAGGCTTCGGCCCTAACCTGGCTAGAAAAGGGTGGTAACCTATATATATAACCCGTTCTAAAAGTCTTAGTTAATAATAATGGACATTAAAATTTAAATAAATAAAACATTTCAAGAATTTGAAAGGTTACATTAATAAAAGTGTGAAATAGAAAGAAGGAAAAAACTCCGGTCGAGTATTAACGCCTGATTTCACTAAAAGGATTTTACTCTTGAGAAGTTAGAAGAATCATTAATAAACTTATTACGAGTACTTCTAACTTCTGAGCTTTTCAACTTATAATGATATGAAAGTATTTAATGAATTATTCAAGTAACTTCTACCTGCAAAAATATACAAATTCTACATTTATAAAGTTATAATTGCTATGAACTTCCAGCCATCGTAAAAACAGTGAAGGCAATCGTGCCAGCAATGAGGCATGAGATACAACGTAATGCAAAGGTCTTCGGAATTTTTTACTTTATTTTTTTTTTTCGTTTCTAACGGCGTATCAACTATTTGGCTATTAGCGCCGGGCTATCTACAGGTTGCCACCCTTGTATAATGCCAACAGCACGTGGTCGGTCACCCATTCAGGTACTGACCACGCTCGACCTTGAAGTTGCTTAACTTCGGTGATCTACGGGAACCGGTGCATTCAACGTGGCTTTGGCCATAGATTTATTCGGAAATTATCATTATGTGTGTGTATATATATATATATATATATATACATACATAAATACCTAAATTTTAATATCCACATTGTTCCCACCCTTTTCTAGCCAGGATAGGGCTGATGCCTATTTTTTTTTTTTTGGAATGAGAAGCCACCACCTATAATGGGAATCGAACCCACGACCTTAGGCAAGGAGTTCTCTCTCTCTCTCTCTCTCTCTCTCTCTCTCTCTCTCTCACTATATATATATATATATATATATATATATATATATATATATATATACGAATCAAAATGTTTCTACTTTCACAATGGTACTCTCTCTCTCCTCCCACCCCTTTATCTCTTACTTTATCTATCTCCTTCGCTATTCATCGCACACTCTCACATGTAATTTACCTCCCCTCCCTTCGGAAGCATTGTTATTGGTTTGAGGGGGCCATGGTGTTTGGCAATTTTTAATTCCCGTCCCCTGAATGAGGGCGTGGAGTGCGTCAGACACACCCCTCTAAAACCGAGACAGAATTAATTTATTGACATTCGACTCAATGTCCCCAATCAAATATTCATCGGCTTCCCGAAAGCCATTCGAATAAGTCCGTTGATCGCTTCCCGGATTCAAGCAGTAAATCCTGGACTTCGGGGTAAGCCTTGGTCTACCATTTGACAACCGCGGTAAAACTGAACTTCTCTTATTTAATGACCCTTTGGGAATAACGAAATTTGTTAATTATTCGGATTGTCAAATCATTTGAAAGCAAGATACTATGAACAATAATTTTGGCGAAAAATGTCGGCAAATTAAACTATATCGCAGCCGACCTTTACTTAAGAAGAAAACACACCAACAAGATGATCTTGTTATCCACCTTTAATGTCGGGATCTGTTTATAATATTTGAATAAAACTACGTTGTAGTGTTTTATATAAAAACTAATTTAAAACAAAGAAGAATCAAATAAGTAAAATTATAAATTTTAAAAACTTATAATTATAAAACATTAGTATAATATAACCTCAAGTTATTATATAAAAAGTCAAAAAATTAAAATAAGAAAATATAAAGAAATGAAATGACATTTTTTTTTTTTTTCAATAAACAGAAGTTACGAGGAAAAATCGAGATTTGGGTCCGGAGTGAACCCCCCCCCCTTCGCCTATATCCACATAATTAAGCTGTCACCCTTTTACTGTCTTTAATTCCTTGAATTGAGTTGTAACCATTAGTCTGTTTGTTGCAGGTAGCAGAGGCCTGAGACTGCTCGAAGTGCGGATAGAGGAACACACCATCCGTGGAAACAGCACCATACTCCAATGCAAATACGATCTCCAAGGAGAGAGCCTGTACTCCGTCAAGTGGTACAAGGATGGACATGAGTTCTACAGGTTCGTACCTAGAGATCAGCCGCCTGCCCAGCTCTTCCCTCTTCCGGGAGTACATGTCAGTGTAAGTAGCACCAATATTTAAAATATATATATACATAAAGAGAGATTTTTAAATCTTTAATCCACAATCATCTCACCAAAAATAAAACAGTGCACTGGAAAAAAGTAATTTTTCATAAGCGTAAAATATACTGAAAACATTTAAAAAACAGTTGTTTACATCCCACAGAAAGGATGCCCTCAGCTCCTGGAATAACCGGGAAAAACAATACATTATGAAGAGAGTAAGAGACTAACCAAGATGAAGTGCTTAAAAGTTAAAAACTAAGATATTTCTAAAGTTTAGGACGGAAGTAGATACTGAAGCAATAAAAAGAGTATAGAAAAAAGACGGTTTCAACAGAAGAGAGCCACGGAAGAAGCCATTTGTTAGCAAGAGCAATCAGCGTAAAGATTTGCTGACATTTTAGAAAGAAGATTTTTTTTTTTTAGTGATAAGTCTAAATTTAATATATTCAAGGAAGAATTATGTTGTGGAATTATGTTGTTGTGTAAATAAAAAACTTGAAAAGAAGAATTTATGACCCAGAGTAAAATTTGGCGGAGGTGGACTAATGGTTTGTGTGTGAATGACAACTTCAGGAGTAGGTGTTATTTTTTATTGTCTCAATAATGGATAAGAAAATGCATTGTGATATTTTGAAGATTAATTTGAAAAATAGTGCAAAAAATTTGAGAATATTAAGTACCTAATTCAAATTTCTTTAGGATAATGACTCCAAAAATACATTCTTCAGTAATGGCTACTCAACAATTTTACAAAAATACTGAAAACTCCACCGCAATCTCCAGACATTAGCCACATCGAAAATTAGTATCATCTGAATGATGAGGTTGGTAAACATTGAAAGAATGGTGCAGGATTAGTCTTGACTGTACAAATAAACTGGTCCAATCTACTCCAAATCTTTAAAGCAATGATCTACAACAGAATGGGCTACCACGAAAACATTATTTTTTAGAACATATATAATTGAATTAATTCATAAACGCTTTATCACTAAGTCTCCCAATATTGTTGTTATTCATCACATTTTTGTAATTTTTCTGAGATTTGAAAAACACTGACAATCATAAAATTCAAAACTTTTACTGGCTCGGAATGTTTTTAGAATTTAAAGTAATATATTCATGGAACACTCAGATCATCTCAAACGTTAATTAATAAACTAATTCTGAAATTTATACACTTTTCAAAAGAAAATATGTTTCTCTAAGAATAAAATAATGAAGAAACTGGACAGCTATTTCTGGCTGGATTACTGGGATGCGCTTTCAAAGAATATTCCTTATAGTTCCTCTTTTAATAGGATCCTCATTGAATATGGAAAGCCATTTGATCATCATTCACTTCAGAAAGGCTGATTACTCAGAATACTAAATTCCCTTCTACCTTTCAAGTCCTTCAATAAAATTGTCAAAGTAAAGCCATTGAAAAGCGAGAAAGCTCTTGGCGCATCAGTGAAATTGAAGAAGACCTGTTTGAGATGGAATGAATAAAGTCTTCTTCTTGACGTGTGTGGGTGACGTTTCAATTGTACCTGCTCTCGGATGAGTTCGAACGCTAAAGTTTAGGCGGGAAATGTCATTGTCTCTGATAAGAGAAACCTTATCACTGGCAGAGCTGCTCGCGTTTCTCCCTAATCCTGTATTAGATTCTGTCAGTCACTTCAGACCTCTCTGTCGCCCTATCTCTAGTACAAATTCACTCCAAAGCTCTCTATAACCCGTTCTCGCACATCTGTCAATAAGCCGCCTTGGGTAAATGGGAAAAGTCCTTGGGTGTGTGTATCAGACCTAAAGTGGGTTCTACAAGCTCTTCCTTTGAATATAACACCAATAAGTTTCCTTTGGATGTTAAACTGCTCTACTAGTTTTGCGTTCTGTGGATGCATTTTCTGGAACAATTCAAAACCCCAACGGATATAAACGTGAGAGATTTCGAGAAGCTCAAACTGCATCATCTCAGTGCGTGTCCTCATTAGCACTAAGGTACCCATTAATGAATTAATTAAAGGCTGGGTTAGACTAGGGACGGTTAGGGAGGCCGAATTCAACCCTTGAACGAAGACACTAGAAGAAAAATCTTTAGTGCTTGCTCGGGATTTGAACTCAGGTCCTCCAGCATATTAGTCCAGTGCTCTACCACTGACCTAACCTCTCCCCCATATATATATAATCAAATTGTGAGGGATCGCCGTCTGTCGTGGAAGATATATGGGAAAAACTTCTATTGGGGGCCTTTATCAACGCAATAGTACCCAAAACAATGATTTTTAGAATTTTTGTCTGTTTATATGTTTGTCTGAGCGCGCTAATCTCGTAAACGGCATATCCGATTTAGCTGCGGTTTTCACTAATATATGGGAGTAAGAGTCACCTTGCATTTAGAGTTTGTTTCTTATCAATCAGTTCAAAAATAAAAAAGTTACAATAAAAAAGTTAACACCAGTTTTGTTTTTTTTTGTCACAAAACTTTACATATAGTATTCCCCTGGAAAATGATTGAACGAGTTCTTTAACCAGCAAAATTGGTTCATCTGGAGGGGGCATACTGTTGGGGGCCCTTATCAAAGCAGTAGTACCTAAAACAATGATTTTTTAGATTTTTTGTCTGTATGCCTGCTGTCTGACAAACAGTCTATACACACTAGAGTTTAACAATCCCTAAGGAATTAAAGCTGTATGCTTGATCCCCGATGGCCATACGTCTAATATCGTGTATAGAGAAGCATTACTGTAAAGTAGATTTTTTTTTAAAATGCCCATACGATGGTGTTTATAATCTAAAATATATATCCAAAATTGCTGTCCTAAGTCACTATCCACGCTGACGAAGTCGCGGGCACAGATTGTATATATGTATATATATATATATATATATATATATATATATATATATATATATATATATGTATACATGTATGTTTATATTTATACAAATTTGAACCACCGTTATTTCCGAGATTTATTGATTCTGAAACGTAACATTTTCTAATCGGCACTTCCAGATTTCGTCAAGAGGTCAACCTCTTAAGCGGTTTTCCTCCGTATGGAATATTTTATATATATATATATATATATATATATTTATTTATAGAATATTACAATCTACAATTGAACTGTACTTTGTAATTTGATGTTAGTTACTTGACCTCGCCTCAGGTGTCCCCAGTTGTCAGCCGAATACCTTCCTTAGGAAGGATTCTAGGGTGACCTGGAGTTACCTTACGCCATCCAACCACACAGGGAGGATTCGAGGCGAATGAGGCATGGCCTGTGATATCCTGAGGAGAGAAAATATCCATCGATATCACTCTCACTTATTATAATTTCACTGATTTTTTCACTCCACGACACTGCACTACCTTAGTAGATCCCGGGGCCACTTTCTATTAAGGCGTATTGGTGGAGAGGAAGGATGATTAGTGCTGGATAAGGATTGGGCTATAGGATTAGGATGATTGATTAGTTTACTATGGAAGGATGAGAAGCGGATAGGGATTATATCTTGGACAAAAGGGATATTTAGGTCATTATGGAGGGTGCGATTTGTAACATAATAAGGAGCATTGACTATGGTACGTAGGACTTTGGATTGAAATGTTTGGATTCGGTTGATGTTGGAATGCTTGGCTGCCCCCCAGAGTGCTATTCCGTATGTCCATATAGGTTTTATTAGTGAGTTTTAGACAGTTAGTTTGTTATGTACGGTTAAGTGTGATGATCGGTTTAGTAGTCTGTATAGTTGTCCGAATCGTCGATTGAGTTCTTGTCGTTTGAGTTTAATGTGTGCGTTCCAAGTCAATCGAGAGTCAAGGTAAAACCCAAGGTATCGGATGGTATTGGTTATGGGTAAAGGATTGTTCCTCCGTATGGAATAACACAATGTAAAGTGATATGAAACTTCTAGTTTCCTACAAAATTATCCGAATTTTCAAATCTTTATTTTTTTTTATTTTGTTAAGTTTAATATTTGAGACAAAATAATCCTCAGGATTCATAGGCTGGATTGGCTAGCAGAATAGCTCACATCCTGGCCCAGAATCTTTTCATTCATCTAATAGATCCATAGCTTCGGATAGACGGCAAGAATTCATGCTCAAATTAATGTATTATCATATAATGCGTAGATTAAAACTAGGTGACCTGGGTTCTAATATCCTCCTAGTGAGTTAATTTTGCAAAAATAAAAATGTTAAAAGTAACCGCTTAACGAAGCCCTTTATATTTTTATATGAATCAGTCTACTAGGACGCTTAAATTGCAATTGCCCGTAACATTACGAAGCGATCGCCACTTCAACCTATTGAGTTTACTAAGAGGCCAATTATTTATACCATCGTTTATATTATAAAACGATTTAATAAATTTAATGGAATTTTTAAGTCATCTTAGCAATAATATCTTAGGCTATTTCTTCACCTTAAAAAAAGTAAATATGTTTTGAATATTATGATACGAAAAAAAATTGAACCAACATATTTTTTGTTTTATATAAATGTTTTAAATTAATGAAACAAATACAAAAAAATTGAAACAGAGAAGCGAGTGTGGATATACGCTTCATGGATAATGAATAAAGAACCTTTGATATTAATATTGTGCATTATAAAGCAGTTTATATTAATAATAAACAAATAATGAAAGAAAACCTGACTAGATTACATAATTATATTTCTAAAAAGTAATAAATTAAACATAAGGCTGGAGCTCCATGAATCAATAAAGTTGAAATTATTAATGAATCTCTGAATAATGTGTCTCTAGAAAATCTAAATTACCGCAAATCAAATAATCCATTCTAAAAAATATCCTCCGTTATTTTTTTTATCAAATTATACTAAACAAAAGTTTTAGTAAATGAGTTGTAATTTCACCATGGAGTTAGTCTGAATTCAGAGTTGAATCTAATCAAAAATTGTTAACAATGAGTTTTTTATTTCCTAATGTCTCGGATATTTTTATTTCCTAATTATCAAGCCTTTTTTGTAAGACAATTTGTTTGTACTTCTAAAAATATTTTGAAAAAACAGTTTTGACTTTGAAAAAAGTCCAGGAGGAAACGAATTTAAAATTTTATTGTAGAAGCAACAAATGGTTGCATAAAAATAAACTCCCATTTTTATCAAAATTAGTAGTCTTCGACTTTTATAGATTAACTGACAGTTAGAATTAAAGATGGATAGTAAACCTTCCAATTCTTTTTTTTTTTTTTTTTTTTTTTTTTATTCTCCAATTTAATCCAATGTTTAGAACTTCAATGGCCTTCTTCAGGCAAAATACTGTAATTTCACAATTTTAAGTAATACCAACTATGAATTAGTGTATCAAATAATTAGACTATATTAATATCAAGTTATATTATCACTTGAGTAATTATTCGTAAATCTAAAGCCATTCTGTATGCCAAATAATGCCAAAAGAACAGAATGACCCTAGATTAATCGATGACTTCATGAGTGTATAAATTGATAATAATAGTGTCCATTGATTTAATAATAATAATCATTTGTAATAATTCAAACTAATATTACTAAGAATTGTAAAATTAAAGTATTATGCCTGGAGAAGGACAATGAAATCCGAAACGTAGCATTGAAATGGATAATAAAAAATAATTTGAAAGATTCACTTCTGATCTTTAATTCTACCCATTTCACATGAATCTAACCTTCCACCATCTTCATTAACCTTTTTTATTTAAGAATTATGATCTTGGTACCTAAACAGAAGAAAGTCTTTCATGTTTCAGGTATTATTATGAAGAATATTTCTAGGAACTTCTAAAGAAATGTTTTCAGTAGTTCTGTAGAAACGGTAAAAATAAATTTATTTATTTTCTGCTAAAAAAATTCCTTTACTGCACGAATGAAAAACAATTTGTGGAAAATCTCAAGGAGTTATATTCCATTAAGCCAATATGCTTCATATCAGGGCTAGTTAGCACATCTAATTTTGAAGGTAAACTTTGCTCCATTAGAGTAGTTTACAACTCTGGCTAAAGCATGTTGCCTGGCTATACATCTTCCAGCGGATTTCTCTGCCATCTTGCGAGCAACGCCTTTTACGACAACAAACAGCAGCTGATGATATCTACGAGAGCCGGCGAGAAAAGATTCCGTAACCGGCCAAAAGGGCCCAGGGGGGCAGATATTGTAGAGGTATCTGATTCTTGATCACAAGGCACACTAGAGAGATAGTGTGGTCAGTACTATCTTCCTGCAGCCTGATATCCCTTTCTAAGGACGACATGGGACATCGAATTCATTTACGAACGAAGACACTTGAAGAAAAAATCTTCAGTGCGCTCTAGTCTTGAACTCAAGTCCTCTACAATATTATTCCAGTGCTCTACCATTAAGCTAACCTGACCCCCATATATATATATATATATATATATATATATATATATATATATATATATATATATATATATATATGATGGAGTTCAAATCCCGAGCAAGCACTAAAGATTTTTATCTTCTAGTGTCTTCGCTCATGGATTGTAATGGGTTTCCCTCATCGTCCCTAACCCCCTTTAATTAATTTATTAATTAATTAGGGTCATTAGCACCTTGTTGCTAATGACCCTAGGATTCAAACCAGCGAAGGGAACAATCTGGTGGCCGGAGCATAGTACTGACCACAATATCTCCTTAGTGTGCCGTATGGTCATTAATCAGATATCTCTATAATATCTGTCCCTCAGGGCCCTCATGGGGCCTTTTATATGTATATATATATATATGATTCAATATAATAGGATTATTCTGAACAAATTGCACTGGTATGGCACGAGAGTCAATAATCGACGAGAATTTAATCGGAAATTGAATGCACAGTACATGAATGATGTTTCTTTAGCGATGACTAAACTCGAAAAAAATATGCAAACATGGAATAGTTGGGATTCGGCTAAAAAAAAAAAAAATAATAAAAAAAAAATAATCAGAATCCCATCTATTCCATTTTTGCTTATCACCTCGTCGGCTAACTATCTAATCTTCTTGATGAAAAAAAAAATGTTACAAAAAAGTGTCCACTGGTGTTCGCGCTGGCGCGGTGGCCAAGTCCGAAAAAGAAGTCTGTACGTTATACAGTACATTACATAGATTTTTCGGGTGGAGCTAAAGCATATTTATGTTCCTGAATTTGAGCAAAAGGCTCTAAATGAATTATTTTTTAATACAATTTAGACCTTCTCATTGCAAGAGAACGAAAGAAAGCCTCCATCAGTGTAAAAAGTATTATGTATTAAACGAAAAAAAAAGAAAAATACATATTAAAGAAATAGACCAAGCAAATTAATGAATGAAAAGAGACCCTATTAAATCAACTTGGTACAAAATTCAGTTATCAGGCGGAACCTAAAAATTCCGACTCGAAGGAACTGCATCATCTTAGCGCGGTTCCTTTCTTATCCCTAGTCTCATTTGGAAAGATAAAAATAGAAACAGTTATTACTTTGGTTCCACCTTTCTTGAAAGGACTTGATTTATGATCTTACCTGAATGGGTCGGCCAACCCTAGATAGGCAGTTGAAAACAGTCACAAGGTCTTCGAATCTCTCTCTTGGAAAGCTATATTTCTAACAATAAATTGTTTTTCTTATTTTACTTAACCTGTTTTATTGTCAAAAACATTATCCAACTATAAGCAATTAAAAAAAAACAACGAATAAAAACAGACAAAAAGAACCGTTCGAATAAACGAAATCAATTATTTTAAAGTTTTAAGCACTTATTTCTCCAATTGACATCGCATAATCAAACCGTTCTTCAGAATCTTTTTTATAGAGCATTCAGTAAGCTTACGAATGGTAACCTTCCGCTTACCAAGATTTTCAACCGTTTTCGAGATATAAAGGAAGGTATACAAAGTTCCTAAAACTTTTCATGTCTCTTAATAAAATATTTTATTCTAACCCTTCCTTAACTACGAACGTAAACAAAATTTGAACATATTAGTTTTGATGGAATTCAAACGTGCAGAAAATGTTTCAACTGAATCCCATGATTCTAAGTACCCAAACCACAAACTTTATTCAACAACTATTTTTCCAACTTTCTCGAGAACGGTTAAAGCTATCGCCTTAAAAACGGGTTCATTTGTTTTTCTAGCCCAATAAACCTATAAATCGAGACTTGCAAGCAGTGTTGGGCATCATTCGAATAAAGTATTATTCGAATGATCATTTAAATACATTTTTAGTGAATGATAATAATTCACTAAATTATCTTATTCAAACGGTACATCATGAATTATTCACAGAATTATTCGTTATTCTTTATGCCCAGTTGGTTTACTGAATAAATCCACCTCAAACATATATATATATATATATATATATATATATATATATATATATATATATATATATATATATATATACATATTTCCGGCTGTCGACATAATATATCTTTCATTATTCAATAAAATATGATTATTCTGATTGATTATTCGAATCATTTGTAAATAAAATATAAATTTCATTCACAGAAAAATGAATAATGAATAGAAGTAATAATTCTTCATTGGTGAATATAATAATAAATTAATTCATTATTCTTTATTCATTATTCTGAATAATTTTTGCCCAACACTGCTTGCAAGCCTATGAAGGAAGCGGAACGATTTTTTTCGTGCGAATTTCACTCCAAAAACCATTTTCCGGTGGACGGATTCTACGGGTCAACGAACTTGACCTTTCGAATTAGACGAAGACCAAATTTCATCAAAATCGGACCACTATTCGAGGTGCTAGACCGCGAACAGGCAAATATATATATATATATATATATATATATATATATATATATATATATATATATATATATATATATATTTGAACCGCCGTTATTTTCGTTCTCTAGGGGTTCTGAAACGAAAAATTTTCTAGTCGGCACTTCCGGATTGCGTCATGAGGTCAACCTTATAAGCGGGGTTCCTCCCTATGGAGGGAGAGAGAAACCGCGCTAAAAATAAAATACGTGGCTCGGATAATAGAAGGTTCTCTTTTTTTTCTGTAAATATTATAGCTCCTGATGATTCATTAAGGATGTGAACCATGTTTTTTGACCTTCCGCCTAATAAATGGACAAGGAAATTGGTGTAGGCGGTATAAACAAAGGTAACAAAAATAATAAGGTAAAAAAATAAATTATTATAGATTATAAATTTTGGGAAACATATGATGCAAAAATAAACAAATACGGTACACTACAATTGGAAGCTTATTTTTAATCGGGTTTAAAATGAACTTCACTGACAATTGCTTATTAAAATAATTTTAATTTATTGTCACCTTCTTATGTTGTGTGAAATAATTCTGTCTAGATGAATATATATCAGACTTGAGGCAGATTCTTGTAATTCAAGTCAGGATGATATTGCCTTTCTACTTGAGGGAACTGCGAAAGCTTGAATTATATACATCATATGGGCCGCTGCTCCATAAAGGCGAATGTGTAATTTGTTGTTGAGCCCATCAACAATGATATATTCCCAGTTTCTACATAATAAACCCTTATTATATATTTCATCGGGGCTTATAGTATTTCAGACAAGCCTCCGTTTTGTGATCCCTTTATTGTTTTGTGTGGTCGAAACGAACAGAGTGGGCAATTTAATGGAACGCAGAATAATTCATTGATGGTTTCGTATTTCCCTCAGCTTCCCAGGAATTAATACAGAGTTATATAGAAGTGATGAAACTTGTCAACATTGCATATTTCACTATTCCAGTATTGAAATTAAATTTTAATCGCAAATTATAAGGAAATGATCAACATAAAAATTCAAGGAAAGTTAAAAAATTAAAAAAAAAAACAAAATCATCTCACAGAAGCTACTTGAACTGAGAGGGTTCCTCAGTAAAGTAAACAAAAATAATTATAAGCAATCAGGGAATAGTTGGGATTCGGCTAAAAAGAAACCTCAATACGATTTTTGTAAAAAAAATCTATATTCAGGACGTTTCGGCTACTCTTTGGTAGCCTTCGTCAGCTAAAATGAAAAGAAAAGAAAAATACAGAAAATAATACATAGAAAAAAAGTTTATAACTAAGATAAGTAACAGGTCTATAAATACAATTCAACTTATTATAAAAGAACAATTTGTTGTTAAATTATTAGAACAATTAAGGTATTAATATACAGGTAAAGTGAATATTAGTGTATATCTAGAAATTAGTTCTAGAAAATCAATAGAAACATAAAAAAACAATTTTATTGAGGTGTATACAAGTAAATAGGTGCTAATAGTAATATTAATTAATTTTTAATAGAGAAATAAGATACTACATACCAATGAAAGTGCCGGGAGGCAGAGGAAGACCAAAGTTAACACTTAAGTAGCCATAGTGAAAGTATATAAGAAAACTGGAATCTACTAGGGTATATGTAACTGAAAACAAAACAGGTGGTGGGAGGAGGTCGGTAGGGATCAAAAGCCATTTTATGACAGGGAAGGAGAAAAAAGGTGTTAATGGAAGGATAAACAGGGGCATGGGAAAATACTAGGTGGGAGATCGGGAGAGTTTGTGAAAAATTTTAGCGTAAATAGGAAAAATGGCTTGTTTGTCTGTTTTGTAGTTTATATTGTTTTTGTTTAGGTTAATGTGTACACATTCAGAGATCTGTAGTCTTTTTTTTTTTGTTTCGTTCTATAGAAAGATCAGGGATGGAGGAAGACCAAAGCTAGCAATACCATCGTGAAAATGTAGAAAAAGGACTTTTCTATATCTTATCTTAATCCTTCCTCCAAAGCATTCATCACTGAAGATGGCTACCAAAGTGCATGCCGAAGCGTCCACAATATGGATTTTGAGCTCAATCATATTCTTGTTTTCTAGCTGAAGCCCAACTATTTCCTGAGTCATCATTCTTCTGTTCGGTGGATTCTGCTCATCTGGTTGAGTATTTAAATCTAGTTTTATCCACTTTTAACGGAAATTATGGCCAAAATTACCTTGAAAATGGTTTCTTTGGATTTCCAAATTTAAAGTTTCTATATAAAGTGTACGTGGAAGCCGACTGAGATCTTGCAAAAAAAAAAAAAAAAAAAAAAAAAAAAAAAAACAGTGCGCTGGCAAGCGGAATCTATCTAAAGAAAATAGTTTAATCTACTTTTTGCGGAACTTATTTTTAAAAATGGTTTCTTTGAATTTAGGAAATTAAATACCTATAAAATTTACTATACCTAGAAACCTTATTGCCTGCTCAAATAGAGCATGTGCTGCTCAAATGTCTTAACGGATCACAAATTCCTTATTTGTAAAAAGCTAAATTCTTTACTTGTATAATTGGATAACATTTTCACCGAATATTGCCAAACTCTGGAGCCTAGTTAGTGAGAGATAAGTTGACTGTTTGAATCTAATTCTGATAACAGCTTCAGAAGGTTATGAGATAAACTAACACGGATTAGCAGCATAATTCCATCCTATCTCTTTTCTTTGGCAATGGTTAATCTCTGTCAGACTTTCACAAACTGGATATTCCGTTTTGTAATGAATTTAATTCTGATAAAGGAATATTTCTCGGCGATTTGAGTTGAAATCGGATTAAATCTCTTAAAAGTTAGGTATAATCTTTAATTTATAAACCCAAAGAAGCAGGATGCAAATACTCTTCTTCGACCCCTAATTAATGAGGCCTTATATTATAGACATTTTACAGTATAATATTATTACTAATAATCATATCGTTAGCTGGAACAAAGTCAAGGTACAAATAATTCTTTCTCAAAAACATTCGACCAGCCCCATTTCCCAAAGTTATCCCGACTAGTTATTAAAATAATTATAATATTCTTTTTTAAATATAGGTATATATTTTTTTCTTTTTTGATTATTACATATAAATACATCTGGTAATATGATATATGATACAATATGAAGGTTCCGTGCTCAAGGCCTCCCAACATCGTCCTCGATTAACGCCAGAAAGACGCTCAGATGACGCTGAGAGGTGCCTACACAAGCTCCCTTCTGCTCCGACCAGTGGCTGGA
The DNA here is from genome assembly GCA_946811695.1 of Gonocerus acuteangulatus. Lineage (NCBI taxonomy): Eukaryota > Metazoa > Arthropoda > Insecta > Hemiptera > Coreidae > Gonocerus > Gonocerus acuteangulatus. The sequence goes on along the minus strand of OX328124.1, from coordinate 97,058,525 downwards.
GTTGAAGAGAGATCGGTGAGCCACAAAATTGTCGCATTTGAACAAAGAGAAAGCCAATGCTAACACTTCACTTGGTCACTGCAGCAGATCTCTAGGCCAATGTCTTTTGAGTCGCCTTGGTGGAGAGAGCGGGTGGGTGACGCTTGATAGGGAGAGGACTTCAGGATTTTGATGAGTGGAAAGTTTAGGATGGAAACGATGGAATCTGGATAATACTAAATTTTTAACGAGTGAGATATTGAGGTCTTTATGGAGCTTGAGGCTGGAAACGTAGAAGGGAGCATCAACTATTGTTCTTAGGACCTTGGATTGGAATGTTTGAATGCGTCTGATGTTCGTTGTTTTTGCAGTTCCCCAGAGTTTTGAACCGCATGTCCAACTGGGTTGTAGTAGTGTTTTGTAAATGATCAGTTTGTTTTCCGTACTTAAATGTAATTTGCGGTTCAACAGTCTGTAGGAATTATAATATAACAATAAAACAATATATTTGTTAATTTATGCTTGTGCCGAAATATTCCTTCAAAGGATCATGTCGTGAAAGGAGATAAAAACAGATATGTTTTATTATTTAAAACAAATGTTTCTGAATAACTTATTGATGGTAAATTAAAAAAAATGACGGTAAATTTAGATTAGACTACTTTATTGCGGACTTTTACATCCCTGCGCATGAGCATGTTTTCAGATATCGTTTATTATGCTAGCTTTCCTAAACTGCATAACAGTGACCTTAATCCTGGGATAACCCTGGAGTTAGGTACCCATTTTGCGACCTATTCGTCGTTTCGACGAACATACTTGTAAAATCTCATTATTTAGCAGCAAAATTTTAATTTACATGTGGCGTTTTAAAAATTTCATCAGTAGGACATTATTAAGGCCATAATGTCGCAGATACTCATGATTTTATCGTCATAACGAAGGTAATTTACAAGGAATGTGACTGCTACTTATCTATCGCCACTCCTTTAGGCTTTGAATAAAATGCTCAAAGGAAAATGATTATCTATGAGTCAATAGGTATATGTATTCTTTATAAGGTTTCAAAGAACAATCTTTCCCTTATTTTTCCTCTGTTGCTTGGAGGTCATTCATGTATTGTGCTTTTAATATCGTTTCGTTTCTTGACTGTCCTGTAATACTAAGATCGCTGCCATTTTTTCTGAATAAACTTATTATATCAAATCATACAATCTTATTTGAAAGACTCTGCTGAATAACCTTTAGCGTTCAAGTATTCTGACATTTTAAAACTAATTGATACAATTTATGCTAATGCGTTATAGATACATGTTAACGATAAGTGCCTATACTGTTTGAAAACAAGACAGCCGTGTATTGACCCAATTGCAAGACTACAGTGTCAGACTCAAGATATGACCTAAGTCTATACAATCTGTCCTAAACCCGAGGGTAAACTACCCCTAGACACGTACAATGGATTACCTGTAATCGAGTCCTCACTCCTTTACTCTATCCAAGGAAGGGTTTGATTCAGTTCAATTCTTCTTTGGAGGTCTTACTGCTACCTATTGACGTTGCACTAGTGTAGGACTATTGCAAAAATCTCCACAAGTCTTCATCACTACTACAACATACTACGTGCTCAAAATCAGCCAAGTTTATAAGATTACTTGCTGAAGGGGTCTCCCGTGGTCTAATGGTTAGCGCCTTGGATTCATAAGCGGGAGATGGTGGGTTCGATTCCCAACCTCCGGCAGGAATTTTCTCATCTCAGGGCTCGTTGGGAAAATTCCTCGCTGTACCCTGGATGTCGGCGCTAATGACCTAGAAGTAGATGCGCCGTAGAAAAAAAAAAAAAAAAAAAAAAAAAAAAAAAAAAAAAAGAAAGAAAATTACTTGCTGAATGCCCGTGCTTCTTCACCGCAACGTAAGTTTATTAAGTAGTTATTTTATTGTGTTAAATAATTTATCATCAAAATTAACGCTACTACATAATTGGGTGCAGTTTATTATAACGCAGTTCCCGTCATACTAAAAGTTAATCATCAATTGATCGGACCAGTGTCAACTTGGTTATAGGTTAGCAGTAACAGAAGTTTAACCAGCACAGGTTAAAATTCGTTTTTAATAATAAATGTACGTTACAATTTATGTTTCCAAGATGTCATTTAGAAAAACTCATTATATTTGCGAGCCTTACCAAGAAGACTGGGGATGCTGAGGGGTGAGGAGGCTGTGCAAGGGTTCGGGATATTATTACATCGGATGGACCATCACCAGGTATAGCGTTAACTCTATGATGGACATAATCACAGTTTTTTTCTTGCAATTCAAGGTCTGCCATCTTAGTTAAAATGAACCGTAAATAAAAATAATACTATGAAATAGGAACATTACGGTAACAGCTGACCTTGCTGGCTCTTACCAACTAAAATTTCAAACCCCTCTAAAAATACTTAAAAATTTGAATATCAAAAAATCATTTCTTAGCGAGTGTTTACCTTCTAAAGGGAGTGTCCATGCAAAATTTCAAACTTTTCTGTCAAGTGGTTTGGTCTGGGCGATGATAGGTCAGTGAGTGAGTGAGTGGTAATTGACAAATTTTTAGTAGATAATGTGATGAAGCTGTTTGGGATTTTGCCAAGATAAAAGTCAGATTTTACTAAAAATCTGTAGAGGTTGGGGAAAACCTCTAACTTGAGGGACTAATTTAACTATTTCCGGATAAAGCTCTTATGAATTTAGTATATATCATACCAAGAAATCAAAACCATTTTTTTACTGGAGTGAACGCTTCCGGTGAACCCTATGACCGATTTTCTTGAGAACTAATTCCCCTTTCTTCATTTATGGAAACTTTTTATAACACGTTTCGTGAAATAGCAGAAATTTCGGCAGCTTTAATATTATTGACTTCAATGAAGGTGACATTATTAGATCGTCGAAAAGATCGATGATGCTTTAAAAACATTTTCAAAAATATTCTTGAGTTCAGCCTGAATAGCTGAATTTCTCGGAATGTGCTAAAATCAGGTTAAGAGTGTAACTATATCATTCATGGAACTTTATCTTCTCGAAATACTTGTATTGCCATAACTGCATTACGAAATTTGAATATTTAGATGTGATTAATTGGTTAGATAATTAATTGTCTGTACACAAGAAGGAATTCCTACGATCGTGAAACCCCTCTCCCCCAAAATGATTTATAGTAGTACAGAGAACATATTCTTCATAAATAAGAAATGCTAAGTGGGCAGTCGGCATTGATTTCGGTTTTCAATGTTGTTCTTTCTATACTTCTGTATTTTTGGTTTAGTTCCGTTATTTATACCGGTGTTTATTGCCAGGACAAGTAAATGTCATTCCAAAGAGGGGTGAAAATATTTTGTTCTTTTCGAATTTTAGTTTATCTTGTAGGGTATTGTTAATTCTTACCTTTCTTGTCCTTTATGCATTGATATGTATATGATGAACAGCTCTTGAATGTAGTCTTTACAGCTTTTGACTAATTTCTTCTAATTTTGTAAACTTTCGGAAAGAAGCACTCCATCTACACACCTTGTAGATCTGCAAATACTAGTGCCCACCCTCTCTTCTTCTCTTGGGACACCCTTCCTGAGTTGCATCTTGTCTTGTCCTTGCAAGCCCTTCCTGTGCTGCGTGTCTCCTCCTACGATGCCCATCCTAATCTATTTCTTGCCTTCTCCCATAAGCCCTTCCTGAGCTGCGTATTTTCTTCTCCTGGGATGCCCGTCCTGTACGGCATTTCTTCTTTTCTTTGCAAGCCCTTCCTGAGATGCATATCTTCTTCTCCTGGGACACATCACCTTATAAGCGTCCCTTCTTCTCCACTTCTTTCTTCTCCACTTCTTCTTTTCTTCTCCTGGGAAATCCTCCTTATCTGCGCCTCTTCATCGAGAACGCTCGTCCTGACATGCATCTCTTCTTCATCTGGGACAATCTTCCTGAGCTGCGCCTCTTCATCTTCTGAGACGCACGTCCCTAGCTGAGCCTGTTCTTCTCTTCCTCTCCTGGGACACCCTTCTTAGCTGAGTCACTTCTTCCCCAGAGACGCCCCCCTCCCTCCTTAGCTGAGTCTCTTCTTCTCCAGGAACGCCGTCCTCAGCTGTGAATTTTATTATTCTGGAACGTGTCTTCAGAGCTACGTTTGTTGCCATTGTGTATAAGTGTGTCCTTAGTGGGCAGTCATCTTTAAGGGTCCCTGATAGAAATGTCTTCAGTGTAGGACGAACACAAATGTGCATCTGGACGAATTACGGCTAGCGGATTTACTTTTACATGTCGGCACAGTAAAAGTAAATCCGCTAGCCACAATTGGCTAAGATGCACATTTGTGTTCATCCTACACTGAAGATATTTCTATCAGGGACCCTTAAATATGACTGCCCACTAAGGACACACTTATACACAATGGCAAAAGAGAAAACCTTACAACACATAATTTGTGAATTTGTGCCATTAGTCGTCCGTAATCTGCCGTGATATAACAAGAATATTATTACGAAAAAATGTATTTTCATCCTTAAGAAAGTAATAATAAATTTAAGTATAGAATAATAACACAACTCTTTCTATCTCTCAATTTTATTGGAAGCATTCCAGTTCAAGGATCATGTCTCGTGTTTTATCCGAGCATTTTCAGTAATTAAAAAACAAAAAAATCTGAAATGGAAAAGACAAGAATTAATAAAAGTCAGTTCCAAGTAGGATTGGAAAAAAAAATACAGGAAAATGTGAGATAAAATAAAAACAAATTGGACAATCTCTATGTAGATAGGAGAATTAGAGGAGGACAATAACTCGGTATCAGAGTAAAAAGAAATGTACTAATGAAGGATCGTTATGGAAATTCTGGAGGTAGAGAAGGGAGGAAACAACCCTCGCTGGGACACCCCCACCCTGAGTTATTTAATGATATAGCCAGGTTACTCTGCAATTTAAATTGGAGCCATGGCAACTTGAAACCGGATACTAAGTGGTTCTTAATTGGATAGAAAATTGGGCTACTGGTCCTGCTTGACACGATCCGACACTCTCCACATGCTTAGTATTAAACCCTCTTATGTCCATTACAATACACCAGGATCTCACATTAGTATATCCTATTCCTGTTACATTGGGAGGGGCTTACAACGCCAATTTCAAGGTCGAGTCGGACTTACATAGCTTATCGATCTGTATTATCAAGGTGGGGATTTGCGGGGCTAGCTTATCCATACTGTTTGACCGATTTTGATCAATCTTGGCACAGAGGTAGGTGCTGGTACGGGGAGTGTCATAGGCTAGGTTAAAAACGTCTAGGACTAACTGTTCCGAGGTCAGGGGTTCGAAACTGTGAACTCGAACATTTACAGATTTGTGTTATTAGATTTTAATAATAGTTATTTGGTTTCTAATTTATTTGGGATTTTCTAGATGCAGAAAGTAGGTGTAGCATGGCACACCGGGTAACAGCTACTAATCTATAAATATAGAAACTTCAGCTGTCTGTCAGACAGACCTTATACAGATCCTTATACAAATCCACACCGTTTTACAGATTTTAACCCAATTTAGCCCACAGGTAGGTCTTGATCCGGGGAGTCTCATAGGCTAGTTCAAAAACTTCTAGGATTCACAGTTCGGAGGTCACGTGTTCGAAGGTGTGAACACGAACATTTCCAGAAGAGCTAATTATCAGAAATCGTCACTTTTGGAAATGAGATATTCACCAGGACGGACCGTAACGGAACATCATTCTATCGCCAAAGCTAATATGCTATCCCCTCTATGGCTGCTTGCTCGTGTCTGGTTGCCGATAACTGCAACGTTCCAAGTTCGTGTTTATCAATTTCATGAACACATAATTATTACTTTTATTTATGACTTTTCCCCTCTAAATTTACAACTACATTATTAAATGGGAAAATAATCTTAGTTCTGAGTATAATGTTAGGAAATGAATTAAATTTTACAACTTTTGAGAGATTTGGTGGCTTACAGAATTTTTTTCGGAGATGTAAGTGATTCTAGAAAATATTTTGCTGACTAGTAATTTTTATTAATATCAACTTCTTGAACAGTTATTGCGGTTTGACATATATACTATTGAACATTAAAAGTACATTAGGCTTAAAGAAAATTTAATGTTAATTTCAAAAAAGTAATGTAACGTTGAAAAATAATGTGTACAGAAACGTAAATTGAAGTTTTAATGCAGATAGAAACTTATTATTGGCAGCATTTAAATTCAATTTGGTCTAGTTTCACCCCCTTCAGTATTGATATCTACTCACGATACTCCCTGAATAAAAGGAAAAAATAATAGCAAATAATAAATATGAACTACAACTAGAAACTAATACAAAAAATAAATAAATAAATACAATTTTTAATATTGGATATTAGTTGCATAGAAATTGTATACTGAGTGAAAACAATTGCTAAATGAGATGGGGCATACGTTTGAAAAGAGAAAAAACCATATTGGTATGACAGTCACTCAAGCAAAGGAAAGGTGGGTTGAGGATTGAGAAGAAAGGAGTGGGAGGTGAAAGGTGGCGAGAAAAGGCTCGGGGATTACCGCGAGAGAAGATCAAAGAGCTAGATCAATGGGTCACAGGGTCAGAGGAATGCAGGGGTCGTGTGAAGGGGCAGAATCTGAGCGATAGGTGGTGGAGTTCTAGTGGAGTGTTTTCAGGGTGTGGAAAATGTATTATGACTCTTGCATAAATCGATCCGTTTAGATTTTCGGCGCTGCTCTGATGAAATTTTAACTGATCAATTTTTTAGACATCTGTAGTAGAGGAGGAAGCCTAGTCTGTATCAAGCGACAGTTAAACCTACAATATCAACTAATACTCTGTGACTGTAATTATTCCTATGTTCAAGAACACAATTAAATGGTTCTTAATAGGCCTACAAACAATCAAGCCATTCTTGAACCAGCTTGCTGTCATTGGCTACAGACGGATTAAAATGTCTCTAACCAACATATAAAGATAAATCCTTTTGAACATTTTTTTAAGTTTTATTTTTTATTTAGCCAATGCCCGGCTCTTGGCTGACAAGCCTTTCGGTGTCGAGCCTCCCCAAAAACGACTTGGTGTAGAAAGCTTGGGATCCATATCGGGACAGATGGCAATGTGGTCCCCATTCATAATACCATCATGACGGAACACGCAAGTGTCGTCTTGAGCCAAGCCAAAGCGGTTAAGTGTGCCTGGAGATAGTCGTGGTCAGTCAACAGTCGAAAATTTGCCACGGCGGTTTGTCTGTCGGTGGTTGTCGGAATGGGACCGATGTGGTAAAGTGGGGCCCCTTTCTTTCCAGAGGTAGCTTCCTCGAGTACTTCTTTCGTGTGAAGTTTGACTGCAGCATCAATTAGGTGTTTGGCAGAGGAAAGATTTGTGTCCATTTTTGGTTGATGCATTTGTGTCCCCTTCTTTTGCAAGATCGTCTGCTTTTTCATTTTTGTAAGTGGATTCATTAGTATATAATAACATGATTATTTAAAAGCGTTGGATGATTCAAAGCTCTTGTATTTTTAAATGAATTGCAAGACATTTGATATTAATGCATAAAATCCATTTAGAAAATCAGAAAAATTTAACAGATAAAAGTAGGAATTCATTTCTGACCATCTGTGCAACATTAAAAAATTTGCGTAGTGTATACAGTTTTTAAATAGAACTCTTTTTCTTGTATGTAATGTATATTTAAAGACTATACGTTTGTCGACAATATTTTAGTTGGCGATACGACTTGTGCAGATTTTTTTTTTTTTTTGATATAATATGATACGATGACCTTCCATAGAAACCAATATTAAGATGAAAAGGAAAAGCCTTTAAGTGGAGAAATTTCGAAGGATTAGAAAAGATTTTTGCTGATAACACCTAGAATTTGAAGATTATTGCGAGCAAAGGAAATGTAATAGAAGGACCTTACAATAGTTCTGCAGACTTGTGTTTAAAGGGTCTCGGTTCTCCAGACGAAAAGGGCTGATCGAAATATCAATGGGAAAATATCAAGGTTTCATTTCATCTCCGATTACTGTCTTGTACACATGCAGTTCCCACCCAATAAGCTGAATGAGTGGTTAAGCCATCGTAAAGACAGAAAGGGCGTCTCGCAGGAGCTGCATTACTAAGAACATTTCTCAGAATTAGCTGAATATTGTATTCTCGAATAGTATGCTTGTATCAACGTATATAAATGCCATATAAACATCAATAGGCTTGAAATTTAATTTTGAAATGAAAACCTAATTCAATTAGATATTGATTTTTTTACTAATGTGCAGATTTAGTAAGTTCAAAGTGTGGGTGAGGAAGTATCAAAGGATTGTTGAAGTAACTGGCAGGAGTTGCTCCCCAAAATTGTTTAAAACATTAACTTATATTTGGGACGCTTCTTTTCGTCAACAGGCGTCTTATATTAAGTTATGTTAAAGTCTATTATAATTTATAAATTTCGTAATAAGGTCCTTATAAAGAGAGTAAACGTTAAATCCGTAGAGGAATCTGCATAATTTGTTGAGTAGACAAGGCATATTCACACTGCATGCCGAGCTCGTTTTTTTTTTTTTTTTTTTACATATTCTTCATTGGTTGGGCATCATTTCTACCTATTTTTCCTTACAAGAGAATAAAAATATCAGCCAATTTAATAATGTGGTTCTCGGGTACACCCCGCATCTGATAGATCGATTTAGTTTATTTGTTTAAACATACTTTTTCGTTTGATATCCACGACTTATACCACGTTTCGTCCAGTAAAACAACTTCTACGGCTGGTATAAATAATTCTGGCGTATAAATATATATATATATATATATATATATATATATATATATATATATATATATATGTATATATATATATATATATATATATATATGTATATATATATATGTATGTATGTATATATACATAAATATTAGTGAGGCCCCTTCGAAATTTACTAATACCACATAAATTATCAAACTAGCCCATTTCTCAGTACCTTTTGTTTTTCACGAAATATTTTTAACAAAAATGATATAATTTTTTAATTCTTTAGCGTCTCGAGGTGAGAAAGCAAAGTTCTTTATCATACTCAAATTTATTTAGCAAAACCTCGGTTTTAAAACATTAAACAAAGTAAACAAAGGCTTTTTCTTGAGAAAGATAATTAATTATTTCCAAGAAATTCCATTATAAAGTGCCTGGATTTTAAGGTGTTATCTCCTAATTGTGTTGAAAGACATAACCAAAAAAAATATTTTCTTCCATTATCTCAACAATATCTAAGGTTGAGTAGTGAATTTCTCCCTACTCACAAAACTAATTTAATGTTAAGTGAGGAAAAAATCTGCCAATATATGTATATATATATATATATATATATATATATATATATATATATATATATATATATATATATATACAGATACATTTATATATACAGGGTGTCCCGTAAATGTCTAGTCATATTGTGGGAGGGGATAGAGGACCTTTAGGGGAACAAAAAATGTTCTATGACATTTTCCGAATTCTCACACATAAGGGAGAAAACGTCGTTTTAGTGTTTTATCGAGACAAACGTGGTTTTTAGAAGAATAATCGTTGCCCAAGTGTTTCTACTAGAACGGAAGTGAAACCAATCGAAAGCTGAGTAAATTTACTATAACAATAGTTGACAGTCAACGTAAAAATGAATGAATGTAAGTATGTCTATCTTACCAAAATAAAGCTATTCTAAAGTTTCTGACATTTTCTTGATATTTCTTACCAGCGATACTCCTTAATGGGCAGGATCTGAGATTTCCGGGTTTCAGAAAAACTTCCTCATTTAACCAGCTTTCCATTCACGTATCACAATCCTGTGTTGTTGAAGTATGTGAACGAATTAGGAACAAAAGTAAAAAAAAAAAAAAAAAATGGATCTGTGAGAAGAAAATTATATTTCTTTCTTCAGTTTATTGAAAAATCTTAAAAGAAATATTTGTTTTTATAAATATTTACTTAAATATTAAATAAATATTTACTTAAAACAATAAAAAAATTACTTCCACGAAAATGAATTAATTAATTCCACATTAACCTCAAAAATTATTATTTTTACCTGGATCACGCATTTGAACACATTTTTACAGGACTATCTACATATTATTTATTAGGAATGGGAAATTGAATTACCACAACAAAGACACATGGGCTCACGAGAATCCCAGTGCGGTTCACAAGCGTAGCCATCAGTATCAATTCAAGGTACAGCATTTGTTTTATAATTATAAATACTTGTAAAAATGTGTTCAAAATGTATGGTTGGGGTTCATTAATGGCCACCTCCTGGGCCCAGTATTAGTTTCTATAATTACAAATTCAAAATAAATGTGTATTTTATTTATTTACTGTTTTCAGATTTTTTTTTATATTTTCGTTGTAGTAACTTTTTAATTGTTTTATGTAAATATTTACTTAATATTTAAGTAAATATTTATAAAAACAAGTATTTCTTTTAAGCTTTTTGAATAAACTGATCAAAACAATATAATTTTCTTTTCACAGATCCATGTTTTTTTTTTTAAACTTCATGAATAGAAAGCAAATTAAATGAGGAGGTTTTTCTGAAATCCGGAAATCTCAGATCCTGCCCATTGATGAGTAACGCTGGTAAGAAATATCAAGACAATGTAAGGAAATTTAGAATAGACATACTTACATTCATTCGTTTTTACGTTTACTATCAACTAGTCTTATAGTAAATTTACTCAGCTTTCGATTGGTTTCACTTTCTTTCTAGTAGAACCACCTGGGCCGGAGTTACAACGATTATCCTTCTAAAAACCACGTTTGTCTCCATAAAACATTAAAACGACGTTTTCCCCCTTTTGTGTGAGAATTCGGAAAATCGTCATAGAACATTTTTTGTTGCCCTAAGGTTCCTCTATCACATCCTACAATATGACTAGACATTTACGGGGCACCCTGTATATATACATATATTTTATATATATATATATATATATATATATATATATATATATATATATATATAAAATGAGTTTTATGTCAAACCTCTGGGGTTCAATTTCAATCCTTCATAAGGGTCAAGATAATATGAATAACTGATGCTATTGGAGTTCGCTACATCTCTCCCGATGACCCTGAGTATTAAGGCGTGAAAAATCCGAACATAGCTTCGATTCTCATTGGGGTGGGGGCTTTTCTTTCGAAAAGGCTTGTTCTTAAAAAATGCATCCCAAAAATGTTTATTACGTACATGTGGACGTTAAGATTTGAAACTAATTAGATGGTTTTAAAAAATGCAGTGTAACACAACATTTTTTTCCTTCTTTTTTTGGCTTGAGAATATTTTGTTTTTACAATATCAGCACTCCTCTCTATGGAGTTCTACCGTCATTAATTTTAATAAAGGCACAAAAGTCTCTTACTTTTTATCGAGAGAGTTTCGGGCTAGAGCTATAAAGAGAAAGAGTTTTGACTCGGAATTAAATAAAACACCAGAAAAGCCAGAAAGTAAGTTTCGGGATCGACCTAAATTATGTGCATAATTTAGAAGTTGAAGAAAAATACATTTGAATCCTATTCAAAAAATAGACTATGAGATACATTCATGAACAAACTAGCTGTTAAAGGTCATACCAAGTTGAAAGTTCCAGTTCCAGTTCGATAACGTTAAGCAATATAGTTCCGCTTTTCATAGTCTAGACGTTGTAACTTGAAATAAATATAAACTCGCTTAGTTAGCCCTTTGATCATCTTAAAAGCTTAACTATGAGTGTTCTTTTTCTCTTGGGACTCGCATCTAACGCTCTAAGATCCAGGTTAGGTGCATTCCGAGAAAAGGGAGGGTTGAACGAGTTCATTCCCCAGCAAAATCGGTCAATCCGAAGGGGGGTTTACTCCATCCAGAAATTTGCCCGTATTGGCGGCAATATATGTAAGATTGCAACGGTACTCGGTATACGTCACGAGTATATAAAGAGAAAGATTTTTTTTTGTAAAAATAAACCAAATCGATCAAGAAGGGGGGTTTACTCCGCACCCAAAATACTAATTAGCCCTTAACGCCCGTTATTTGTACTTCCGTACAAATAAACTCGGTTGACAAAATGGCCCACCAATAACAAACACATTTTGTAAAAAAAAAAAATTAAAATCGTTCAATTAAAAGTTGGGGCTTACTTACGACAAAAAAAAACCATAATTGTGTCAGCAGTTCATTACGAAGATTTTGAGGAATGCTCTGTAAACTACCTTTCTATTGGATGTGTTTTGTATGCAACTCCTACGTGACGCACCTTTGTACATGTGTGTTTCAATTATAAAAGAGTAATTCATTCACATCAATTAGTCTTTTAATCTTTAGAAAACCAAAAATGTTGTGTTAATAGATTGCAAAATATAGCATCCTTACAAAAATAAATACATGAAAATATTCATAACATATAGAAATAAGTTAACTTCAAAAACACGAATGTATTGCCAACATTTTGGGATTAAACCAAAATACTCAAGGAGATTGACACTCCTTTATTTAATATAGCGATATTTCTATTTAAATATTTCAATGGGTGTAGTTCTAGAATAAAACCAAATCGGGACTTTTAGCATTGTCATAAATTAAATATTTTCATGACGTATCAAGTTCACTTAACATGACACAGATTTTGGTACGGGTTATCTGTAAGTTACTACAGTTCTAGCTGATGTCTGCTCTTTTTCCGGAAAAAACCCAGCTATCCTAGTGGTAATCGAATCCTCGACCTTAGGCAATCATGTTTTTATAATAGAATAACATCATGTTTTTATAATAAAATAATGGTTACCATTTCATACAACCGAAAAACGAAACCATTATTTTAATTTTCTGCCTCTTCTTCAGAAAGTTCACTGGCAAGGGAGTTCTGTTTACTTACGGGTGTAAACAGAACTACGTGAAGATTACCTTTTGTGCGTTCTGAAAATGTTCTTTCTTTCAGGTCTTGCCTCTCTTTTCTTCTTTTATACAGGACAGTTATCAAATTAAACATTAGGGTTTAGAGCTAATTAATGATACGACACTTTCAAAATGTATTCTTAATTCAAGTGTCTTAATGTATTCAAAATGTATTAATGAGAGTGTCTTTAAATTGAATGTAGTATTTTTCTTATTCTTTTTATGTTTTTTTTCTAATAAACCCTTCTAGCTCTAATATAATACTAATTTGTTTTCGTTTAGTTGAACGCATCTAACGAATGGCAAGTGAAGCTGCGCAGCCTTGACCTTGCTTCGAGTGGCCGCTATAGATGCGAAGTATCAGCAGAAGCACCATCCTTTCAGACAGTTTCTGGGCATGGGGACATGGTCACAGTCGGTAAGTAAAGCTATATAATGTAGTACAAGTCTTATTTACATCATGACAAATATTATAATATTTTGAGGGAGGCCCGGTGGCCGTGAGTGTTAAGGCGTGAGCACTTAACACTCCGTGCCAAAGGTCGTGGGTTCGATTCCAACTATGGGGTGGAGCCTGAAAAGGCATCAGCCTTAACCTGGCTAGAAAATGGTGGTAACCTGTAGATAAACTGTCCCAAAATTCCTATTTAATATTTATTTATTTAAATTTTAACTCCACTTATTATTAACTAAGAATTTTAGGACGGTTTATCTATAGGTTACCACCCAATTCTAGCCAGGATAGGGCTGATGCCTTTTCTCGTTTCCAAAGAAAAGCCACTGCCCGTTGTGGGGATCGAACCCACGACTCTTTGCCACAGAGTGTTAAGTGCTCACGCCTTAACCCTCACGGCCACCGAGCCTCCTCCTAGTTAAAATAATAATGGGCGTTAAAATTTAAATAAATATAATGTTTTGAGGTTATCATGTTTTACATCATCGAGAAAAAACAGACTTAAGCAGCCATATTTTTTTTACATTTCTTCCATTAGTGGATACTCACGTCTAGGACGCAGCGAGATCTTCTAGAAATGATTTTCTTGTGCTTAAAAAGTTCAACTAGTTAGAGCTACATCAAGCTATCGTCTTTCCATATAGATATGAAAAGTTTAGATAGCAACTCTTACAACATACCTACCAAATGTTTTACTTTTATTACAAATAAGTTAAATTTATGAAATCATTGTACGGTTAAAATTGTAATACAAAGTAAAGGCCGATTCACGCTAGACGGGGTCGTGTCCGGGCTGGGCCGCGGCCGGGACACGGCGAAGCAATCACACCAGCATCAATAGACTACGCCGGCGAGTGTGATTGCTTCACCGTGTCCCGGCAGGGCCCCGGCCGTCGCCCGGCCCAGACCCGACACGGTCTATCGTGAATCGACCTAAATGTGTGCTCAAATAATACTAATGCATCGTAAAAAGCTATATTTTCTACAATAGATCGGCTGAAATGAGATAACATAGAACGGACTATTTCAAAAACAGAACACAACATGATGCCTGATTATATTTGCGAACTCATATTACTGCTAAAAGCATTTTAACCGTGAAAATGTGGGTACAATACTAGATAATTATTTACTAGATAAAATAATTAATTTATATAATTGTGGAAACAACCAAATATTTTGTTCTTTCACGATGTATATTAGCATTTATTAACTATAATATTCCATATTTGACGTTTCTAATAAGCTTTAAAATACAGGATGTTATAACCATTGAATGTTGCTGGCAGACCCATTTCATTTATTCAATTTCATTATTGTAAAAACAGTGTTTAAAAACAATATTAAAAATAAAAAGTAAACAGTACGAAAGAAAATAAACTACAATATTATATGGTCCAGGGTTGGATATCAACTGTTTCGTCCAATTAATATTACAATTATATTTTATACACACACACACACACACACACACTCTCACAGCTACAGATACATTTTATTGTTAAAATCTCAACTAAGAAGCACCAGCCTTCAGAAAATACAAATAAAAGAATTCCTTGTTTGTTTTTTTTTCTTACAGCATTATTATTCAACGGCTCTAATGGTACTCGTTTAGATTCCCTCGGAAAAAACACTCAAAGCTCCAAAATAACGAAACCTTGCCTTTTTCGGGAATCCAGATCTCGACGAGTCATTGTTCAATTCTAAACCTCAGGAATTTTTGTCAAGGACCTCTCAAATTGCGGTCCTGAAGAGTGATTTTGTATTCCGTGGATATTTTTTAGAGCTAGCCCTTAAAACATGAACTTAAAGAGCTTCTGCCCTATTTTTACTTCTTTTGGATAAATGTTTAAAATCTTCATGATATCGAATTTCAAGGTAGCGAAAAATAGCCTTGATTAACATTTCCAGCTGATTGCTGGCATGTGTTTGTATCTAATTCAGAGGATCGATAAAATTTGGCAAACTTACTGGCAAGAATACAGCCTGCATACCTACATTCTTAAGGTTTGTGAGAAAAAAGGCCAACTCGCAGGAACTGCGTCATCTTAGCGCGGTTACGTACATCTCGAAGAAATGGAATAGATTAGCATCACAAATCACAGGAAACTGATAGTAGCCAACTTACACAGAAGCGGATAATTCTTAATCTGTATAAGTCAATACAATTATGTACTGTAAACGTACTTAATCTTTGATTACTGCTGAGAAGGCTCTGTTCTAAACAACCAAAAATTCGTTGTCATTTTAAGTATCTTGTTTCACTAGCAAATTCGTTTTACTGTTTTTTATGGCGCATCAACAGTTTGGCTATTAGTGCCGGGCTATCTACAGGTTGCAACCCTTTTCTAATGCCAACAGCACGTGGTCGGTCACCCATTCAGGTACTTGCCACGCCCGACGTTGCTTAACTTCGGTGATCTACGAGAACCGGTGTATTCAACGTGGCTATGGCCGTTGGCTCGTTTTACTGTTATAATCAACTGTAAATATGTGCTTCATGGCGAATAAAATTCCATTCTGTCGTGGGTTAAATCTTTCTATAAAATAAGAAATAACGGTAACTTCAGTTGGAGGCTATGAGGAAGATTATATAGATAGGAGAATTCAAAACAAACTATTCATACGTCATCATGATTAGCCACAGCCATCTTGATTACCACAGCCACTCCAAACTTATTACCAATACCTTTCACAGTTTCTTAGCTTATTTTACTACAATACAAATTTTACTGATAAATGCAATTTAAAACTAGAAACAACCAATTAAAAAGTGAGATAAACAAAGAGATAAACCCTTTCCAAACAACAGAACAAACACTTTTTAAGTTTTAAGCGCTTATATCTCTGATTGACGTTGCCCCATCGAATATTGCTTCAGAACCTTTTTTGTAGGGAATTTAGTAAGCATTCGAATGGTCACTCCGACCAGATCCGAAAACTTTTCATGTCTATTAATAAAATAATTGTTTTCGCATACTTCCTTAACTCCAAATATAACCAAAATTTAAACAACTTAGTTGGGATTAATTTTCAAGATGTAGAAAATATTTCAATTGAATCCCGCGATTCTAAGTACTCACAAAAAAATAATGACTTACAAAAACATAGATTCCACTTTTCTCAGAATATCGCCTTAAAAATGGTTTCATTCGTTTTCTTATGTTAAGAAACCTATAAAACAAGTACCTGCATGCATATAAACTCAAAAACATAAGTGTTACGATTTTTTTTACGCGAATTTCGCCCCAAACACTATCTTCTAGTGGGCGGATTCTGCTGGTTAACGAACTTGACCTTTCAAATTAGAAGACAGATTTTTGTACCAAATTTCATCAAAATCGGGCCATTTTTGAGCTTGCTAGAGCGCGAACAGACAAGCATATATATATATATATATATATATATATATATATATATATATATAATATATATATATATATATTATTTATTCTTATATATGACCCAAAATATCAAAACTCTTTTTAATCCTAGGAGGCATGGGATATATATATATATATATATATATATATATATATATATATATATATATATATATATATATGCTTTACAAATTTGAGCCACCTATATTTTCGTGATCTATAGGGTCTGAAACGTGAAAGTTTCTAGTCGGGACTTCCGGATTGCGTCGTGAGGTCAACCTCCTAAGCGGGTTCTCCCTATGGAGATAGGGAGTAACCGCGCTAAAAAGGACAAGCAAGATTAGTTTTAAGCTTTACCGTTTCTTTTTTTTTTAATTTATTTGTGTGCACCGAATGCGATTCACCCAAATGCAGATATAAAATGGAATTACATTTTCATAATCGTAGTACAATTTTACATATCTATCTAATTATAATTAAGTTTGTGAATACCAAACAGCTAAAAATAAAACTAAGTTTGTAAAAACACTAAATGTTTGAGAACAGACAAATAAAAATAACGTAGAAAACAGTTCCTATATACAATATGACTGTACATAATCGCAATAGTTCCTATTTACAATTAGCGCGGTTACTCCATATCTCCATTGGGAGAACCCGCTTATGAGGTTGACCTCATGACTCAATCCAGAACTGCCGACTAGAAACTTTCACGTTTCAGACCTTATAGATCACGAAAATATAGGTGGCCCAAATTTGTATATATATATATATATATATATATATATATATATATATATATATATGTATATATACTTATCTTCGTGGACGGCGGAAGGTCAACAAATAAAATCTTCAACACTCAGTATCACCAACTTTATTTCATCCCTACATGTTTCACACCCCTATTGGTGCCTCTTCAGGGGAAAAAATTACAAAAATAATAAAACTTACAGCCTACACCTGAGGAGGATAACCGTCCACCAGAACGGCCACGTCTAGAATGATCATGGTCTGAAAGAATTCAATATGGCGAAAAATAAACAGCTGATCGATAATCGATATGTCATACCTTTAAAAATGTTTAAAAATGAATTTCCAGAAGAAATATAGTCCTAACAATTAAAACTATCTTCCCACCTTCAAAATAAGAACATAATTTTACTTTTTGTCAAATAAGTTAATAAAAATAGTATTTAAATGTAGTATTTCCGTTTTTTTATTTACCACTTTTTTCCTATTTTTTATGATATGGATATTTTCCTTTATTCTTCTTTTCAATCTATTTCTTTCTTTACCCAATGTGCTAATATTTTCAAAATCAAAACTATGTTTATATTTTATAGCATGATAAGCCAACGCTGTTTTATTCTCTCCTTTATCAATACTTTGCGCAAGCTGTTTAATTCGTTTTCTAAGTAACTGTTCCGATTCCCCTATATATGATTTATTGCAACTATTGCAGTTAATTTTGTAGATATTGTATTTAGTTTCTTTTAATTTTAATTTATCTTTAATATGACTAAAGCTATTTTTAATTCTGTTGTCATATTTCCAAGATATCCTGCCTATATCTTTACATATATGTCTTATTTTGTTGGAAATTATTGGGTTATAATTGAAGCCAAAATAACGGCATGGTTCTGTATTCTGATCTTTTAAAAACTTACATCCTTTTCCGCCTAATTGTTCATAAATATGATTACTATATGGCGTTGTGCTTTCCCTCAATATATCTTTGTCCTTCTCCGTTCGAATTCCCTTGCTGAAAAAATCATCAATTTTTGCTTGCTTTATTTTAGTTTTTTTTATGTAATTAGTTATTTCCTCCGATCCACCACTTGATTCTCTTTTTCTTTTTAAACTATTGCCACAATTCAAATTTGGACTTTCAGTAGTAGATATATTTTCTAATTTTATGCATTTCCGTGCTATTTGTTCATCGTCATCCCTTTTCCTCTTTAAAAAATTTTTCTTATCCTCCAAAAAGAATTCATCTGAAAATTTAAAAACCTGTGTGTCAAATTTAGAATTATCTTTGCTGCTATCAACCCTGTGCGTATTCCTTCCATATGATACATTTTTCTCTGCTCGTTTAATTTCATTCTCTATTATCTCACTAGGATAACAATTTTTTCTGAAAGTAGACCTTAATCTATTTTTAATTTCTGGAAAATATTTTGGACTTGTTCTGAGCAAGGCAGTTAAAGCTCTATTGTAAACAAGGTTTCTTTTAAATGTTAAGGGATGACAGGAATAAAAATTAATCATTCTTCCCGAATTTGTCTTTTTCTGTTGCCATTTGAATTCAAGAGTATTTTCCATTGTCCTTATGATTTCAACGTCAAGAAATAAAATCCTATTGTCAATTTCTACTTCTTTAGTAAAGCATAGATTACTTTTACCGTTAAAAATTGTAAATAACCTTTCAATATCGTCCTGATGAACACATAGCAATAAATCGTCAACATATTTGTACAAAAACTGTATATGTATATTGTATTCTTTAATAATTTCCACCAGCAAGGAATTCATCACCAAGCCACTAATTGACACCGATATGTGATTCCCCATTTGAACGCCAAATCCCTGTTTGTAAATTCTGTTATTAAATCTAAAATATCCATCTTTAGTGCACAGCTTTATACCCTCATTATATAAATTCTTATCCTTAATTTTTTTATTAGCAACTATTTCTTCCCATTTATTGTTAATGATTCTGATAGCAGTATCTACGGATATATTTGGAAACATATTTATTACATCAAATGAAACTAATTTATATCCAGGTTTTATTGTAACATTTTCAAGTAATCTAATCAGTTCCACCCCGTTCTCTACGTCAAAAGGATTATTTGTAACAAATGGTTTCGGTTCTTTATCAAATTGTTTTGCTAATTTATGAGTAGGAGAATCGGTAGCACTTATGATCGGTCGTAATGGATGATTGTCTTTGTGTAATTTTATCAAGCCATACGCGAGTGGAATGCAGCTATTATGGTTGATATATTTTAGTCTATCTGTTTTGTTTATGAACTTTTTCTTTACCAAAATGTCCACAAATTTAATAACTTTATTTGTTAACCCATTAGTAGGATCGTAATCAATTTCTGTGAAAACTGAGCTGTCCGCAAATACGTTATTCATTTTTTCAATGTAATTTTCCTTGTGAATAATAACAGTTTTGTTGGTCTTATCAGCTCTAATAATGTATAAG
This sequence comes from Gonocerus acuteangulatus, assembly GCA_946811695.1. NCBI lineage: Eukaryota > Metazoa > Arthropoda > Insecta > Hemiptera > Coreidae > Gonocerus > Gonocerus acuteangulatus. Next base: position 97,038,555 of record OX328124.1, on the reverse strand, counting down.
TCAGAGTTTTGACGGAAAAAGTTTTGTGTCTCTGTTTCTAATACTCTTAATTTTTCAGCTAGTTTTATATTAATATCATCTGATATGCATTTATAATTTTTGCTATTGTTACCTTTACTAAGTAAATTTGAAAACCTTCCTCTAATTTTATTTTTAGTATCCTCGTCAACTTCAATGTTTTCAAGCATGTATTCCATATTACTTACATAATTTATTATGTCGTTTTCCTTTAAAGACTTAAAAATATTAAAATTGTCACTAAGTGATAAAAAGTTTAATATTTCTTCTGGAATAATAGAATCCGTCAAATTAACCACCCATTCATTATTAAAAATATCTTCTAAATTTAGGTTATTTTGTTTATTTCCTGAAATTTGAAAGGACTTTTGAATTTTGTTTTTATAAATTTCCTTATTATAATTTTGAATTCTTTCAGAATACAATTTTAAACATGTTTCTAAAATTAAAGTCATTTTTGGATCGCTAATTTGCCCTATTAGAAGGTTTTTACAATCTATTTCTTTCCTACCTAATTCACAACGTAGCTGGTAATTACGACATATTTCTAAATTTAGTAATTTATATTGGAAAGACAAAATTGCATTAAAATATTGTTTGTACTTGCAAAAGGATTTTTCAAAAATGTTGAACAATCTTCTTGTTTTGTTTAAAATAAATTTCGGAAAGATATGATTCTTCTTGCAGTCTTGCAGATAATGTATTCTTTCAAGTCACGACATTCTTCTCTTTGATAATTCGCGTCAGTCCGAAGCACTTCTTCCTTGCTTCTTCGTTGATGTTGATATCCAGGATCTCCCAGTAGTTCCATTCATCCCTCCATGAATGTCCCTTGGAGTTCTTCATAATTATTCTTCAACTAACCCTTTTCTCAATATTCTTATCTTCGTGGACGGCGGAAGGTCAACAAATAAAATCTTCAAAACTCAGTATCACCAACTTTATTTCATCCCTACATGTTTCATATTGTTTTGATATCTATCTATATAATCTTCCTCATAGCCTCCAACTGAAGTTACCGTTATTTCTTATTTTATAGAAAGATTTAACCCACGACAGAATGGAATTTTATTCGCCATGAAGCACATATTTATAGTTGATTATACCAGTAAAACGAATTTGCTATTAAAACAAGATACTTAAAATGACAACGAATTTTTGGTTGTTTAGAATAGAGCCTTCTCAGCAGTAGTCGAAGAGTAAGTACTTTTTCAGTACATAATTGTATTGACTTATACAGATTAAGAATTATCCGCTTCTGTGTAAGTTGGGTACTGTCAGTTTCCTGTGATTTGAGATGCTAATCTATTCCATTTCTTCGAGACGTACGTAACCGCGCTAAGATGACGCAGTTCCTGCGAGTCGGACTTTTTTTGGTCTCAATTTAGTAAATTGGTCTTGCTGAGGTAGTTCAATATCTCATCTATATATTTGATTTCATCGCCTAGTAATTCAGTCATATTGTAAGGCAGGTCATAGTTTTGTCGCTGTAAACAGTCAGTCAGTATGTGCTTTACAGTGGTGTGTTACATTGTATACATGTCTGTCTTTCCTGTCTCGTCATAAGATGAGAGTGTGTCAGTCGGGAATGGCCAATTCTTAAGCGACATAATGCCACTTCACACACAGACATTCACAAATTTCGTGCCTTACAATACATTCATTGTAGGATGTACTTAATCAGCATTCAAATTTTTTTGCATCAAACCCAGAGTTTTTGTGGAGCTACAAAATTTAAATGCTACTTACTTGTAAGATGACAAGACATGGAAGTCAGTGAAGAAAAATATATCATTGATTAAAATGTTAAATTGTGTTTTATATACAATCGTACCATTGCCAAGATATCTTCTCGTTGTTTGATTCGACTACCCCTGTTTATGCAAATGTCAGTCCCACTGCCTATTCTGGCAAGTTGTTCTCTCCAAGCAGAAAGTACAGGTATAAGAATTCACTAGACAAGAGTAGCCACTTACCGAAATTAAAATCCCCACTGCTAGTAGTACTAAATTTGGCTACAGTAACTAAACAAGGCCTTGTTAATTGAAGGTACGGTCTGCTCCCTGAGGGCCTAATCTATTGGCTCCATCCTTGTACATCCTTAGGCAACTCCCCATCTAATCAACTAGTAAATGTAACTGAAGTAATCTACTGAAAAGGAGGTAACCTCAGTATATAATTTTCAACGACATTAGCGCGTTTCCTTCCTCACTGCATAGACAAGAAACCCGCTTATGAGGTTAACCCCATGATGCAATCCGGAAGTTTCGAACTTTCACGTTTCAGAACTCATCGATCAAGGTGATTAAATTTACACATATATATATATATATATATATATATATATATGTGTGTGTGTGTGTGTGTGTGTGTGTGTGTGTGTGTGTGTGTGTGTGTGTGAGTGTGTGTAAATTTAAGGTAAACCTCATTTTCCCGGATTAACTGGGACCAGGGCCGATCCCGAGTTAACGAAAATCCGGGTTATCCAGTGAACGTCGGAAAAACAAAAAAATTTTAATAGAGCTTAGAAATTATTATTGACACACATTCACCTAATATCCTATACACTGTACTCAATGTTGGGCAAAACTAAAAACTAAAACTAAAATTAAAACTAAATACACTTTTTGGAATAAACTAAAAATTGCAACCTAAAAAAAACTAAAACTAAAATTTTACTAATTAATGGATTTTAACTAAACTAAAACTAAAACTAAATCTTTGGGAATTGACTAAAAACTAAACTAAAAATTTAGTTTAGTTTAGTTTAGTTTTACTAAAATAACATGAATTAATATAAATCATATGTTATTTCGATAATTAAGTAAATTATTAAAACTAATAGAACTTGCTTAAGAATAAGAAATTGTGGCTTTTTCTCATAATTTGAAAACATATGTTCTTTGATAAACTAAATTAGTTAACTAAAAACTAAAACTAAACTAAAATCACAAATTTAGGTCTCTTTTACTAAACTAAACTAATTGCATTACTAAAAACGGAGTCCATATGATTAATAATTATACAAATCTAAAACTAAACTAAAACTAAAACTAAAAATATAACATTAGTTTAGTTTTATTTAGGGAAAACTAACGTTAGTTTAGTTTACTAACGTTAGTTTTGCCCAACACTGACTGTACTGTCATAATCTATGTATTTTATGTGTTTATTCAATATAGATAAAAAGTCCGTCTCGCAGGAACTGCATCATCTTAGCGCGGTTCCGTTCATATCCCTAGTCTAATTTGGAAAGATTAAAATAGAAGCAGTTATTATTTTGGTTCCTCCAGTCTTTTTTTTTAATTAATTATTATAATGGCGTGTCAACCCTTAAGGTCACTAACGCCATTCCTGTGTGAAGTAAAGTCTTGAAAGGTCATGATTTACAATCTTACCTGGAAGGGTCGGCTAACACTTGAAACTGTCCCGCTAGTTACAAGGTCTTGGAATCCTGGAAATCTATATTTCTAACAATAAATTGTTTTTGTTATTTTACTTAGCCAGTTTTATTGTCAAATACATTATCCAACTATAAGCAATTAAAAAATAACAAGGAATAAAACAGACAAAAAGAACCATTCAAATAAACGAAATCAATTAATTTAAAGTTTTAAGCACTTATTTCTCCGATTGACATCGCCTAATTAAAACTTTCTTCAGAACCTTTTTTGTAGAGCATTTAGTACGCTTTCGAATGGTAATCTTCCGCTTCACAAGATTGTCAACGGGTTTCGAGATACTAACGAAAGTATACAAAGTTACCAAAACTTTTTTTGTCTGTTAATAAAATATTTTATTCTAACCCTTCCTTTACTCTAAACGTAACAAAAATTTCAACATATTAGTGTTGATGAAATTCGAACATGCAGAAAATGTTTCAACTGTATCCCATAATTCTAAGTACCAAAATCAAAGACAAACATCTCTCCCTAGGAAGGACTCTAGGCAGTTGAAAAGCTATATCTTGGAAATCCATATCTCTAACATTAAATTGTTTTTCTTATTTTTCTTAACCTGTTTTATTTTCAAATACATTATCCAACTATAAGCAATTAAAAAATAACAAGGAATAAAAAACAGACAAAAAGAACAGTTCGAATAAGCGAAATCAATTACTTTAAAGTTTTAAGCTCTTATTTCTCCGATTGACATCGCCTATTCAAAACTTTCATCAGAACCTTTTTTGTAGAGCTTTAGTAAGCTTGTCAATTTTGTAGCCAAAATTGTCAACGGTTTTCGAGATACTAACGAAAGTAAACAAAGTTACTAAAACTTTTTATGTCTGTTAATAAAATATTTTATTCTAACCCTTCCTTAACTCCAAACGTAACCAAAATTTCAACATATTAGTTTTGATGAAAGTAGAACATGCAGAAAATGTTTCAACTGAATCCCATGATTGTAAGTACCCAAACCAAAAGTCCGATTCGCAGGAACTGCGTCATCTTAGCGCGGTTCCGTTCTTATCTCTAGTGTTTATGAAGGCATAGAATAGAAAAAGTTATTACTTTGTTTAGATCAATAGCGAAACAGCTATCCAAATGAAATCTCAAACAAACCAGTCTTGAAAGGTCTTTGTTGATTTACAATCATACCTGTATGGGTCAGCTCTCCCATAAGTCGGGCAGAAAGGCCTCCGCTCAGAGGCATTTGGAAAGCCTTGGGATCTCTCTCTTTAAACGCTACATTTCTAACAATAAATTGATCTTCTTATTTTACTTAATCTGTTTTATTGTCAAATACATTATCTGACTATAAGCAATTTAAAAATAACAAGGAATAAAACAGACAAAAAGAAAAGTTCGAATAAGCGAAATCAATTACTTAAAAGTTTTAAGCACTTATTTCTCCGATTGACATCGCTTATTCAAAACTTTCTTTAAAACCATTCTTGTAGACCATTTAGTAAGCTTTCGAATGGTAACCTTTCGCTTCCCAAGATTTTCAACCGTTTTCGAGATATTAAGAAATTATACGAAGTTCCCAAAACTTTTTATTATTTCTGACAACAGAAAATTGGTCTCATTTTACCTATCCTGTTTTACACACACATACATTTTCCTTACAAATACAACATAAGAAATTACAAAAATAAAAAGCAATAAAAAACCAAGGGAAAGAGACAAAAAGAACGAGAAAAACCCGTTCATAAGAACAAAACAGACATATTTGAAGTTTTAAGCACTTATTTCTCCGATTGACATAACCTAATCAAAAATAGTTTTAGAATCATTTTTGTAGAGAATTTAGTAAGCTTTCAAATAGTTTCAATCCACTTACCACGATTTCCCAACCGTGTTCGAGATATTAATGAAAGTATACGAAGTTTCCAAAACTTTTCATGTCTGTTCATAAAATATTTTATTCTAACCCTTCCTTAACTCCAAACGTAACATAACTTTCAACATACTAGTTTTAATGAAAGTAGAACATGCAGATAATGTTTCAACTGAATCCCGTTATTCTAAGTACCCAAACCAAAAACGGTATTCAAAAACTATTTTTCCAATTTTCTCAACAACGGTTAAAGCTATCGCCTTGAAAATGGTTTCATTCGTTTTCCTAGCCCAAGAAGCCTATAAAACGAGTACTTACAAGCTTATGAACTCAAAAACGTAAGCGTTACGATTTTTTCTGCGCGAATTTCGCCCCAAACGCCATCTTCCAGTGGGCGGATTTTGCTGGTTAACGAACTTGACCTTTCAAATTGGACGACAGATTTTTGTACCAAATTTCATCAAAATCGGACCATTCGTCTTCTATTTAGAGAGCGAACAGACAAATATATATATATATATATATATATATATATATATATATATATATATATATATAAATAAATATATACATATATATATATATACAAATTTGAACCACCGTTATTTTCGGTTTCTAGGGGTTCTGAAACGCAAAATTTTCTAGTTGGCACTTCCGGATCGTTTCATTGTATCAACCTTATAAGCGGGGTTCCTCCCTATGGGGGAGGGAGGAACCGCGCTAAAACTAGTCTGTAGGAAAAATGGCTGTTAGCTTCTCCTGTCTCAGTTTAGTGCATCGCTTTCGGGCAGCGCGATCTCCCAACAGCTTTAAGATGAGAAGTTCATTTAGCAATGTTTCGGCATGACTCTGGAAATACAATATCAATTTCTCAATGTTTGCTACTGCATCTGCGTGGGTAATAACCACCGTAAAGTGTCCATAGTTAGAAATCATCTTGAAGCAAAAAACTTCAAGCGTTTTCTGATCCGTTCCCAATCAGATACGTTAAATGTTCCTAATCCAAACCCTGCAGCAACGTTCTTTAACGATTCTCTCTTATCATTTCTTGTCAATGCTTCCATCTTTTTTCCCTAAATAACAACAATGTTTTTAAGTTTCGTCAAAATTGCGGACATCGAGAAAAAGGAACAGCAAAACGATACTGAACCTCGACCGAGACGCTATGAAAACTCGCACAATTTACCTAGCAATTTATCATCTGTAAAACAAATCTTCATTTACAGTGCTGAAGGACATAACTTCGTTTTCAGACCTGGTCCTGGTTATGGGGACGTCCGAGTTCGACAGGTCCGGGTTAACGAGTTTTTACTGGTCTTACATTTATATTTAACAGTGAAACCACAATTTCAACTGGGAACCAATGTCTTTCGAAACATCATTTTAATTTTTTTTGTTTTTAAACTGAAATCAATCGTGCAATCAACTAGATACAAAATCAGTCAATAATTTTCATTTATTTAACAAAGTTAAAAGAAAAACACAATACATTTTGTTGCATATATATGTATGTATATATATATATATATATATATATATATATATATATATATATATATATATATATAGAGAGAGAGAGAGAGAGAGAGAGAGAGAGATGTTTGCGTCATAAGGTAGACGTCATTAGCGAGTTTTCTTCTCATAAAGGGGCGAGAGAGGAAACGCGCTAAAATTTAGTTTAGACCATTGTCGAACTTTTGAAACGAGTTTAACTAATTTTTTTCTTTTTGGACAACATCAAACCAAAGGCCTGCCCAAAAGGAAACCCCTACTACTACGAATGTTTTGTGAATACACGACTGTTTCAACTGAATATCCGAAGTGGGTAAATATTCTGCAAGTCAGACTATGAGAGCTGTTGAAATATATTAAATGGGGAGCGTACAAATATTAGTTCAACATTTTAGGGTTTTATCACATACGTATGGAATAAGAACCATCCAAATATCGGAAAGGGCTTTAAGTTCTACCAGGGTTTAAGTGGATTTTCCTATTTATTCCCTTCCTATCTGGCGTTCTACAAATGCACATAGATCATGAAAAACTATTCCCTACATTTTGTTGAAAGAAGAATGCAAATTGAAAGTGAACCATTAAACCATTTGAGTGGTTATATGTAGATGCATAGGAACACCAATTTGGAGTGTTTAACATGCTGAAATGCTTACTCTCATGAAATCTATGGTACTCTCTCTTAATGGAAGTCTGCCCTCAATAAATATTCTAGGCAAATAAAATCTGGAGATTCTAAACACAATTTTCTAACGAACATCGAGAGTCATCCAGATAATGTTTTCTCCATTGTTCTGACGTACTGTGAGGGTATAAGTAGTCGTTTTAATGCGGTTGCCTGGACCTAGGTTTGCTTTCCAGGATTCTGATTGATCGGATTCTTCTTTACTTGATCCTTATTGGTCGGTTACATCTGGACCGTAGATTGGTTAATCTTCCATCCTGATTGTGTTTCTGACTTTAATGGCTAGGTTCTACAATTTACTGAGCTTACACCCATGTTCTTTGTCGAAATTCTCCGGTTGCTTCACTATTTCTTTGGCTTCTCTACATGTGCGATTATTTTATACGTACTTTCCTTATTTGTATGTATGTCCTAGATGTTGGTGTAAATATTTATGTGTCTAAGGTGTATGAGAATTGTGTTAATGTGAGGACTGTTATCTGTCAAATGTCCGTTCATGTCATTTGGTAGTTTTGTGCCATCTCTCTGCTTGCATTCCGTTAGTATGTGTTAATAGTGAGGTCTGTGTTTCAAAAGGCACACATCGGCCTGTCTCGTTTTGTCAGCAACGATTGCCCTATGCGGAGTCTGGCGACCACCACTTCTTCACGCCTCTTGGCTCGTTTGCTGGATGGCAGGACAGACCACACAGATTTTTTCTTTTCTATTTCTCTCAATTTGCTGTATTGTGTGTTGGTCCAAGTGATTTGCCATTTATTTTTTGTTCGTTAGTAAGTTCTGTACTGTCATTCCGTCAATGTCTACTGTACTTTTGCCGTAGCTTGTTTTGCATGAATGTCGGCTTCAGTGTTCCCTGGGATGTATATGTGTCCGGGCAGCCACAGAAGTATTTCTATCTTAACCAGAATTTTGGCCTTATCCAATTAGATAGCGTGGTTGGTGCATTAGGAATGTTCCGCAATTCTTGTAGAAACCAATCTTCTGGCTGCTCGATATATTCCTTTCCATAAGATTACGGTATATTGTGCAGCTTTATGCTGTACCTTTTCAATTCATAATGGCCCTAAATCTCAAAATATCATGAGAGCAAGTGTTCAACGTTTTTACAAAATATCAAGAAGACTTATACCAATCTTTCCAAGGATAAGAGATAATGGAAAGGAGCTATGATGAAGCTATTCCTGCGAGTCGGACATTTTTATTTATAAATCTACTTATTATACAATCTAATAGGGAATAAATATCATTATCTAATAATAGATACAAACTATTCTTAACATTGATTTGTGGACAGAACTTGTTTGACTAGAATCTTCCCCAAACAGCCTGAAGATGAGATGGATTGATGATGAGCTCGGATGGAGTGACATATCACTACTCTGGATTAAGTCTCTCTAGGACTCAGTTTGAGTACCCCTATTTATACCCTTCTGCGGTACTAATCCACTCCCAAGTTCAAACGGCAACTTAACCTCATATGTAACCTTTCATCGAAATCCGGAAAGGTATCATTCATCAGGTCTTGAAGTATTAAGGAATTATCCGTAAAAATTCAAGTCTGATGGACTTAGGACGTACATCAAGATAATATAGAACTCTACCACACGATTGCATGCGAGTAGTTGTTCACTCGTGCTGGCATTATTTAGAGTAATCCATTACATATTTATACAACAAAAAGCAGGAGAAAATTTAAATAATTAAATTTTTAAATAATTAAAATTTAAATAATTAAATTATATTTCCCGACAAGGGAAACACGACCGTCATCATGGACAGAACAGAATACAACGAAAAAATGACCAACTTATTCAACGACACCAATACATACTTACCCATTCCTAAGGACATTACGAAAATACAAGAACGAAAATTCAACGAACACATTCACAAACTTTTTAACTCTAACGAAATCGACAAATCCACTAAGACCTTCTTAATTTCCCACAATTCCCTCCCACCGCGTGCCTATGGCCTCCCCAAAATCCACAAACCTGGTAATCCCCTTCGTCCCATCATTGCCAATATAGATTCTCCCTCTTCCAGCCTCAGTAAATTTCTTCTTCCCTCATTACAAATACTTAGCCATAATAATCCCTATGATATAAAAAATTCTTTTGACCTAATTTCTAAATTATCCAACCTAACCATTCCCCACGGCCACATTTTAGTTTCCATTGATGCCACATCCTTATTCACTAACGTCCCACTAGCCAAAACGCTAGAAATTATCGAAAACCATTGGCCCACCCTCCACCTCCATAGCCCTCTATCCTTTGATCTGTTTATAGAAAGTCTAAAACTTTGTGTTAACAGCGGTTTTTTTAAATATGATGAGAAATTCTATAAACAAATTGAAGGTCTAGCCATGGGCAACTGTCTTGCACCCGATTTATCCTCAATCCTTCTCAACGATCTTCTCAACTCCCTCGTCCCACAGTTTCCCCATGACATCTCATTCATCTGCAAATACGTAGACGATCTTTTGCTGATGATTAACCCAAACAGACTAACAGACATACTTACCTGTTTCAATTCCTTTTACCCTAGGCTTCAATTTACAGTCGAAATAGAACAGGACAGACAGCTCCCATACTTGGACATCTTACTAATTAGACAGACTGACGGTACTATTATTACTGACTGGTACACAAAACCCACATACTCGGGACGGTTACTTAATTTTCATTCATCCCATCCTTACCACATCAAGATTAATGTAGCCAGAAATCTCCTTCGCCGAGTCCTCTCCCTATCCCATGCTTCCTTCCACAATAAAAATATTAATATCGCCTCAGATATATTGGCACGCAACCAATTTCCCCCCAACCTCATAAAATCCCTTGTTAAAAAAGTAAAATCCCAACCTTCCAGCACTATCTCTCCCAATTCTTCCCTAACTCCCAGTTCCCAAATGTTCCGATCTCTACCATTTACACCTGGACTGACTGATAAACTTACAAAGACAATTAAAAAATCCTACCCTTCCCTAAACTTTGGTTTGAAAACTACCAACAAACTCAAAACCCTCTACACCAAACTCAAAGATCCCATCCCTTTTGAACATACAACCCGATGTGTTTACCAAGTCCCTTGCCAAACCCCTTCCTGTAATGGTGTATACATAGGAGAAACCATAAATGACATTCACTCACGTCTTACACAACATAAACGAACCATCACTAATAAAGAAATAGATAAATCTGCACTTGCAAAACACGCCATTACACAAAAACACACTTTTAACTTCGACGACACGAAAATTCTTTCTACACAACGTAACAAAAAAAGACTACAGATCTCGGAATGTGTACACATAAACTTAAACAAAAACAATATAAATTACAAAACTGACCAACAAGGTATTTCTCCTATGTACGCTAATATTTTCCAAATACTCGCCCGACCACCTACCTAGATTTTTACCTTGCCCCTTGGGTATCCTTCCATTAACACCTTTTCTCCTTTCCTGTCATAAAATGTCATAAACATCTGTTTGATCCTACCGCCCGTTTTCCCCCACCTCTTGCTGTTTCCAGTTACATATACCCCTTGCAGATTCCTTTTTTCCTTAGACACTTTCACAATGGTTACTTAATTGCCAACCTTGGTCTTCCTCTGCCGCTCGGCATTTCCATTGGTATGTAGTATCTTATTTCTTTGTAAAATTAATTAATGTTACTATTAGCTACTATATTTGTCATTGGTATATAGTTCTCTTATTTCTTTGTAAAATCAATTAATGTTACTAATTACTATTAAAATCAATTACTGTACCTATTTTCTTTTTCATTCTACTCATTCTAAGAATTTTAAGACGATATGTTCTGTTATAAGTTAAACTGTATCTATAGTTCTGTTACCTATCACAATTATAAATTTTTCTTGTTTGTTTCTGTATTAATTTCTTTTTTTTGTCATTTTAGCTGACGAAGGCTACCAATGAGTAGCCGAAACGTCCGAAATATAGATTTTTTTAAAACAAAATCATATTGAGGTTTATTTAGCCGAATCCCAACCATTCCATCTGTACTTAAATTTTTAGATTAAAAATTTAATAAGATATACTCGGAACGGCTTGTATGATTTAAATTTAATAGGCATAGAAAAATATTTTTGTTATCATGAAATATTTTATCAAAATTTGCGGAGCGTAAATAAAATGGAGTAAAGTATGTAAACAAGGTCTGGATATCTGCTTGTAAAAAAATAAATGTTAGGCTTTTTATAATGTTATTGATGAAATGAACTGTGATAAATAAGTTGTGAAGAGATAGTCAACCGTTAAGATTGAGATGGTGTAGATGGTCTGTGTTAGGTCATATCGTTTTAACGTGAATTAAAAGCCATCTTCAGTGCTATGGAAGAGAGAGAGAACAGTTCCGTCACGCAGAGGCTACATTTCTGATGATAAATTAGGATTAATGCTAAGAATTTATTAAGGTTAAAAGCTGGTGGGGTTATATTAATCCCAGGGTGGCGAAGACTAAATTAAAAAATAAAAAAAAGGAGAGTTGTTTTTAAGGTAAAATAATGTTAGGTAATTTTGACAAAGGGTTTATAAATTGATCTAAATTAAAAATAAAGGGATTTTATTATATGTTAATAATTAATCTTTCTTTTATTTTGAAAATGGCTCATGTAAAGAAGAGTTAATAAATAAAGGAATTTCTTTTTAATTATAAATTTCAATGAAAATGTTTTTTTTATAAGTTTGACCTCAGAATATTCTATGCGAAAAATATCCTAAGAAAATCTGTATAATTTTAAAGTCGATTCTAACAATGTTATTCTATAACATTTCTCCTTTTTATTCTTTTTTTTTTTCTTCCTAAGAAACGTCCTTTTAGACGTCAGTGCTGTGATACTGGCCTTGAAGTTAAGCGTGAGAGGAATGTCGGGAGTTAGGTTTAGAAAATACGATAAGATCTTGACGTTTGATGGTCGTTATGGATTTTGTAATAACTGGTAAGGAAAATTCATAGTAGTTCTGAGAAGGTTGGGTTGAAGGATTCTATATTCAGAAGATTCGGTGGCCACTCGACATTCCACTTTAAACCTAAATTCGCTTCAGAATTTCATGGCAATTAATCTGTTAAAAAAAGGTTTTTATATTATTTGACATATTTACAGAAAATCCAATATTTCAAAAACAACGAGGATGAACGTTCCATTTGAACTTAGGCAATCAAATGTTGTTATCGATAATTTATGTTAGATATACTAACCGTCCAGTTAAAATCGACATTTTTAAAACATTTCATTCTGATAACAATCTTATTGCAATCCAAGCAGCTTAAGAAGTTTTGAGAAAAAGTTCTCTAGCAGATTTACATGGAAACTTTCTACAAGACAACATGAGCTGAACAGAGCCACACAACAATATATTACACATACAATCAAGCAAAATTCTCTGATAATAAATTACATACCTTCACTAATACAACTCTGGAGTGGACATGGAGCTACCGTGACAGCATCGGACTCAGAATTGGCCACAAAACAATCATATCTCACTAACTCACAAATAGCTCATAACAGAACTGAACAAATCAATTTGTAACATATGTAATTAAGACTTTATAGTAAAACACCTTAAAGAATGTAAAAGACCCCATACCCCACATAAGCTAATTATTCGACATGACATCTATGTAAAGCATTTTTAATGGCAACAGCTAGCACATAAATACTATACTCTCTTAGAGAACACTCAACTTTACAATCACATTTGAAGATACCTGCTGAATAACGAGTGGCATATTACAGACAATTTTAAAATTCTCTATTTTTATGAATTCACAAATACAATTTTAATGCCAAGTCTGTTTCTTTGGAACATTCTGGTGCTATCGTGAAGGAGTAAAATCGCCGTAGCAGGGAACCACTTATAATAATAGTAATAAATATTCTAGATCTTCGAAAATGAAATTGATTCACCACTTGTTCATGAAAAAGGTACAAAAGTGAACCAACAGGGAAGCAAAATAACATAATACTTTCGTTCTAGATTAAATTTTTTTTAAATATATCTGGCATGGTTGTAAAAAAGTGAAAACTTGTCAAAACAATGCCGTTGTAATTAAAAGCATTTAACTGGCGATATGGAAGTGTATTTTTTCGCAGCTGTCAGCTATTAAAATATCAAGAGCTCAACGTTTTGATGAAAATTTTTTAATGATTCGCTTTGACAATAGAACATTGTTAATTTTATGCCGTCTTAGTTATATGTAATCGTTTGGCCCGGCAGATTTGGCCCCAAACGACTACATTCACATTACGGCAAGAAAGGACAGGTCTACTCTAATACTAACTTAATATAGCATGTTCTCACCAACTGTACACTTTATACAAATTCTATAGTACCGTATATTTTGACCGAAATACTTTCCGATGTTACCTACATCATTGAAAAACTACGATCCACACTCACAAACACATACGATCCTACGAGAATATTTAAAAAATAAAATAAAACCTTTTAGTGAAGTTTTACATTGACATGCTAAAAAGATAATCAGTTTTTGTTGGGTTAAAGAAACAGAACATACAGACACATCAGAGACACGAACTTAGGTAAATTCATGGACGAGATCATTTTGAATTTAATCGTTGTAAATGATGAATGAAAAAGGAAATAGTTTTATCAACATATGATTTCTCCCCATTTGGTGATAAAATTATTAATTAATTTATTAATACACGAGTGAATTGCATTACTCACAAAGCATTTACAGCACCCACCCAATTATACCTATTACATAGCTATTGCTAATCATAAGACATACAACAGATCCAACTAACAGAGTACAGGTATACTAATGGGAAAGTGAGTATTATATATATATATGAGGCGTCTAGAATCAAAAAAAGACAAATCATTGAAACCGATTTCTTGAGAAAACAACAAAAACAGAACAAGTGTTATGTTTAATTTTATGCATGTGTGTAATTTTTTTACTAGTTGTAAGTACCACAGAATAATGTTTTTGAGGAATTTGAGAAGTTTATCTGTTATATTATCTATTTTGAAGGAAGTTTTATTTTTGATGTGTCTTACTTAGTTTTAAAGTTCACTGATGTCTTATTTTGAAGCCAAGTTTCCACTTCAACATAAAAAAAACAGACGTTTTGAAGTTGTAAAATCAACTGTTATCTCAAAATCGTATAAATAGTGATAATAACGGACAAAGTACATAAATTCATCGTTTACTGCATCATTATTGACCCTAAATATGTCTCAAACAGATACGCACATAAATATATACACAAGAAATAATTTATATTGAATTATCTTTACTTGTTCTTATGTCTGTTTACTTCATTAATGTTCTCGCAAGCAAATCTTTTATCAGGCTGTACCGTATGAAATTACTGTATTTGAGGGACAAGCTTCAACCCTTTCTTTCAGGTGGTCATTCTTAAGCATGGTTTCTGGCCTTCCTTACTCCTCGTTGTCAAGGTCAAAATTTCCACTTCAAAACCTGGAAAACCACCGGTAACCAGTTCGTTCATTCACCGATCCCTCCCCGAACGCTGTGTTAATGTTCAAACACGCCAGAGATGGGCATAATTTTATTTATACGTCTTGATCCGGGAAATCTCGTAGTCTAGCTCAAAATCTTCTAGGATTCACAGTTCGGGAGTTACGCCTTCGAAAATGTCATTTATGAAGGAGTAAATTCTCCGAAATAGCCATTTTCTTCCAGTGTTGCAACTTCTTCAAAGAAGAACGGCAATATAGATGGAAATTAGCAAGCCAACAAAACTCTTTTTTTTTTTTAAGTTTTACTTTCTTTTTGTTTTTGTTTTACTTTTTTTAAGTTATACTTATTTTTAGAGTTTTATTTTAACTTCTTTTAAAGTTTTACCTATTCTCAAAATAGCCTTATATTCTCAGAATTTGGAGAAAAATCATATTTCTGTTAAGAAGTATATATCAAGTAAGACAACACTGGGCTCCTAGATGTTATTCAGTTTTGCGACAGAATTAAGCTTGAAAATACATTTAAACGGTTTAAGTTTTTAACAAATCTTTTTTGAAACATTTCGTTAAAACTTTGTTCTAAAACATTTCAGTTTTAACCTTTGTTTCTTTAATTAGAAATTACAATTTAAATTACATTACGTTTGCAAACGTGTGTATCAAACTTTTTTAACTTTGAACTTTTTTAAGTTTGAACATTTTTTAAGTCTACCTTTTAGCCTTTTAAGTCTATCTTAAAGTAATAAAAAGTAAATATATCGTATAACATAAATTTATTTCTGTAGGACAACACTGGGCTTAGAAGCCATTTCTCTTTTGCTGTAAAACATTTACGTTTTAAGCTTGAACATTTTTTCTTTTTTTAGCCTTAGTGTTTATATCTAACATTCATACATCTAACTTTTTAAGTTTCACGAAACTTTTTTAAGTGTCTGCAAACTTTTTAAGTTTTCAAACGTGCGTTAATCAAACTTCATAAAGTTTGCAAAAGTGTCTGTATCAAACTTTTAGTTATGCCATACATGGTGTTAATATAGAATATAGAAGTGTTTAATTGCTTGGAAAATTAACCAATAAGAGAATTAAAATTATGAGATGTGACAATGGTAAGGAATATTTAAATAGTATGATTTATGCTTTTACAAATAATAAGAGTACCTAAATTAATCCATGCCCTCATATATTCACAAATTAAAGGGAACTGCTGACCAATTTTTTAGAACAATTATGAATATATGTCATAGTTTACTGGCAGAATCTATTCTTGTAAAAAAGTTTTGGCCAAAAATTGTTTGTGGACCAACTTATTTGAAAAATCGCACTTTAGCTAAAACCATTGAGAATAAAACATCCTATAAAATATATTTGGAAAGAAACCAGATGTTTCTAAGTTACGTTTATATGGTAGTAAAGTTGTTCTTAAGAAACCAGAACAAATAACGACTTAAATGGGGTAAGAAGGTGAATATTTGCATTTTAATCCGTTATAGTGAAGCTTGGGAGTACTTTTGAATAATAAAATCATAGTCACTATGCATGTTGATGATGATTAGTTAATAGTTAGGTTAGTGGGAACTGATGAAAAATTTTAATGAAGAAAAGGAACCGGACTTGATTTATTTTTAGATGAAAGCCTTGGATAAATACAAATGTATAGTTTTAAACAAAATAATACTTGGGATTTAGTTGAAAATAAGAAACTTGTAAATGCAAAATGTTGACCAGTTGGACATAGAGACTGCATTCTTAAATGGTAAAATCAATTCGGAAGTGTATATTTGAGGAGATTGGTATCAAAGTTGGACAACTCCATTTTTTTTCAATTGAAAAAAATGGAGTTGTCTAACATTTGAGTCAAATGAATATATTGGAGACATGCTTAAAAACTCATTGTGTAAAGAAACATTTGAGAAATTCAGAAATATGTTAAATTTGATATTTTATATTTCATATATTGTTCATACTTCCTGCCTTAGGGAGGAACATTTTTGTCGGTTATACAATTTATAATGTGAAGTGATGTACATCTTGCTGTTTGTGTGTGTAATAAATGAATATGAACTTGACATGCTTTTATGAATCTCCCACACTTTTACTACTTTTAAATAATTTCTTATCTCAACAATTTTAATTATAAAAAGGGTCAAAAGGCACATTTAATTTTAAAAAATATGGTAGTAATACCCATTATGAATAACTCCTACAAGGAATCAATTACATTCTCTTCTAGAAGTACCAAAAATATTTACTTTATTATCATAAATTATTCCTCCAAGCCCTCAATCTTAGAACCTTTAAAAAAATATGTTCCATTAAGGAGAAGGCAGCAACCATGGAGTTTTATATCATTTTTATTGTTTCATAACGTTTTGTCCATCGCAAGCCTAACTTAATTTCACTTTTAATATTTAAATTTATATCATTTTAATTTGCTGTTATGGAATTGTCTTTAAACCATTTCCTTCTTATTAAAATGAATTCTTTCATTTATCCCCCCCCCAGGTGAATTGAATTTTCCATGCAATTTTCTATTAATCTAAATTTGCCAAGCCTCCTTATTATTGACATATTTACACCCAGCAGTTTTATTACATTTTTATATCTGCTTTCTTTTGTCTGAGATATTTATATCCTCTGACTACTCCATTATTTAAATACGCTTGCAATTTGAGCACAATATTGTTGCAAAATCAAAAAAAAAAAAAAAAAAAAAAAAAGGCCACGAGGACCCTAAGTGGCAGATACTATAGAGGAATCGGATTCATGACTGTACAGCACACTAGGGAGATAGTGTGGTGAGTACTATGCTCCAACCGCCTGATTTTCCCCTAGGCTGCTTCGACACCTCAAGCCATTAGCACCCAGGGTATCCATTGGTAAATTTAATAAAGGCTGGGTTGGCCTAGGGACTGCCAGTGAGGCCAAATTCAACCCAAGAACGAAGACATTAGAAGAAAAAATCTTTATTGTTTGCTCGAGATTCGATCTCAGGTGCTCCAGTTTATTAGTCCAGTGCTCTACCACTGAGCTAACCTCGACCCCTCGCCAAATCAAATTAATCCCCCATTAATTTATTTAGTATAAGTCCTTATTGAAATTCCCAAATAGCTTTAATTCATTGTTGTCTATAGCTGCAACAAAAATATCTAAATTTGTTTTTCTTAGATACCCCTATTTCCTATGACAAAAGGGCTATCCTTAAAGAAGAGCTCATAAACCTTAAGAATTGAAAGAGAAGCTTTAATATAACGAAAAATGTCAACAACAAAATGTGAAAGTTTATTTGGAACAAAAAGTTTTTAATACTTTCCTTTTGGCTCAATTAACATAAATCCTGCATCAATTACTTTTTCAATCATAGAAAGAAAAACCTTAGTTACAGATTATTACATGAAAAGGTATAGAACATAACATATTAATATTATAAGTAAAGATGAATGGTTGGGATTCGGCTAAATAAACCTCAATATGATTTTGTTTTAAAAAATCTATATTTCGGATGTTTTGGCTACTGATTGGTAGCCTTCGTCAGCTAAAATGACAAAAAAAGAAATTAATACAGAAACCAAAAAAAGTTTATAATTGTGAAAGGTAACAGAACTAAAAATACAATTAAGATATAAAAGAACATATCGTCTTAAATTCTTAGAATGAGTAGAATGAAAAAGTAAATAGGTACAATAATTGATTTTAATAGTAATTAGTAACATTAATTGATTTTACAAAGAAATATGAAACTACATACCTATGACAAATATAGTAGCTAATAGTAACATTAATTAATTTTACAAAGAAATAAGATACTAACATAGCTACTATATTTGTCATTGGTATGTAGTTTCATATTTCTTTGTAAAATCAATTAATGTTACTAATTACCATTAAAATCAATTATTGTACCTATTTACTTATTCATTCTAAGAATTTAAGACGATATGTTCTTTTATAAGTTAATTGTATTTTTAGTTCTGTTACCTATCACAATTATAAACTTTTTTTGGTTTCTGTATTAATTTCTTTTTTTGTCATTTTAGCTGACGAAGGCTACCAATCAGTAGACAAAACGTCCGAAATATAGATTTTTTAAAACAAAATCATATTGAGGCTTATTTAGCCGAATCCCAACCATTCCATCTTTGCTTATCACCTCGACGGCTAACTATCTAATCATCATTATTAATATTATATTTAAAAAAACAAAAACAATACAAATAAAGAATAGTTTCAGTTATACTAGATTAAAACTTATAACTAAGTAAGTATAACCTTAATTAAATTCTTCATTTTGTTGCTGTTTTTTAATATATATTTATATATGGACCACACATTATTTTCTTTAAAAAATTATAAACACGTAGTTTGGTTAGGATTTTCTTTAAAGTGGTACTACAATTACATGATTCCAGTATACTTTTTAAAATAAGGGTTAATTTATTTTCCACCCCACATTCAGTGAAAATTTGAAAAAACGTTTTTTTAACTGAGCTCTCAACTTATAAACTTACTTTCTCATAATTTGAACAAGTGTCATATAATCATTCATTTTAATATATAATATAAAGTTTTATATCATTTTTATTGTTTCATAACGTTTTGTCCATCGCAAGCCTAACTTAATTTCACTTTTAATATTTAAGTTTATATCATTTTAATTTGCTGTTATGGAATTGTCTTCAAACCATTTCCTTCTTATTAAAATGAATTCTTTCATTTATCCCCCCCCCAGGAGAATTGAATTTTCCATGCAATTTTCTATTAATCTAAATATGCCAAGCCTCTTTATTATTGACATATTTACACCCAGCAGTTTTATTATATTTTTATATCTGCTTTCTTTTGTCTGAGATATTTATATCCTCTGACTACTCCATTATTTAAATACGCTTGCAATTTGAGCACAATATTATTGCAAAATCAAAAAAAAAAAAAAGAAAAAAAAAAGGCTACGAGGACCCTAAGTGGCAGATACTATAGAGGAATCTGATTCATGACTGTACAGCACACTAGGGAGATAGTGTGGTCAGTACTATGCTCCAGCCGCCTGATTTTCCCCTAGGCTGCTTCGACACCTCAAGCCATTAGCACCCAGGGTATCCATTGGTAAATTTAATAAAGGCTGGGTTGGCCTAGGGACTGCCAGTGAGGCCAAATTCAACCCAAGAACGAAGACATTAGAAGAAAAAATCTTTATTGTTTGCTCGAGATTCGATCTCAGGTGCTCCAGTTTATTAGTCCAGTGCTCTACCACTGAGCTAACCTCGACCCCTCGCCAATTCAAATTAATCCCCTTTTAATTTATTTAGTATAAGTCCTTATTGAAATTCCCAAATAGCTTTAATTCATTGTTGTCTATAGCTGCAACAAAAATATCTAAATTTGTTTTTCTTAGATACCCCTATTTCCTATGACAAAAGGGCTATCCTTAAAGAAGAGCTCATAAACCTTAAGATTTGAAAGAGAAGTTTTAATATAATGGAAAATGTCAACAACAAAATGTGAAAGTTTATTTGGAACAAAAAGTTTTTAATACTTTCCTTTTGGCTCAATTAACATAAATCCTGCAACAATTACTTTTTCAATCATAGAAAGAAAAACCTTAGTTACAGATTATTACATGAAAAGGTATAGAACATAACATATTAATATTATATTTAAAAAAACAAAAACAATACAAATAAAGAATAGTTTCAGTTATACTAGATTAAAACTTATAACTAAGTAAGTATAACCTTAATTAAATGCTTCATTTTGTTGCTATTTTTTAATATATATTTATATATGGACCACACATTATTTTCGTTAAAAAATTATACACAGGTAGTTTGGTTAGGATTTTCTTTAAAGTGGTACTACAATTACATGATTCCAGTATACTTTTTAAAATAAGGGTTAATTTATTTTCCACCCCACATTCAGTGAAAATTTGAAAAATAATTTTTTTAACTGAGCTCTCAACTTATAAACTTACTTTCTCATAATTTGAACAAGTGTCATATAATCATTCATTTTAATATATAATATAAAGTAGGAGTACCATGACATGCTGGGTAACAGGTATTTAATATGAAACATGTTTAGCATGCCACACCCGGTAACACCTATTTAATATAAAGTAGGTGTAGCATGGCACACCGGGTAACAGCTAGTAATGAAATAAAAAAGGGAAAGGATTAAATCGCAAAGTAAAGAAAACTGACATTTCATACGGTACAGCCTGATACATTTTACAGTGTAACAACGGCCGTATATATTATTTCATTTAATTTTTAGCAGGTTGATTTAAAGTTGAAGTCCCGGTAAATCCTTTGGCAGGGAATATTTAACTAGTAAGTTAGTGAAGACTAAGTAGGAGTTTTAAGAGATTCTTGGCAAGGTAATGCGGCTCTTCTCTGTACGAGGCCCTAAATTTGACGAGTTAAACAGCCTCCCGCTAATTGAAGTTGTTTCTAACAAGGTACAATTCCGCCGAGCCCCTTACCCGCTCTAATACTACCATTTGTAAAGCCTCAACTTGCTCTGCTTTATTTAATACTTTCCACGAGTTGGGTTTATCTTCATTCCGCCTCTAATAACATGTTAGTACTGGGATTGGTTCTGTTTCATAGTAACCTTTTCCATTAAAGTAATGTCTTTCTGTTGTCTGCCTAGCAGGAAAATTTCATTTGAGGACATTGCATAACCTCAGTGCACCTTCTAGAGAATATTATCACAGAAATAAATTTCATGCACATTTTTCACTATCATGTCAAAAACATGGTTGCTTCAGGGCGTATCTAATTCGGTGCCCATGCCACTTATTGTTAAATTTGTAATTAGACAATTCTTCTAAAAAACTTCGATTTTTATACCTATGCTGTTACTTTTAGAGGCATTGAAGGTTTTCCAGCAGTATCTAGATGGATGGTGGGATTGGGTGTTTAAGGGCAGAAAACGTCTAGGTCCTCACCGCCCTGAAGTGTAATGTTAGAGAGTCGTGTGTATGTCGTGAAAGGGTTTGTAATTTTGAGTTTAGGACAGTGCATGACAATGAATTTTTATTTTGATAACTTGTATTCAATTATCTAGAGATTGTACCTCTGGCATTTCCAATGCAATCTTAAATCTTTTATGATTGATCTTAATACAAAATTTAAAAGACTGTTTTATAAATTACTCTTTTCTTTTTCATCCTGAATATGTTAAAACTCAAACAATATTAAAACCTAATTTTTGGTATAGAAGCCCGAGTTCCTGAGACAGAAGTAATTCTATTAAGTTTTTTTTCTTTTTTCTAATCCGTAGTTAATAATAAATGGACGTTAAAATTTAATAATAATTTAGTTTTTTTGCCGTAAAGCATTAATTTTCCAGTAGTCGTACGTTTTAATTGCAAAATAATACAAATTAAAAAGTTTTGAATTTCCAGAAAAAACGCGTGTAAATGAATGTTAATTAGCTAATAAGAGGACTGCTCACAATAATGAAAATACAAATCAAATAAATTCATTTATTAAAAAATATTACCTTTCACCTGAGTTGTTATTAATGATAAACGTAATATGCTTTAATGTTTCCATAAGGATAAAATGTAATCATTATTACATGTTTATTTCGACCACATGAACTGGACACCGGTGCTTCAGCAGTGAATCGTAGTTGAGGGAACGCAAATTAGCTGCTGAATGCCGTAGCAAAAAGCTTCTTGGTCACCTCTCCATAAACTTCAATAGGACCAGATGGGTTCCAAATTGTAGGAAATCAAAAATACTTATTTGGAATAAAAATTCATTGATGTAATCGTTAAAAGCCGTAAACCGGCTACTTTTTAGGTAATTTGTCTTGTATTTTCAAGAACTTCCATTCTGGTTTATATTGTGTATTTTTTTTTTCTCGCCGTTTGTACCTCTTATTTGAGACTTGGCTCGGCGCTAGAGTATGTAGTATAAACACCGTAACTCAACCAATATTTAGAAGAATCTTTGTCCGTATCTTGTTGAGAATATGGTGGTAATATCCAGTTTTGTGGTTAGGCAGGATAACACATGCTTGATCTTGTCTCTATAGCTCAGATTCAAGATTTTTAAATGAGGATCATTTTTAACGAACTGTATTTATTTATTTGCTTTGCATCAATTACATTTAACAAAAAATATGCTTAGTGATTTTGGCATTGCTACTGGGATTAGCCTATCACCCCCTACTATATATATATATAATGAATTTCGTATAATTTAGTATAACTTCCATGTATATATAACATATACGTGTCTGGTTAATGCCAGTGAAAAATGTCTAAATCGCGTACAGAAGCTCCTAAGGTCAAACACCGGGTAAGCACTAAAAGTTTTTATCATCCCCTGCCGTCGTTAGAAGATCGAGATTGGGAACTCACATCGCCAGAGGGCTAAACCGCTTT
Source organism: Gonocerus acuteangulatus (assembly GCA_946811695.1). Classification (NCBI taxonomy): domain Eukaryota; kingdom Metazoa; phylum Arthropoda; class Insecta; order Hemiptera; family Coreidae; genus Gonocerus; species Gonocerus acuteangulatus. Next base: position 97,015,179 of record OX328124.1, on the reverse strand, counting down.
TGAATGGGTGTCTGCAAGAGGAATAAGTTTGGCGGCTCATAATATTGACAAAGCCATCTACCCATCTTGCAGTGGTTGAATCAGGTACGTGTACACTTCCTAGTCTTCTACGATCTTCCGACTTGTTAAGGAA